>LR738714.1:479720760-479781934 GCA_902687465.1 Secale cereale
TGAGCTGCCCAAGGTGATTTTCTTCTTTGTCGATCTCGATTGTGTTTTTTCATCTAAGTATGTGGTGATAAATAATGCAAAATTTTATTATCTTTGATGGCATCCTACCTTCCCTGTCATGCATAATTTTGACTCTACATAGTGGTTTAAATAACTTGTGTTTCTTATATTGGAAAGTAATTCAGAATTTGTTTATGTTTCAATTAGAGACATGATGCAGACAACGATTGTGTGCTTGTACATGTCACTCGCTATGAGGCGGATGACCTGAATATACGCACTGGGAAAACAAAGTTCGTAGGCTATTGGATCCTGGAAGCCATTTGCACTTATACCAAAGTCGAGATGTATTCCAGCCTCACTATTGTCAGGCGTGTTGTCCAGGGTGTACTGAAGCACAAGAAGTTCAAAGCTACTCCTTCGTTTGTGAGGCATACTTTTCTTGTCAAGCTTAAGCAGAAAGATGACGTGCCATGCCTCCACAACCAAGTTTACGAGTGGCAAGGCTACAAGGTTATCTTTAGGAAGGTTCAAAGGATTGAGTTGCTGCCGAACGTCCAGGATGATGTTCATGGCAAGGTCCGTCTTGTGTCAATCCTAAATTAGATCGAGGCATGAAATAGTTCCCCCAACCAGTGTTTAAAAGTAGTTTGGATTGTGTCTAATTATTCGAACATTGCCTATTGTCGAGCCCTCTAGGGCTAGTACTCTGTTTGAATCCGTCTATGGGAACTACTGCTACTTTTGTGTGCACGTGAATCAAGAGAGAACCATCCTAATTGTTGCCAAAACAGATGCGTCCTCACTAGTTTTTTCATGCAATATGGCATGGTAAGACATAAGTTGTCATGGTTTATCGGTATATCATACGAGCAGTGTGTGTTTGATGAAATAGAGTACTTGTTCGAGAACTGTGTTGTCTGACATATAAGAAACTATGATATCTTGTTGCAGTGGTTCATGCAGTTAACTGAGGCCACAGTGTAAATTCAAAACGTTCACACGCTAGTCCAGCGTTCATGTGGAACATTCACATTAAATTCGGCTTCATAAAATACTTGAAAAACATAAGTTAAGAAATTTTATGCATCTCAATGATTCATAGAACATAACAAACATTTACTAGTTCACAGCAAAAGACAAAGTTGTGAGAAGGTTTACAAATCAGGAAAAATCAAGCAAGGCTTCTGTGAGCAAAGGGCCTCCCTGGGCAGGCTTTAATTTCCTGGAGTTCACTCTGGTTTTTCTTGTTGCCACCATACATGGTTAGGTTCTCTCATTCAAGAATAGGCAATTATAATTGTGTTCTCAGCTGGAATGCTGAACTGAACCATGTAGTGTACTGACCATCTGAACTTCTTGTGTAGTTCCACTAAATTTAAGCAACACTATTTGCAGAAATAAGTAGACCACAATGCCTCTTGTCCGCGTAGATGTGATAACCCACAAGTGTAGGGGATCGTTTGCAGCCTTTTTCGATAAGTCAGGGTGTCGAACCCAACGAGGAGCTAAATGTAGAACAAATATTCCCTCAAGTTATGTCGACCACCGATACAACTCTACGCACACTTAATGTTTGCTTTATCTAGAACAAGAATAAAACTAGAAGTGCTCTGTAGGTGTAGTGGGATAGTTTTGCAAGATACTAAAGAGCACGTAAATAAAAGTACAAATAAATTAGTATAGCGAGTGTGGATTAGTGTGGTAGGATTTGCGGAATTATCCCTAGGTAACCGATAACAAGTACCGGTAATCATTCTTGCAATTTTATATGAGGGAGAGGCATGAGCTAACATACTTTCTCTACTTGGATCATATGCACTTAAGATTGGAACTCTAGCAAGCATCCACAACTACTAAAGATCATTAAGGTCGTGAAACCCAACCATAGTATTAAGTATCAAGTCATCTTTACTCCCATACGTCATACCCCCCTTACTCGGGTTTAAGCTTCTATCACTCTAGCAACCCACTATAAGCGAACCATGAACATATTGCAACACCCTACAGCGGGGGCCCCTCACGTTTGCGCGAGAACGGAGGGCACCATAGGACAGCACCAAAATAAAGTATACAATCATACCACCAAGATCACGATTAACCCATAGGACAAAATAGATCTACTCAAACATCATAGGATGGCAACATAGTATTGGAAATTAATATGAAGCATAAAGCACCATGTTCAATTAGGGGGTACAGCGGGTTGTGGGAGAGTGGACCGCTGAATATAGATGGGGAAAGGTGATGGAGTTTTTGGTGAACATGACAAAGTTGTTGGAGTAGACCTCCGTCACACGATCGTTGCCCCAGCGGCACTTCGGCGCCACCGGAAGCGAGGGGGAGAGAGCCCCCCTCCTTCTTCTTCCTTGGCCTTTCCCCTATATGGGAGAAGGGTTTTCCCTCTGGTCCCTGGCTTCCATGGCATGAGAGAGGCGAGAGCCCCTCCGAGATTGGATCTGTCTCTCCGTCCTCTTCTGTTTCACGCTCTCTAGATCTGGCCGAAAACCGTTTCTTATATTCCCGAAGATCCGTAACTCCAATTGCGCTGAGATTTTAACACATTTTTTTCCGGATATAAGCTTCCTTGCGCCCGAAGTAGAGCTCCAACTTACGTACGAGGTGAGCACAACCCACCACCACGCGCCTGGCTCCTCTGGCGCGCCCTGGTGTCTTGTGGGCTGTGTGGGCCTCCGTTTGCGGTGATTCCTCCCAAAAATCACATATATTCCAAAATAATTCTCCATAAAATTTTATTGCATTTGGATTTCGTTTGATATGGATTTTCTGCGATACAAAAAACATGCAAAAAACAGGAACTGGCACTGGGCACTGGATCAATAGGTTAGTTCAATAAATCATATAAATAGGTGCCAAAATATGTGAAAGTTGTATAATATTGGCATGAAACAATCAAAAATTATAGATACAACGGAGATGTATCAGCATCCCCAAGCTTAATTCTTGCTCGTCCTCGAGTAGGTAAATGATAAAAAAGATAATTTTTAATGTGGAATGCTACCTAGCATAAACTTGATCATATATCTAGTCATGGCATGAATATTAAGACATGAGTGATTCAAAGCAATAGTCTATAACTTGACATAAAGACATCAATACTCGGGCATCCCAACAAACAATCATGTCTTTTAGAATATCAAATGCTAAAGAACGTTATCCCTACAAAATCATATAGTCTTGTCATGCTCAGTCTTCACAACTCAAAATATAAATCATGTACTACCCCGGTGTCAACCAAGCAATTGGTTCATACATTTTAACGCGCTACATCATTTTAAACTCTCACGCAATACATGAGCGCAAGTCATGGATATAGCAATATAGGTGGAATAGAATGCGGTGGTTGTAGACAAAAGAAGGGAAGAAATTGTCACATCAACAAGGCAAACTAATGGACTATGGAGATGTCCATCAATCGATATCAATGTGAGGAGTAGGGATTGTCATGCAACGGATGCACTAAGAGCTATAAGTGTATGAAAGCTCAATATGAAACTAAGTGGGTATGCATCAAACTCTACTACGGAAAATTCCCACTAGTATATGAAAGTGAAAACATAGGAGACTCTCTATATGAAAAACATGGTGCTACTTTGAAGCATAAGTGTGGAACTAGCATGCCCCTTCTCTCTTTATTTTATTTTTTTCTTTTTTCCTTTTTTTCTTTTTCTTTCTTTTTTTCTATTTTTTATATTTTTTTCTCTCATTGTCAGGAGTCTCATCCCGACTTGTGGGGGAATCATAGTCTCCATCATCCTTTCCTCACTGGGCCATGCTCTAATAATGGATAATGATAATCATCACACTTCTTTTACTTATAACTCAAGAAATTACAACTCGATACCTATAACATAGTATGACTCTATATGATGAAAATGAATGCTCAAGTCAACTATATGATGGAAGTGCATGGCAATATATCTCGGAATGGCTATGGAAATGCCATAATAGATAGGTATGGTGGCTGTTTTGAGGAAGGTATAATAAAGTTTATGCACCGGCGAAAGTTGCGCGACACAAGAGAGGCTGGCAATCATGAAACGGTGAGAGTGCGTATAATATATGGACTCACATTAGTCATAAATAACTCACATACTTATTGCAAAAGTTTATTAGCCCTTGAAGCAAAGTAATATTGCGCATGCTCCTAGGGGAGGTTGGAAGGAGTTAACCATCGCGCGCCCCCGACCTTCACGCAAAGATAGACAATCAAGGATAAATTGCGCTCCGACTTCCCGAGACTATACATGCATGCTTTGGGAATCACAAACCTTAACACCAATAACTTACTAAACATGATCATCCACTAGTACCTCCCATATATTATCATCTCTATATCGCAAAACTATTCCAAGGAATCAAACATATCGTATTCAGTGATCCATAAGTTTTATGTAGGATTTTATGACTAACCATGCAATTGACCAATTCCATTTGACTCTCTAAATAGATATAAGTGAAGCATGAGAGTTTAATTATTTCTACAAAAGATCATGATATAACAAATATAAGTGAAGCAAAAGAGCATTCTATGAATATCAGTTTTCTATGTGAAAAGAAACAGGCAATCCAAACTTCAAATGATATAAGTGAAGCACATGAAGCATTCTATAAAGCCATACTCAAAAGATATAAGTGAAGTGCAAAGAGCATTCTACAAATAAACCTTGGACTATCTCATACCAGCATGGTGCATTATTAAAATTAAAATAAAAAGCACACGACGCTCCAAGAATTTACGCATATCATGTGAACGAAATGGATCCGTAAACATACTGATACTTGTTGATGAAAGATGGGATGCCTTCCGGGGCATCCCCAAGCTTAGACGCTTGAGTATCTTTGAATATTTACTTGGGGTGACTTGGGCATCCCCAAGCTTGAGCTCTTGCCTCTCCTCCTTCTCCTCACATCGAGACATCCTCGATCTTCGAACACTTCATCCACACAAAACTGAACAGAAAGCTCATGAGATCCGTTAGTATTATAATGCAAATCACTACTTTAAGTACTGTTGCAAACCAATTCATATTTTGCTTTTGCATTCTAGCTACTGTATTATAACTTCTCCAAGGCTTATACCACCGATAGAATCGATAGTTTCATCAAAATAAATAAAACAATGCATCAAAAATAGAATTCTTCTTAAACATGACAGTTTGTAGCAATCTGAACATTCACCATACTTCTGTAACTCTAAAAATTCTGAAACATTAGGAGAAAATAAACAATTTGTATAGCAAGACTCCGCAAAAAGTTTCAGAAGCTTTCGACGTTCCACTAAAAATAGTAAAATCACGCACTACAACCAAAGTTTCTGTTTTTGCACCGCACAAACCAACAAGCAATCTAATCATCCGAAAGGGAACTCTTGGCACATTATTTTTATAATACAATGGAATTGTACAAGGGGATAATTATTTTTGCAAGAAACTTCCATGAAAAATTCTACATTGTTTCCATGAGCATGAACACAAGTGTTCAAGGTCGACCCTCACTTCCGCAATGCATCACCTTTCAATCGCTTCTCTCTTTTTTGAAAAAGTTTTAAGTTCCCCTCTATATTTTTTTGTTTTCAAACTTTATAAAAGCACTCAACAGAAATAAATGATTCTTTTTTTCAAACTTCCGGGTTGTCTCCCTGGCAGCTCTTTCTTCAAAGCCATTAAGCTAGGCATAAAGTGCTCAAGTAATGAATCCACCCGGATCCCAAGGTATATCAAAGCCAATTTTAATTAGCAATGATTTGGCATTTAGTAGTGAGCACAAAGCAACATATATCAAGCAATGACGAAGTCTAACTCTCTTCCTATGCATCTTCATGTCATAAAAGAACAATTCATGCACATCAAGTAAAGGGCAATGCATAGTATAAGCAATTTCTTGCAATTCTATCGTGTTGGAAACATAGAGAGGCGGAGATGTAGTTCCTCTCTCATAATAATTGAAAGTAGGAGCAGCAAGCACATGCATATCATATTCATCAAAATCATTATGTGCAACGGTAAAAGGCAACCCATCAATATAATCCTTAATAAGTGCAACTTCTTCGATATAGTGTAGTTTGGAGAATTCAAAACGATAATAGGACTATCATGTGTGGGTGCAATAGAACAATTTCATTCTTGACATAAGGAACTATAGCAAGTTCATCTCCATAAGCATAATTCATATTGGCATCTTGGCCACAAGCATAACAAGCATCATCAAAAAGGGATATTTCAAAAGAATCAACGGGATCATAGCAATCATCATAGCATTCATCCTTCGGTAAACTTAAAGGGAAATTAAACAATGTAGGAGTTGATGGGTTACTCTCATAAAAAGGTGGGCACAGGTAGCTAATCCGTTCTTCATCCTTCTGTTCTTCGCTCTCCTCATCATCTTTTTCATCCAATGAGATCACAATGTCATCAATTTCTTCTTCCATAGACTCCTGCAAAATATTAGTCTCTTCTTGGACAGCGGAGAAGTGCTCAATATATGGTTTAATATAAGCATTGGAAGCATAGTTATCATAGCAATATTTAAGTATGTCAAAATTTTCATATTTGTAAAGAGTAGCATCATACTTTTCAATCAAAGAAGCAATTTCATAAGCACCCTTAAAAGCAACAAATTCTTCAATTTGTTCAACATCATAATAATTATAAACACCCTTAGCATGAGAAGATAAAACTCCATTATCCCTAAATTCACATTGGTAGGGAAGGTGTTTCTTAGGGTCCCAGAACAACAAGTAAAATCATATATTTCACATAAATTCCAAGCATAGCACTGCAAAGAATTAATATGATGCCATAAAAGTTCCCCTTTTGAGATAAGTGGTGTTGCACATAACAAGCATGCTCTTGTAATGATTTGCCCTCAACTAAGCTAGTTGGAGTTTCAGCACGATCACATAGGGATCGAAGATGATCCAAGTAAAAACCTTCAGTAGTGTGATAGATTTTGGGTGGTTCTTCAACCATTGGTTTAGGAGGTACAACTAATTTTTTGGTATTTTGTGTTTTCTACCCATAACTAAAGATAGAAAACAAGAGAACAAAATAAAAACTACTTAGTGATAAAGCAAACAAGCAAACACGAGAATATTCACCCCACGCTATTGCTCCCCGGCAACGGCGCCAGAAAATGGTCTTGATAACCCACAAGTGTAGGGGATCGTTTGTAGCCTTTTTCGATAAGTAAGAGTGTCGAACCCAACAATGAGCTAAAGGTAGAACAAATATTCCCTCAAGTTCTATCGAGCACCGATACAACTCTACACACACTTAACGTTTGCTTTATCTAGAACAAGAATAAAACTAGAAGTGTTGTGTAGGTGTAGTAGGATAGTTTTGTGAGATAATAAAGAGCACGTACATAAAAGTACAAATAAATTACTATAGCGAGTGTGGATTAGTGTGGTAGGATTTGCGGAATTGTCCCTAGGCAATCGATAACAAGTACCGGTAAACATTCTTTCAATTTTATATGAGGGAGAGGCATGAGCTAACATACTTACTCTACTTGGATCATATGCACTTATGCTTGGAACTCTAGCAAGCATCCACAACTATTAAAGATCATTAAGGTCGTGAAACCCAACCATAACATTAAGTATCAAGTCCTCTTTACTCCCATACGGCACACCCCCCTTACTCGGGTTTAAGCTTCTGTCACTCTAGCAACCCACTATAAGCGAACCATGAACATACTGCAACACCCTACAGCGGGGGCCCCTCATGTTTGCACGAGAACGGAGGGCACCATAGGACAGCACCAAAATAAAATATACAATCATACCATTAAGATCATGATTAACCCATAGGACAAAATAGATCTACTCAAAGATCATAGGATGGCAACATAGTATTGGATAATAATATGAAGCATAAAGCACCATGTTCAAGTAGGGGGTATAGTGGGTTGCAGGAGAGTGGACTGATGAATATAGATGGGGGAAGGTGATGGAGTTGTTGGTGAAGATGACAGAGTTGTTGGAGTAGATCGCCGTCACACGATCGTTGCCCCAGCGGCACTCCGGCGCCACCGGAAGCGAGGGGGAGAGAGCCCCCCTCCTTCTTCTTCTTCTTCCTTGGCCTTCCCCCTAGATGGGAGAAGGGTTTCCCCTCTGGTCCTTGGCTTCCAAGGCATGGGAGGGGCGAGAGCCCCTCCGAGATTGGATTTGTCTCTCTGTCCTCTTCCGTTTCGCGCTCTCTAGATCTGGCCAAAAACTGTTTCCTATATTCCCGGAGATCCGTAACTCCGATTGCGCTGAGATTTTAACAGGATTTTTTCTAGATATAAGCTTCCTTGCGCATGAAGTAGAGCTCCAACCGACGTACGAGGTGAGCACAACTCACCACCATGCGTCTGGCTGCTCTGGCGTGCCCTGGTGTCTTGTGGGTTGTGTGGGCCTCCGTTTGCAGTGATTCCAACTCCCAAAAATCATATATATTCCAAAATAATTCGCCGTAAAATTTTATTGCATTTGGACTTCGTTTGATATGGATTTTCTGTGATAAAAAAGTGTGCAAAAAACAGGAACTGGCACTGGGCACTGGATCAATAGGTTAGTCCAATAAATCATATAAATAGGTGCCAAAAATATGTGAACGTTGTATAATATTGGCATGAAACAATCAAAAATTATAGATACGACGGAGTCGTATCAACATGTCCCAAAAACCTCCGCGCAGCCATGCCAGCTCGTCCTCTGTCCATCCTTGATCTGGGAGAAAGTGCATTCTCAACTATGATGCAGTTGTTTTCACTCATCCCTGCACTGCAATCAGGAAGTAAACATACGAATCAGCTTCTTTTAGATTGCGTTGGTCATTCTACCTAATTACTACCATTGTAGGAATACCTCGAAGACGGGAGGTTAGAGGACGGCAGCGAGGAATAGCCATCTCATTTTGTGCAGTTCTACTAAAACTGAGATGTGTACTTTTGATTGCATAAATAGAAACGATATGGACACACACATCCTTGTTTGCGCAAATATGAAATATGGTTATTTAAGCAGTGACAATTATTTGAAGTGGCATATGATTAACAGCAGCATCTATTGTGTTATACTATTAGCACTACATTGACAGTATGAAAAGGTGCCATTAAGTGGTGAGGCAGATATGGTTGCCGAGAGCAGCAAACATTCAGACAACATGT
The DNA here is from genome assembly GCA_902687465.1 of Secale cereale. Taxonomy (NCBI): domain Eukaryota; kingdom Viridiplantae; phylum Streptophyta; class Magnoliopsida; order Poales; family Poaceae; genus Secale; species Secale cereale. The sequence goes on from LR738714.1 coordinate 479,729,938, forward strand.
TTGCATTAGTCCCATTTTTATCTCCTCAGCGACATTTTCCTATGTGAGCACAGGAAATCTAGGCCTGCTCGTTCTCATTTGCATTGTCCCCCCAACACCCCTCACTTTCTTTCCTTTTTCGACCAAGAGACAGGTCCACATCCCCCCACCCTTCGCCATCCAGCCTGCTTTCTTCGCCTTTTCAACCAAGAGACCGGTTGGGTATCTACTACTTTCCCCCGTTTCCTCTTAGAACCAAGTCCTAGATTCATACTACAACTTTCCCACTTTCTTCTCTATTTGAACCAACTCTTAGATTCGATTGTGTGAACTAGCTTTATATCTAATAATAGTAAAAGTCGAGGTGGCTTTGGAACAGACAATGGAAGTAGAAAAGGATCCACACGCAGCCACGCGGGGAGCTGGGGCAGTAGAGCAAGGCCGGTTTCGAACGAAGATATACCTTAGGATCGTCGGGATGTGGCAAAGACGGCGTCGGGAGAGAGACAAGAGTGTACAGCACACAGACCACACTTACTGAATCGAGCATTTTTTTCAAAAAAAAGAATTGAGCAATTTTAGTAATTAAACAGAGCCAGTTGACCTAAACATGGCTCTAACAAAAGACCAACACTAAAAACAAAGCCTAAGTACGCATTACTTTAACAAAGCCACCGACGCGCTGTCAGATGCATTGCCGGTGTGATATGAGATGTCGATGACTTGTCCTGGAGACATGCCACCGTTGGTGGACTCCGCGTCCCCGCTACGGAAGTCGACCACGTCCTCGTCCTCGTCCTCGGAGCTGCCCTCGAGGTTATAGTACTCGTAGTAGTGGTTGTGCCAGAGCTCATGTTGGTACTCCACCGCATATTCCTCGACGGACAGACTCTTCTCTACCTCGACCTCGACCACGCGCAACTCCTACTCCCAGCACTCCTCGATCTTCGTCGCCTCCTGCATCTCCAGCTCCCGCTAAGCGATCTCATGAGGAAGCAGGTGCTCAATGGCCACCATCGCCTTTTCGGACGTGGGTTGCATGCTGCATTCCGGGGTGGCCTGGAATATCTTGGCGTGTGTGTCCTTGATCTCGGTGTGGATGGCCTCGACCCGGGCCAGGGCAACATCGGCGGCACGGACGGTGGCTCAAGCGCTCTCGGTGTTTGCAACGGTCGTCGCAGCAACAGCTGCAGCTGTCTCGGCTGCCACATACGCCCTCTCGGCGGATGCCGCCGTGTTCAGTGCGGATGCGGCAGCACTCTCGGCGTAGGCGGCTGTGCTCTCGGCGCAGGCGGCCGCGCTCGGGGAGGACGCGGCCACCGTACGGGTCTTCATGAAGCGTTTCCATGGAGACATGTTTGCAAGAAGGGGTTGCGGGAATGGGGGTCGGGATTCGTGGTTTCGGGGGTTGCCGGCACTGGAGCAGACGAGCCGGTGAACTTAAGGAGGAAGACTTAAATAGACCTAGGAATTTCCATCGCAAACGGTTCCTACAAAAAACTGTGTGTGATGTTGTTTACATTTTTTATTAGTTGTGAAAGTCGAATTTGGAGTAAAGTGGCAACGGATGGTGTTTTAAATGTACGAGAAAATTTGTAGTACTAATACAACTGTCATGTAAAATTTTGGAAAAATTCAGGGGTCATTTGACATTTTAAGACATTTAAGTGATTTTCTAGCCATTTAATGATCGTAATTCATATTTGAACTACATGTACATACAACAGCTAACTATAACCCGAGTCATAGCCCGAGAGAGAGAGAAGAGAGGTCACAATACCGCATCTTGGCCACAATACTGCGGGAAGGAAGAAGGGGCTGAAGGCCCTGCCGAGCCAGCGCTGTCTCGGAGAGAACGTCATAGCCGCTGATCTAAACGCGCGTGCAGTTGTTGGTCTCCTCCCTTGCTGCCGACAACCGCGTGAATGATGCACCTACACCCATGCCCCGGCCGAGCTGGTCCGGCCGAATTTGTGACCAGCGGTGGGCAGAGAGAGAGTGTGGCCACCTATTGCTTAGATCTGGAGAGCATGAGAGAGTGAAAGAGAGGAACCCTAGTAAAGCAAGCGCTGAGGCTCCTGCTTTTATGTATAGTGGAGTGATTTTGTTGTAGCAACCATTATTAAACTGAATACGCGTGAACCACTATTTTCATTTAAAGTTCAAGTAAAAATAAAACTTGATCAATAACGTGCCACCGCTTCCAGGTCGCACTATCAAATCACCGCATCCAGGATGCACTATGTACTGTACTATCATTCACATGCGGTCCCCGACCCTCCATCAAGTTGAAAACTAGACTAGTCCAAATGAGGATGCCTCTCTTTGTAAACAAATGCTCTCATAGCTTAGAAAAAGCACTCCTACATATACCCGCGAGTGGGTGTGACAGAACTAGTGCGTGCGTGCACCGCTTCTCTTCGTGAGAGTACAATATACTACGCCCAAAGAACGTTCGCCACAAAAGTAAAAGTATGTGTGTGACATGTGCGTTAAAATAAAAGGTGCACGGCGTCTTTTATTTTTTAGAAGTTCTCAGGGTAGGGTGTGAAGAGCACATATGTGTGTGATGTCTACCTACAGATAGACGGTGGGTGCGACAGGACTCGGGAGAGTCGTGACTCGTGAGAGTGCGTGTGAGAGAGAGAGGGGCACGTATCAATGCAATGCATGTGTCCATAAATCATATCTGACAAACGTTCGCCACTAGCCATCTCCCGATGAACACCGTAAGAACCGTTATTGGGCATCCCACAGTGTCAGTTTTGCCATGGCATTTAACAGAACAGACACTCCGACACATAAATCTTCCACGTGAGTGTTAGCAACTGTCGTATGCTCCTCCCTCCGTTCCAAAATGTAGTGCATATAGCGTTATTGAAAATTCAAACCTCACAAACGTTTATCGAGTTTTCGTATACCAACATGCACATATAGAATACCCAGTATATATCATTTCATTCATCTTCGAGAGGTAACTATAGAGATGGGGGAGGAGTGTACAAAGAAAGGTCGTTGTATCACCTGCAGCAATTTCAACCATCCTTTGGTGTGGAGGAATATCATAGGAACTCTATACGGTATGATTTTGTAGGAATTTTTCCTTTAGAGCCAATTGGTTCATAGGAATAGATTCATATACTCCACATTTCAAAGGAAAATAAACATTATCCTAGATTCAATAGAAAAGTTCTTATGATGTGAACCAAATGACATCTCTTTTCCAATCCCTCCTCATAGGAATTGAGATACATGTCATCTCTAGATTCAATAGAAAAGTTCCTATGATGTGAACCAAATGACATCTCTTTTGTAATCCCTACTAATTAATAGGAATTGAGATACGGAGTCGTACATGTCATCTTGATGTTACGTGCAACGCATGGGCATCTTGCTAGTAAGAGTAGAGATATCTCCATTGCTCCCCGAACCCAAAATTCCCCCTTGTTTCGTAAAACCAAGCGGCCCACCAGTATTTTGGCATCAACTAGAACTCAATCCCTCTCCCGTTTATTACGGCGTGGCCCCGCACGTGTAGTACTCCTACAAACCCTACCCGTCGCACGCATGATCGGTTTTCTTCAAGAGGACGAGGGAGAAGCAGATTTGTAGTGGAGGCTCCTACCCTAGGGCGCGCTAGGTAGCTACCGCACACATCATTGCTCTTGCGTCCTAGACAGGGGCGGAGCCAATGGGGGCGAGCGGGGGCCAGACCTCCCCCCCTATGGGCCGGCCACCCCCATGGATCTGTAGGGGGGCTAGTACTAAATTTCTTCTATGTAATCTTTGCTCAGTTGTTGTCATTAGCAAAGTCACATGCCTTAGTTTTATGCATTCAACGTTATTGGTTGGCCCAAAGCCCAAAGCAGCATAGTCCAAATGGCACTTGACATCCAGGCCTCTAGGGTGTCTGCTGTTTGTGAGCCCATCAGCCAATGGATAACTACCCACAACACATGTATTGACGCATACAACACTTGCTTTTCTGTTCCACGCAATCGATATGTCGCCGCCGCCGCCCAGGACCACGATTGGATTTGGTCAAGCGCTTTCGCTGATCTGTTCATGGCGATTGAGAAGATGCGATGAGCTAGCAAATATCCTTTGATCTAATCATGTATGGATTCCATTTAATTGGTTGTCGTGGGCCGTCATTGCAGCTACGGTCATAGGCACACATAACCGATCAGATGCTCGACCCCTGGCGTTTTGTCGAGCGTTGGTAACCAGGGATGACTACCATCAGTCGATCTGCATCGACCTAGCAGTGGAGGGGACAAGATGGGTGGATTTAATGATGTAGGTATGTTTTCAAAAATCCAGATTGTTTTCTCCTAATACAATACTAATTGATCATGTTTGTTCAAGGATGTGTACACCTTATAATTTAAGTGCTGGCCCAACCAATTTAGATGCACTGCTATGGTTTAGTTACATGATGATTTTTCTCGTTCTTACATCTTAAACTTATATACGATAATATTTTATTTCATTACATAATTTGGGAGTATTTTGGTTACACCTTCTTCAATATATATGGCACTTATATGAAATTGTTCGCCATTACTAGCTATAGCTAAGAGATGCTCCTCCTGCATTTTTTGTATAGTTGGTATAAAACTTTTGGTAGTCACAGGCACTAGAAAAAATAGCACGCTATAGCGTGTAGAGAATTGTCTCGCTAAATAGATCAGTGTACAATATATCGCTATAGCAAGCTGATAGTATAATTTAAAGGGTGGTGCTATTTTATATGGTGTGCTAAATTTTTTCCTTGGTCACAAGGCACAAAATATTTTTTGGCTTCACCTTCATCTCGCCCCCCGGCTAAATCCTGGCTCCGCCCCTGGCCCTAGAGTGAAATGATGGTTGCTTCGTCCATCCAGCTCAATGCGGGAAAGGTGGGGCTTTGTGATTTGGCCCCTCATCGCTCATTTACTACTACTGTGGCGCTACGGCTAGGGTGCCTCCAAGTCCAGCCGCTGCTCCAAAGTGTAATTTGGTGCATCGCACGTGGAACAAGACGGTGGATGATCCACATATCGGCCAAAGGGGTCCTGTAAGTGTGTTACCATTTTGTGTGCGGACTGACCCTGCTGAGTTGCTACGCCAACGCGACTGGAGCAGCCCACCACTTGGTGTTGTTCCTTGATGAATCCCGACTAATATGGATATAAAAATATAGTATCCAGATCTCTACTTATCTATTCTTATAGAAAACCGAGTTGGTGATGTTGGTGCGCCTGCCATCCTGCAATATAGACCGTCCGATCTATATCTGACGGATATAAAGCAAACCATGACAATTTTGCAAAAAGATACTCGCACCCCTCCCCACATTTGCAGATAATCCCTTCTCTCATTCATCTTTGTCTCCCACAACATAAATAACTCGTATAAATGCATCTTGATGTTCTGTGCAACTCATGGGCCTCTTGCTAGTTAGTAGTAAAAATGAGGTGATTTTACCGAGCGGTGGGCGGGGGAGCATGGCCTGTCATGCGGTCCCACGTGTCATGATGTACCAAGGCGATGTGCGTCCCTCTTGAGGCATAACAATGGCAGAAGCAATACCTGGTTTCCTTGAAGGTGGTGATGGAGAAGCGGATTCAGCGAAGTGTGAACTAATGGTTGCTTCGTCCGTCTGGGGGGAATGTGTTGCTTTGTGATTTGATGTCTCATTGCTCATTACTACTACTACTGGGGCGCTACGACTGGGGTGCATCCCCCTGCTGTTCTGCACTGTTATTTGGTGCATGAAACGTCTACCAAGTTGCTATATGTCCCACATGTCAGCGAGAGGAAGTACAACATTCATGAAATCCAGTGCCTAGTACGACGGAGGAGTACACGACACGGCTTGGTTTTTGCTGCTTCGCACGATCCATCAATACAAACCCGGACTAAAAATGGCGAGCGCGGGTAGGGCAGGGGAGTTTGCCATCGTCTGTTCGAGGCAATGAGGCAGGAAGGGAAACAAGCACATAAAGGTTGAGCGACTTAGTTTTGGGAAAATCTTATTTTACGGAATACGTACCCACCATGGAGGTAGTACTACTACTTACTACTCCCTCCTTTCCGATATAGGGCTCATCTAAAAAATTCATTTTTTCCATTTAATAATTCTCAATTGTACTAGGTGAATATGTCATCTTAGGTTGTGCACCGCGACCAAGGTGGGGAGGAAAACGAGAGAACTTAATGTTTATTTGCTAATTAATACCATTGCATGCAATGAACTGACCACTGCATGTCATGTTTGGTAGTCTCAAGTCATTAAAATCATACACGCCCCACATCTCTTATTGGCTGATTCCTTTCTTTATGTCAGAAAACAAAAAACTACGTGAGAGTTAATGCACCACGCCTATATGTTTTGGGACTATTTGATTTCGTAAGGTGACTTATACACCTAGACGGAGGGAGTAGTACTTACTACCATCACATGTTTGGATTTCAAGGTGCATTAAATCATCCGATGAAAGCAGTATCAAGAGAAAACTCACCAATGCATGTAGAAGTTCATGGAAATTTAGTGGTCATGCATGCATTCGTTGTAATTAATGCATCGATAAACTTAACTTTTTGAGAAAAATGAGCATACTAATTAAGTACTTCTGCAAACTATGAAATTAATTCCACCACTCACAGTCTACCTTGGTTGGAAAGGAGGGAGTAGTAACATAGCCTAGGGTAGCTTGCTGTAGCACGGACTCCAGGGAAATTGTTGTAGTACTACTCCTACCACTGTACTACTCCTAGTACTACTCTACAATACGAGTACTATGAGGCCATCCAACCGTGTCCCGGCAGATGACCGCGGACACCGATCATTTGTTCATATTTAAATTTGTTTTCAAACAACAAAATATCCATGAAAATAACACATGGCCTCGTTTAAATAGAAGATTAAATAGAGGAGCTCGGTCGGCGTTGCGTTTAATGTCGGCCCGATCATGAACGGACTGTGGCCAGAATGGGTTTCTCGGCTTCCACATGGGTTTCATGGAGGCGTTTGAATGCGGCAAGGAGGCATGTTCAGTCGGGCGTGCAGCGAGCGGTGCCCTCGACTCTGATGTATGACACCACGCTGCGCTTCCACTGACATGTGGGCATGTTGGGTACCTGGCCTGCATGTCAGTGACCCAACGCAGGCAACACACGACAGAGGAGCCAGCTTCGCATGATAAGATTGATTCATAAAGATCGTTGCAAACATCAATGTTCTGCTTATCATAGATAAGATTGATTAATACTCGTAACAATCCATGTCCTTAACAAAGGGTGCATGCACGTATAGGTTGAGCGTGTGTCTTGCGTCGTGTGATGGGTGCATGCAGGCGTGCGAGTGTTGTGTGCGTGCATGTGTACGTTCCAGTGTTGCATGCATGCGTGAGTATGTTCGTACGTGCATTTGTACGTGTCAGTGTTGCACCCCTGCATGCGTATGTGTGTTCGTGCGTGTGTTGCGTGCATGCATGTGTACGTGTGAGTATTGCATTCATGCATGCAGGCGTAGCGGGCGTAGCGGGCGTAGCGGGCGTGTTTGTGTGCATGTGTGATGTGTTTGTATTCACCACAGTGGCTCATGCGTGCGTGCAATTAAAACGACCGGCTCAGCATATCATCACAGGGCGACCTTGTCCGTTGTGGTTAGGGCTACCAACCAGAGGTCTCAGGACTTCGAATCCCCACCGATCACTAATTTATTACCATTTATGTCTTTCATATACGCGTTGACATGTGGGCCCCACGATAATGTGCGCTAATGAGCGTGGACTGTTTGACTGGTCAATTGATTGTATCATCAACAAACTACGGAGCTGTATAGTGAGCCAGTGACCGTATGATAACCACAAAATTTATTTTATTAACACAGCATAGACGCAAGCTACCATTTCTTTCTTTCATATACGCGCTGACAGGTGGGCCGCATGGTTACGTGCGCTGATGGTGCAGCACTACTTGCGTGATAACCCACAAGTATAGGGGATCGCAACAGTTTTCGAGGGTAAAGTATTCAACCCAAATTTATTGATTCGACACGAGGGGAGCCAAAGAATATTCTCAAGTATTAGCAGCTGAGTTGTCAATTCAACCACACCTGGAAAACTTAATAACTGCAGCAAAATATTTAGTAGCAAAGTAGTATGGAAGTAACGGTAACAGTAGCAGTTTTGTAGTGATGGTGACAGCAGCAGTAATGAAAGTAACAAAGAAAGTATTGATATGGAACGAACTCGTAGGCAATGGAACGGCAATCATAGGTGTCGGATAATATTCAACATGTAGCAGTTATAACATAGGGTGACACAGAACTAGCTCCAATTCATCAATGTAATGTAGGCATGTATTCCAAATATAGTCATATGTGCGTATGGAAAAGAACTTGCATGACATCTTTTGTCCTACCCTCCCGTGGCAGCGGGGTCCTAATGTGGAAACTAAGGGATATTAAGGCATCCTTTTAATAGAGTACCGGACCAAAGCATTAGCACTTAGTGAATACATGAACTCCTCAAACTACGACAATCACCAGAAAGAATCCCAATTATTGTCACCTTGGGGTATGCGGATCATAACACATAGTAGGTGTCTACAATGCAAGATCGGATCAAGAACACATGCATATTCATGAAAACATAATAGGTTCAGATCTGAAATCATGGTACTCAGGCCCTAGTGACAAGCATTAAGCATAGCAAAGTTATAGCAACATCAATCTCAGAACATAGTGGATACAAGGGATCAAGCCCTAACAAAACTAACTCGATTACATGATAAATTTCATCCAACCCATCACCGTCCAGCAAGCCTACGATGGAATTACTCATGCACGGCGGTGAGCATCATGAAATTGGTGATGGAGGATGGTTGATGATGACGACGTCGACGATCTCCACACTTCGGAGCACCGAACGGACTCCAGATCAGGTCTCCCGATGAAGAACAGGAGGTGGCGGCGGCTCAATATCGTAAAACGAGATGGGTTCTTCTCTCTGATTTTTTTTCTCCCCGGAAGAGATTATATGGAGTTGGAGTTGACGTCGGTGGAGCTCCAGGGAGCCCACAAGGTAGGGGGCGCGTGCCCACCCTTGTCGCCAGGGTGTGGGCCCCCTCCGGTGATTCTTTCCATCAATGTTTTTTATATATTCTGAAAATATTCTCCGTGAAGTTTCAGGTCATTCCGAGAACTTTTATTTCTGCACAATAATAACACCAAGGCAATTCTGCTGAAAATAGCGTCAGTCCGGGTTAGTTCCATTCAAATCATCCAAATTAGAGTCCAAAACAAGGGCAAAAGAGTTTTGAAAAGTAGATATGATGGAGACGTATCAACTCCCCCAAGCTTAATCCATTGCTTGTCCTCAAGCTATTCAGTTGATAAACTGAAAGTGATAAAGAAAAACTTTTACAAACTCTGTTTGATCTTGTTGTTGTAAGTACGTAAAGCCAGCATTCAAGGTTTCAGCATAGATTATGAACTAACCACATTAACAATAGCATTTAAGTCTCATGTTTACTCATATCAATGGCATAATCAACTAGCAAGCAATAATAATAAATCTCGGATGACAACACTCTTTCAAAACAATCATGATATAATATGACAAAATAGTATCTCGCTAGCCCTTTCTGAGACCGCAAACATAAATGCAGAGCACCTAAGAAGATCAAGGACTGACTAGACATTGTAATTCATGGTTAAAGAGATCCAGTCACACTCATACTCAACATCAATTAATAACAAAGCATATAACTGACAGAGGTGCTCTCCAACTGGTGCTTTTTATAAGAGGATGATGACTCGGGAATAAAAGTAAATATATAGGCCCTTCACAAAGGGAAGCAGGGATTTGCATAGGTGCTAGAGCTCAAGTTTTTGAATCAGAGATGAATATAACTTTGAGCGATATGCTTTCTTTGTCAACGCTACGACCAAGAGTTATCAATATCTTCCATGCTACATACATTATAGGCGGTTCCCAAACAGAATGGTAAAGTTTTACTCCCCCTCCACCATCAAACACACTCCACAGCTTATCCGAAACAACGGGTACCGTCCAAACAAAAAATAGTCCAGGGGGAGCTTTGTTTAATTATATTTTGATTTGATATTTGATCTTTTGATCATGGGACTGGGTATCCCAGTTACCAGCCATTTTCTCATGAATGACAAGCGGAGTCCACTCATCGAGAGAATAACCCACCTAGCATGGAAGACAAAGACAGGCCCCAGTCGCCACATGAGCGATTTGGGTATACAAAACATAATTTTATTTGAAGGCTTAGAGTTTGGCACATGCAAATTTACTTGGAACGGCTGGTAAATACCGCATATAGGTAGGTATGGTGGACTCTTATGGAACAACTTTGAGTTTATGGAAGTGGATGCACAAGTAGTATTCCCGCTTAGTACAGGTGAAGGCCCGAAAGAGATTGGGAAGCGAACAGCTAGAGAGCAACAACGGTCATAAACATGCCTTGAGATTAACCAACATTGAGTGCAAGCATGAGTAGGATATAAATTATGATGAACATAAATATCACGGAGGCTATGTTGATTTTGTTTCAACTACATGTGTAAACATGTGCCAAGTCAAGCCACTTAGATCATTCAAAGGAGGATACCATCCTATCCTACTACATCACAACCATTTTAAAAGCATGTTGGCACGCAAGGTAAACCATTATAAGCTCCTAGCTAATTAAGCATGGCATGAGTAACTATAATCTCTAATTGTCATTGCAAACATGTTTCATTCATAATGGGCTGAATCAGGAATGACAAGCTAATCATATTTACAAAAACAAAATAGGTCGAGTTCATACCAGCTTTTCTCCATCTCAATCATTTCATCATATATCGTAATTACTGCCTTTCACTTGCACAACCGAACGATGTGAATAATAATAATGGTGCACGTGCATTGGACTAAGCTAGAATCTGCAACATTTATTCAAAGGAGAAGACATGGTAATATGGGCTCTTTGTTAGTTGAACAATAATTTCTTTGAAATTCTTTTCTTTTCTTTGGGGGTCGAGAGAAGACAACGATGAAAATAATGAGTGGCTCTCATATGACACACTGAAATATGTTTGGAGTTTTTGTTTTTCTGAAGAGAGCAAAACAAGAATGAGAAAAATTATTTACACGAGAAAGCTCCCAACAAACAAAAGAAGAACGAGAAATCTTTTTGGATTTTCTTTTAATACTACAAACTACTAAGAAACTAACTGGAAAGAAAAGACAAAAAGAAAAAGGAAATATTTTTGGGTTTTCTAAAAAAAATCAAACACACAAGAAGAAAGCGAGAAAGATAAACTAATATGGATGATACAATGAAAAAGTATGAACACTGACAACTGGAACGAATGTGTGAACATGAATGTAATGTCGGTGAGAAATACGTACTCCCCCAAGCTTAGGTTTTTTGCCTAAGTTGGTGTAGGGCCACCACTGGCCTGGATGATATCCAAAATCATAGTTTCGGTTGTACTGTGCTACAGCAGCTACTACTAGGCGAGCTTGCTCCTGAAGGCGGGCGGTCTCCACCTCTCTCTCTCTCTCATATGCATTCGCCTCCTCTCTGGTTATAAAATATCTCCCTTTTGCCTGAAAGTCAAAGAAAGCAGGAGCAAGAACAGTAATATGGACGGCATGCCGTCTGTCAAAGATTAGTCGGTACTGAAGGTGATGCTCATTCCTCTCGAGAAACTGATAACGAATCATAGCTTCATAATCTAGGAAAGCAGGTGGCAACTCAACATCATATCCTCTTATAGGTACACCTAAATAGTTAGCTAAACGAGTTGCTTATATCCCTCGAAATAAATCTCCATCTTTAGCATTAAGGTGTAACATCCTTGCAATAATTGCTCTCAAATCATAACTCTTATCACCTAACAATGCACTTTTAAGGATACTAAGATCTGGAACACAAAGATGGCTATGCTCATGTTTACCGTTAATGCATCTACCTATGGAGAGAGCAAAATAATGTATAACAGGAAAGTGAATGCTCCCTATGGTGGCTTGTGTAATGTTTCTAGTTTCCCCTACTGTGATACTATCAAGGAAATCACGGTATTCAGATTTGTGAGGATCATTGAGACTACCCCACTGTGGGATTTTGCATGCAACACAAAAATCTTCTAGGTCCATGGTATAAGATTCATCATAAAGATCAAACAGGACAGTATGGGTATTGCGCTTGGATGAAAATTCAAACCTCCGCACAAAGGAATCGGTGAGGTAATAATGTTGTCGGCACTTATCTAACACGAAGTCCTCAAGACCGGCATTTTGTACGTATGCATCAAACTCATCCTTGAACCCTGCGCGAATCATAAATTCATCGGACGGCCATTCACAAGGCCGCACTTGAGCATCTCTTGGCGGTTAAAGGTCCGGTTCACGTATCGCGAGCCTCGATGGTTGCTTTCTTGAAGGACCACCTTGAAATGTTCTCCTAGACATTTTCTTTTTCTGCAAAATTCTGAAATTTTTAGTGACTCAAAATAAAAGTGAACCAAACTCAACAAAATTGATAGGAACTACTCCTACAAGTGTCTAGAGGCTATATCATGCATCAAAACTACTTTGGACCATATAAATTTGACATGCAAGCTCAAGAAAAGGGTCACCACAACAACATAAATTTGCAATAAATAAAGCACTAGAACAAAAAACTAATTGGACCATTGGAGGAGTCACATACCGATGAAAAATCCCCCATAATTATTTTGCAAATGATGGAATGAGCAAGGAGATCTAAAATGGCAGCAAGATGAGCTAGAACATGGATTTGAGCTGGTGGATGATTTTTTCTGGAGGAAGATGGAGAGGATGGGTGCTGGAAAAAGTGGAGGGGGGCCACGTGGGGCCTATAAGGACAGGGGGCGCGCCCTCCACCCTTGTGGCCCACTGGTGCATACCCCTGGTGCATTCTCAGTGTCAGAAATTCTTAAATATTCCATAAAAAAAATCATGTTAAATTTTCAGTGCATTTGGAGAACTTTTATTTTCGGGACATTTTTTATTGCATGCATAATTCAGAATACAGGCACATAATACTATTTTTACTTTATTTAATCTAAATAACAGAAAGTAAAAGTTGGGTACAAAAGGTGGTGTTTTCTAAATTCATCCATCTCATGTTCATCAAAAGGAATCCGTCAATGAGGTTGATCAAGTCTCATTAACAAACTTCTTTCGAATAACATAAAACCGGAGAATTTTTGAATAACACTAGGTTACTTCAACAGGGATATGCATGTCCCCAAGAATAATAATATCATATTTCCTCTTAACAGTAGGAAGAGGGAATTCAAAACCTCCAATAGTAATAGTTGAAATTTTTCCAATAGAATTGATGCTATTAACTCTAGGTTGTTTCTTCGAAAAGTGTACCGTATGCTCATTACCATTAACATGAAAAGTGACATTGCCTTTGTTGCAATCAATAATAGCCCCTACAGTATTCAAAAAGGTTCTACCAGGATAATCGACATACTGTCGTCCTCGGGAATATCAAGAATAACAAAGTCCGTTAAGATAGTAACGTTTGGAACTACAACAGGGACATCCTCAAAAATACCGGTGGGTATAGCAGTTGATTTATCAGCCATTTGCAAAGAGATTTAAGTAGGTGTCAACTTATTCAATTCAAGTCTATGGTACAAAGAGAAAGGCATAACACTAACACCGGCTCCAAGATCACATAAAGCAGTTTTAACATAGTTTACTTTAATGGAGCATGGTATAGTGGGTATCCCTGGATCTCCAAGTTTCTTTGGTATTCCACCCTTATAAGTATAATTAGCAAGCATGGTGGAAATTTTAGCTTCCCGTATCTTTCTCTTATTAGTAACAATTTCTTTCATATGCTTGGCATAAGGAGGCATTTTAAGCATATCAGTCAAACGCATACGCAAACAGATAGGTCTAATCATCTCACAAAAGTGTTCAAAATCCTCATCATCCTTTTTCTTGGATGGGTTAGGAGGAAACGGCATGGGTTTCTGAACCCATGGTTCCCTTTCTTTACCATGTTTCCTAGCAATTAAATCTCTCTTATCATAACGTTGATTCTTTGATTGTGGGTTATCAAGATCAATAGTAGGTTCTATCTCTACATCATTATCATTACTAGGTTGAGCATCAGTATGAACATCATTATTAACATTATCACTAGATTCATGTTCATTACGAGACTGAGTCTCAGCATTAGAAATAGAAATATTATTGGGATTCTCGGGTGTATCGGTAACTGGTTCACGAGAAGCATGCAGAGTCATATTAGTTTTCTTTTTCTTTTTATTACTAGGACTAGGTTTATCAATATTAATTCTCTGAGAATCTTGCTCAATTCTCTTAGGATGGCCCTCGGGATACAAGGGTTCCTGAGTCACTTTGCCACCTCTAGTTGCAACCATAATAGCATTATCATTATTTTTACTATTCAACTCATTAAGCAAGTCATTTTGTGCCTTAAGTACTTGTTCTACTTGAGTGGTAACCATGGAAGCAGTTTTACTAACAAGTTTAAGATCATTAGAAGTTCTAGTCACAACATCACCCAAGCGGTCAAGCATATAAGCATTACGTTTCAGTTGTCTACTAACATAAGCATTGAAGTCTTCTTGTTTAACAATAAAATTATCAAACTCATCTAAGCATTTGCTAGCAGCCTTATTATGAGGAATATCACCTTCATCAAATATATCGAGATAATTTACCTCTACTACATGTGTCGGGTTATCAAGACTAGGATATGATATACTACTTCTCTGCAAAATATTTTCCTGCTCATAAGAAACAAGCTGCCTTACAGGAAATATTTTACTAATAAAATAAAGATACCGGAGGCTAAAATTTCCACCATGCTTGCTAATTATACGTTTAAGGGTGGAATACCAAAGAAACAAGGAGATCCAGGAATACCCACTATACCATGCTCTATTAAAAAAACTATGTTAAAACTGCTTTATGTGATCTTGGAGACGGTGTTAGTCTTATGCCTTTCTCTTTATATCGTAGACTTGATTTGAGTAAGTTGACACCTACTGAAATCTCTTTGCAAATGGCCGATAAATCAACTGATATACCCATCGGTATTTGTGAGGATGTGCCTATTGTAGTTGCAAATGTTACTATCTTAACGGACTTTGTTATTCTTGATATTCCTGAGGACGACAGTATGTCGATCATCCTTGGTAGAATCTTTTTGAATACTGTAGGGGTTATTATTGATTACAACAAGGGCAATGTCACTTTTCATGTTAATGGTAATGAGCATACGGTACACTTTTCAAAGAAACAACCGCAAGTTAATAGCATCAATTCTATTGGAAAAAATTCAACTATTGCTATTGGAGGTTTTGAATTACCTATTCCTATTGTCAGAAAGAAATATGATATTCTTATTGTTGGGGACATGCATATCCCCATTGAGATAACCTAGTGTTATTCGAAAATTCTTCGGTTTTATGTTATTAGAAAGAAGTTTGTTAATAAGACTTGATCAACCTTGTTAACGGATTCCTTTCAATGAGCATGAGATGCATGAATTTAAAAAGCACCACCTTCTGTATCCACCTTTTACTTTCTGTTATTTAGATTAAACTAGCAAAAGAGCTCGTGCGTTGCAACGGGAGAAAAAGCACAACACACACTCTTAACCAAACAACCATCACTCAAGACCACAAATAGGTCCATCTCCTTTATTTTAGCGAGGCATAATATTTGTGATGCCGCTTATCCTCACGCCCTCGCCGGTGGTGGACTCAGTGTTCACACAAAATCAAAACATGTTTGAATATGGTTAATCTTTAGGCGTCGCTCTCTCCCTCTCTCCCCCCTTTCCCTCTCTCTCTCGCTTTTTCTCACACTCGCCATGATAAATTTGTTGTTTTCCCCTGCGATGTTTCAGAGGTATGCATGTGTAGTTATTGATGTTTTTCCCCTATATGGTTATAGTGGGCGTTTATTTGCAATCCGAATCGACGCGGGTACGAAAGAAAAACGGATCGTGCGCTATAGATTATAAGTTTAAGATCGAAATTAAACAATCATGTAGATGCTATAGAGCTAACTACGATAAAGAAAAGAATTTAAAAATATATGCCAACTCGATGGAATCCAGTTGATGCCATGTACATTCATGTGTAGTTCAAGCGAGCAGCCGCATTCTATTTGTCTATCACACTGTCAAGCGGCTGCCACTTCAAAGTTTATCCACTCATCACGATGTGAGGCAGCGCTGAGAGATGTGTTGCGTACCTGCTAGCCTTGGCGCTGTGAGGTGTGTATACCTAGGAGCCCGAGCTCGCGCGCCTGCGCACTCCAACCCCTCCGCCAGCTCATCTCGCCGGAGGAGCAACACCAGTGTCGCCGCCCTGGTGCCTTACCTCCCTTCCCGCATGGCTGGGCATTTAAAAAATATGCACAATATTTCAATACATAAACTCTTTTTTTAACAATACAAACTTTTGAAATGCAAGTTCACCTTTTGAAAAAACACGTTTTTTCTTTTTTAAAAAGCATTTAAAAAATAGCAACAGGTAAAATTAACATCATATTCAGATTTCACATGTTTTTCTAATCAAATTGCGTATATAACATGTTAAAATCGGAGTTACGGTTTAAAAGATACGATTGATTTAGAAAACAATTTGTTTGACTATAATATATTCTATACTAATATTTAGAAAAATTTAACAAGTTAAAATAATCTCATATTCATATTCTACATATTTTTCTAATAAAAATTCATATATAACATGTTAAAATCGGAATCACGGTTTAAAAGATACGAATAATTTAGAAAACCATTCGTTTGACTTTAATATCTGCTAAAATGATATTTAGAAATACATAACAGGTTAAAATAATCTCATATTCGTATTCTACATATTTTTCTAATCAAATTTCATATATAACATGTTTAAGGCCCAGTTCTTTTGGGTGATTCTCCGAGAATCGTCCCCCTCCCCAGCTTCTCCCAGAATTGCCACTTTATTTATTTTTTACAATCCTAGCTAATTAGACCTTAACTAGATAGGATTGTGAAAAATATATGAAGTGATGATTCTGGGAGAAGCTGGGGAGAGGGGCGATTCTGGGAGAATCGCCCAAAAGAACTGGCCCTAAATCGGGGTTACGGTCTAAAAGATATGGATGATTTAGAAAATCATTTGTTTAAGTTAAGGGTCTGTTTGGGACTGCTCTACTCCTTAAAATTCAGCTCTGCTCCGGAAAACACAAGCCAAACAAGGGTAGCTCCACGATATGCCGCTCCGCAAAAAACTAGAATCTGGGGTACAACTCCTAGTTTTTTATGAAGCTCTTCAAGGGGTGCTCCAAAAAACTCTAGAAGCTGGAGTTGGGTGGAAATTACCCACCACTTCCACCAGTAAGTGGATACCCCTTCGTTTCTCCGCCCTCAACCAATCAAATAGATCCTTTTCACCAAATTTCTCATTCGTGAAGCTGGAGCTAGATGGAAGCCAAACATTCTCTTTGGTAGTGCTACAACTTCTGGTTGAAACTGCTCCAAAGTGAATTTAGTGGAGCGAAACTGATTTTGGTGAAGCAGAGCAGTCCCAAACAAGCCCTAAATATGACCCGCGGATGAATTACCTAAAAGGTCAGGGGTGTTTTCGAAAAAATGTAAAATAACGGTTCGGGTGACTTAAGTCCGGAGTGCGGGTTGATTTCAGGAAAATATAGGGGCGTTTTTGTAAAACGGTAAAATAACGGTTCGGGTGACTTATGTTTGGACTGCGGGTTGATTTCAGGAAAGTATAGGGGCTTTTTTGCAAAATATCACGACGGACGGGCTGAAACCCTATTTTCTTTATTATTAGGTAAAGATAAAGCAAAAATAGGATTATTCGTCTGCTTTATGAATTATCCGTGCAATAAAAAATGTCCCGAAAATAAAAGTTCTCCAAATGCCCTGAAAAATTAGTATGATTTTTTATAGAATATTTTAGAATTTTTGGCACTGAGAATGCACCAGGGGGGAGCACCAGTGGGCCACAAGGGTGGAGGGCGCGCCCTAGCCCCCTAGGCGCGCCCCCCTACCTTGTGGGTCCCATGTAAGCCCCCTCCACTTATTCCAGCACCCATCCACTTCGTCTTCCTCAAGAGGAAAATCGTCGTGTTGCTCAAACCCGTGTTCTAGCACATCTTGCTGCCATTTTCGATCTCCTTGCTTGAATCATCATTCGCAAAACTATTTTGGGGGATTGTTCTTTAGAATGTGACTCCTCCAATTGTCCAATTAGTTTTTGTTCTAGTGCTTTATTTATTGTAATTTTTTGCTGTTGTGGTGACCTTGTTCTTGAGCTTGCATGTCAAATTCATATGGTAGTTTTGATGCATGATATAGCCTCTAGGCACTTGAGGAGTGGTTCCTATCAATTTTGTTGACTTTGGTTCACTTTTATTTTTGAGTCACTAAAAATTTCAGAAATATTTCAGAGGAAGTAAAATGTTTAGGAAGATATACCAAGGTGGTCCTTCGAGGAAGCAAGCCCCAAGGCTTGTGATACGTGAGCCTGCCCTTGAACCGCCAAGAGAAGCTCAACTACGGCCCTGTGAATGGCAGTCAGATGAATTCATGATTCATGTAGGTTTCAAGGAGAAATTTGATGCGTACATGAATACTGCTGACCTTGAGGACCTCGTGTCAGATAAGTGCCGGCAGTACTATTACCTCACTGATTCATTTGTGCGAAGATTTAAATTTACATCCCAACGCAACACCCATACTATTTTGTTTGATCTTTATGATGAATCATATACCTTGGACCTTGAAGATTTTAGTGATGCATGCAAAATTCTACAAGGGGGCATTCCAAGTGTACCTCATAAGACCGAATATAATGATTTCCTTGCTATCATCATGGTGGGATAAACTAGAAATATTACGCAAGCTACTATAGGGAGCATTCATTTTCCTGCTATACATTATTTTTCTCTCTTTATAGGTAGATGCATTAACGGTAAACATGAGCATAGCCACCTTTGCATTCCAGATCTTAGTATCCTCAAGTGTGAAGTGTTGGTTGACAAACGCTATAACTTAGGGGCTATTATTGCTAGGAGGTTACATCTTAATGCTAAAGATGGAGATTTATTTGGTGGAATTTATGCCACTTGTTTAGCTAATTATCTTGGAGTGCCCATAAAAAGGAATGACATTGAATTACCACCTGCTTTTCTTGATTACAATGCTATGGTACGCTACCAGTTTCTTGAGAGCAACGAACAGTCCCTCCAATACCGACTAATCTTTGATAGGCGGCGTGATGTCCATATTACCCTTCCTGCTCCTGCCTTCTTTAACTTTCAGGTAAATGGGAGATATTTTATAACTAGAGAGGCGGCAAACGAGTATGAGGGAACAGTGGAGGCCGCTCGCCTCCAGGAAGCCGCTCGCCAAGCAGTAGCTGCCGCAGCACAGTACAACCCCAGCTATTATTTCGGATATCATCTGGGCCAGTGGTGGCCCTAGACCAACTTAGGCAAAGGCCTAGGCTTGGGGGAGTATGTATTTCTCACCGAAATTACATTCATGTTCACACATTCATTCCATTGTCGGTGTTCATACTTTTTCATTGTAGCATCCATGTTAGTTTATTTTTCTCACTTTCTTCTTGTGTATTTGAAAAACTTTGGAAAACCCCAAAAATATTTCTTGCTTCTTTTTGTCTTTTCCTCCTTGATTATTCTTCTAGTAGTTTGTAAATTTAAAAAGGAAATACAAAAAGATTTCTCGTTCTTCTTTTGTTTATTGGGAGCTTTCCCGTGTAAATAGTTTTTCTCGTTCTTGTTTCAAGTTCTTCAAAAAAAAAACTTCACAAAAATCAGTGTGTTTCTTTGAAATTCTTTTTCTTTTCTTTGGGGTCGAGAGGAGAAGACTACTGTCGGTGTACTAAGGTAGGGGTACCTCAGTACCCCAACTTGTGCACGGGCAGTTGCAGCTTCCCGCGGCAGGGTTTACCGCGTGCTCGCCGGAGACCTTCATGCTCCCTATTAAACCATTCAAAAACAAAGTATACAAGACACAAGATCGAGACCCCGGCAAGAGGAGCTTGCCGGGAAGGCCGTACCAGGCTCAAGACTGCCTCACTAGCACAAGGCCCTGGCAAGAGGAGCTTGCCAGGAAGACCAGAAGACACGCCTCGGCGCTATATGCGCCCCGGCAAGGGCCCGGGGAACGACAAGCTCCCGGGCCCGGCAAGATCAAGGCCCCGGCAAGGCGCTTGCCGGGAAGGCTGTGCTGTGTGCCCGCGCTCCAGCTCATCGGCCCACGCGTCGCCCTGGGGCCTATCCAGGGACGCGTGGCGGATGGCTGTGCAGCCTGGGGTACACGGTGGCACTCCACGGTGATGGACCCATCGCCGTGGCGGACGGAGACGCTAGAACGGGAGCTTTTGGGGTCGACGGCGACGGGCATTAAATGCCCTTGTCCCCCACTGTCAAAGTAGGTATAGACCACTGTTCTGTACTGTAGCTCCACTGTTCCCGCACTGTTACAACTACCACCTCTTTTACATTTTTACCCCTTTCTCCTACGTTGACACCTGTCGGTGACCCCTTGCACTATAAAAGGAGGCCCATGCACAACGTGGAGGGGGTTCGGAACCTAGATCACTCTCGCGCTTGGTGTAGCTGCTTCTTCAAGCTCCCGAGCGCTCAAACTCGATACACAACCAAGCAGGAGTAGGGTTTTACGCGTCTACCGCGGCCCGAACCTGGGTAAAACTGCCCGCGTGCTCGCTACGATCTGCTCTTTGTGCTCCCTCCGCCCTCGTACCGCACAGACAAGGGGCTCCGGTCCCATAGGTGTTCGTGGCGGACAGTTTCCCCCGACATCTTTGGCGCGCCAGGTAGGGGGCGTCGAGGTTGTGCGAACCTGATCCGGCGTTCGCGCGGGCGCATTCTTCATCAACCTCTCCGAATTCATCAACTTCGTCAGCGACAACTCCATGGCCCCGAAGAAGAAGGCTTCGGAGGTCGGAGGCCCGTCTGCGTCTCACCCGCCGCCACCAGAGCCAACGGTGGGCGGGGGAGATGCCGTCGGAAGGGTGGCCGCCGGTGAGGACACTCACGACGCCACCAGATCCAAGAACAGGACGGACGACCGAACCTCGGTCTCCGTGGACGCACCGCGTCCATCTCAGCACACGACGACCCAGCAGCGCCATACCACGGGAGGTGGTATCCGCTTGCTGGGGCAAGGCCAAACCGGAGGCTCGCGGGACGCCCCGGACCCCCGTCCGGGCACAAGCAAAGCGAAGGCGCCGGCGCGGGACCCCGCTCCTTCTAACGTTGTTAGAAGTCCGAGCGTATCCCGCTCCTCGCACCGCTCGCCCGCGTTCCCTTCCACTCCAGCAGAAGGGCTCGCAAGGGCGCAACTGCTCCTCGACTTCCCTCCGGCGGCCGACAAGGCCGAAGAATGGAGGGCCACCATCCGGAGCCTGATAGACTTCGCCAACAACGATTCTCCACAGCAGCCGTCGACCTCGCGGCCGCGGCAAGCTGAGAAGACGAAGGCTGACGGCAACAAGACTGCCGGGGCTGCGACGAGCGTGCATTCCCCGCCGCAGAAGCAAAAGACGCCGCCCCGCCGGAACAACGCCGACGACGGCTCCACTGCCTCGTCGGACCCGCGGGCCCGTCGGGACCAGCGCCAAGTCCTCGACGACCGGCGAGAAGAAGACGCTCGAACCACAATCGAGCGCCGCCGAGAAGCTCGGCGACAATCAGACAAGAGAGCTGGGAACACTGTCGACGCGCACGCGCCCGGTGAGACAGGTGACTTGCCGTACGCGGCAGGCTGCCCTGCGTTCACCCGCGAGCTGCGGCGCGTCCAGTGGCCCAGCATGAAGAATTTTAAGCCCGACGTACCGGAGAAGTACGACGGCAAGACGCACCCCTCGGAGTTTCTCAGCGTCTACACCATCGCAGTGCAAGCTGCCGGGGGGCGCGACGAGAAGATCTTAGCAAACTACTTCCCGCTCGTGCTTAAGCCGAACGTTCGTTCGTGGCTTATGCACTTGCCGGAAGGATCCATCTCTTCTTGGGCCGACCTCTGCCACCAGTTTGTTGGCGCCTTCACCGGCGGCCACAAACCCCACGGCCAGGAGAGCGATCTCCACATTTTGGCCCAGAAGGAAGGCGAGACCCTGCGCAAGTATATCCAACGCTTCAGCCGGGTGCAGCACAACATCCCTGACGTTCACCCTGCCGCGGTTATCAGCGCGTTCCATCAGAACGTGCGTAACCGCCGCATGCGTGAAGAGATGGCGATGACGAAGATTCGGGATGTCAGCGAGCTCTATGCTCTGGCTGACAAGTGCGCACGCGCAGAAGAGGGGAGGAGACTCCCCGGGGAGGATACTGGCGCGGGAGGAAGCGACAGCGACGACGCCGCCCCGGCAAAGAAGAGCCAGCGGCGGAACAACAGAAGGAAGGGCAAGAAGGAGGTGCTTGCCGTCGAGAAGTCCGGCAAGGAGGCCCCCGCCAAGCAAGCGCAGGCTGGCAGCTCCGGCAAGGAGCCTGCCCCTGCAGCGGCGACCGACAAGCCGGGTAGCTCCGACAAGCAATACTGTAAGATCCACCGCACCAAGGGTCACGATCTCTCCAACTGCAAGCGCGTCGAGTACCTCGTCGAGCAGCAGAAAGCTGAGTACGAGAGGCGCGACAAGGAGAAGGCCCAAGGTGGCGGGGAAGAGCCCAGCAAGAAGCGGCCGTTCAACGGCCGGGGAGGGCGCCGCGGCAAGGCCAAGCAGCGGCAAGGAGATCGACCTCCCCGGGGCCGCGACAACGACGAAGAAGATGACGACGAAGACATGGAGGACGAGGAGAACAGCGAGCAGGAGTTCCAGAAGGCCACGGAGGTCCTGTGCGTCGACGGTGGCGCCTCCCTACATACCTCCCACCGCCAACTCAAGCAGTGGGTGCGTGAGGTAAATGCAGCGGAGCCGCCCGTGGAGTCGCGCAGGCTCCTCAAATGGTCTAGCACGCCCATCATTTTTGACCTTGAGGATCACCCTGACCGCACCACTGCGGTCGGGTGCTTGCCGATGCTGGTTTCTCCCACCATCCGCAACCTCAAGGTCACCAAAATGTTGGTTGACGGCGGGGCCGGGCTGAACTTGATCTCCTCTGCTGTGATCAAGAAACTCCAGATTCCAGATGGCGAGCTCGAAGAGACAGGTTCATTCCAAGGAATCAACCCGGGAAGGAGCAAGCCCAAGGGAAAAATCACTCTGCCGGTGACCTTTGGCGGGGAGCTCAACTTCAGGACTGAGCGCATCACTTTCGACATCGCAGATATTCCATTGCCCTACAATGGAATACTCGGCCGTCCTGCCCTCGCCAAGTTCATGGCAGCTTCCCATTATGCCTACAACGTACTGAAGATGCCGGGGCCGATAAGCGTCATCACTGTCCATAGCGACAAGAAGGATGCGCTTATCTGCGCCGACAAGATCTACCGGGATGCGGCAGCTGCGGCCGAGAAGGATACTCTTGCCGCTGAAGCTCCCGGGGGGAAGAAGACGAAGACCAAGTCCGGCAAGTGCTCTGGGACCCACTCCGGCAACCGCACCTCCTCGGAGTGCTGCGCTGCCGTCGAGGACGTTCCATCGAGCTCCACCGGCAAGAGTAAGAAAGGAATGACTGCTCCTCCGGCAACCAAGAAAGTGTCCGCCAAGGAGGACGGCACTGGTGGTACCTTCACCATCAGCGCCACCCTTGACAGCAAATAGGAAAGCGCGCTCGTTGCCTTCCTGCGGGCGAATGTCGATGTGTTTGCCTGGCAACCATCTGACATCCCCGGTGTTCCCAGGAAGGTGATTGAGCACAAGCTTGCTGTCTGTCCTCATGCGCGGCCCATCAAGCAGAAAGTGAGGAAGCAAGCCGTGGAGCGCCAAGAATTCATCAACGAGGAAATCAAGAAGCTAGAAGCAGCAGGCCTAGTTAGAGGTGTGATCCATCCGACGTGGTTGGCAAACCCAGTCGTCGTGCGCAAGGCCAACGGGAAGTGGAGATTGTGTATAGACTTCACCGATGTGAATAAAGCATGTCCCAAGGATCCATTCCCTTTGCCGCGCATTGACCAAATCATTGACTCCACTGCCGGATGTGAGCTACTCTGTTTTCTTGATGCATACTCAGGCTATCATCAGATTTTCATGGCCGAGGAAGATGAAGAGAAGACTGCATTTATCACTCCATGTGGCACTTATTGCTTTATTCGCATGCCATTTGGATTGAAGAATGCAGGTTCAACCTTTGCAAGGGTAGTGTACACTGCTTTTGAGCCACAGATCCACAGAAATGTAGAAGCTTACATGGATGACATCGTGGTGAAGAGCAAGAGCAAGGAAACCCTGATTCAAGACTTGGAAGAAACGTTTCAGAACCTGCGCAGGATACAGCTCAAGTTGAACCCCGAGAAGTGCGTCTTTGGAGTCCCCTCCGGCAAGCTTCTCGGGTTCTTTGTATCGCAGAGGGGGATTGAAGCCAACCCCGACAAGATTAAAGCCATTGAGCAGATAGAGGCCCCAAAGCGCGTCAAGGATGTCAGGAGGCTTGCAGGTTGTGTGGCTGCCCTCAGTAGGTTTATTTCAAAGTCTGCAGAACGCGCCCTACCTTTCTTCAAAATCTTGAAGAAGGCAGGTCCCATGAAGTGGACTCCGGAAGCGGAGGCGGCGTTGCAGGATTTGAAACGGTACCTGTCCTCCACTCCTATACTTGTCGCACCTAGACCACAGGAAAAGTTGTTGCTATACTTAGCAGCAACCAACCAGGTGGTTAGTGCTGCGTTAGTAGCGGAGAGGGAGTCCGACGAGGAGTCAGCACCACCGGCAAGCGAATCCAGCGACAAGCAGGGGGCTGCTCCGGCAAGCTCTGGTCCCGACAAGGAAGACTCTGCGCAGGAACAGGATGAGGTGCGGAAGAAGATGGTGCAGCGCCCGGTGTATTTTGTAAGTTCCCTTCTCCAGGGGGCTAGATCAAGATACTCCGGTGTGCAAAAATTGCTTTTTGGCCTCCTCATGGCCTCGAGAAAGCTGCGCCATTACTTCCAAGCCCATGAGATAACAGTGGTCACTCGCTTTCCGCTGAAGAGGATATTGCACAATCCAGAAGCAACAGGCAGGATCGTTGAGTGGGCACTGGAGCTGTCGAGCTTTGGACTCAAGTTTGAAAGTACTTCAACCATACAGAGCCGAGCTTTGGCAGAATTCATAGCTGAGTGGACCCCAACACCAGATGAAGAAGTTCAAGAAACAAGCGCACCCGTACAAGAAGCGACAAGTGAATGGGTAATGTATTTTGACGGTGCCTTCTCGCTGCAAGGCGCCGGTGCTGGCGTGCTACTCATCGCGCCCATCGGAGAGCACCTCAAATATGTTATCCAGATGCACTTTCCCAGGGAGCAAGCGACAAACAACACTGCAGAATATGAAGGCTTGCTTGCCGGCCTCAGGATTGCGGCCGAACTTGGGATCAGAAAGCTGATTGTGCGGGGAGATTCTCAGTTGGTGGTCCGACAAGTTAACAAGAGCTATCAGAGCCCTTTGATGGAAGCCTATGTCGATGAAGTGAGAAAGCTTGAAGAGCACTTTGAAGGTCTGCAGATGGAGCACGTCCCGAGAGCTCAGAATGAAATTGCAGATGGCCTTTCAAAGTGTGCTGCGATGAAGTTACCTGTGGAACCAGGGACCTTCTTGCTCAAGCTGACTCAACCGTCCGTTACACCATCAATTGGGCAGTCCAAGAAGAGAAAGTTGGTCTCTGGCGACTACTTGCCGGCGGATCTTCCTGAAACCGCCGCCAAGGTCCCCAAGATCAACAACCAGAACGCTGAGGAACAGTTTGCTCCTGCAAGTCCTCGGGCTTGTACAGTTGAAGCAAGCGTTCCCGGCAAGCCTCGCCCCGGCGAGCTTGCCGGGGGACCGTCAGCTCCGGCAGAACCAGAGGTCCTTGCCGTAGAAGCTGAGGTTCCCGCAGCGGCCCTCGAGCCTTTAGTCCTTGCCGTCGAGCCTCGGGCTCCGGCATGGGCACAGCAGATAGTCCGTTTTCTGCAAACTGGAGAACTTCCCGACGACCCTCAAGAGATAGAGAAGATAACCAGGCAGTCAAGTATGTACCAGTTCGTGGACAACGAGCTGTACAGAAGAAGACTCAATGGTGTCAGGTTGAAGTGCATCTCCGGGGAAGATGGACAGAAGCTGTTGGCGGAAATACACGGAGGCATATGCGGCCACCACATTGGCGCTAGGGCGCTTGCCGGGAAAGCTTTCCGGCAAGGGTTCTTTTGGCAAGAAGCCCTCCAAGATGCAACTGCACTAGTAACCAAGTGTGAAGCGTGCCAGTTCCATGCAAAGCAAATCCATCAGCCAGCTCAAGCTCTCCAAACAATCCCTTTGTCATGGCCCTTCTCGGTCTGGGGGCTCGATATCCTCGGCCCTTTCCCTCGTGCTGTCGGGGGCTTTGAGTACTTGTACGTTGCAATCGACAAGTTCACAAAGTGGCCAGAAGTGGAGCCGGTGAGAAAGGTGACAGCACAGTCAGCAGTCAGGTTCTTCAGGTCGATTGTTTGCCGTTTCGGGATCCCTAACAGGATCATCACCGACAACGGTACGCAATTCACTAGTCGCACCTTCATGCAGTACGTCCAAGACCTTGGCGCCAAGGTCTGTTTTGCTTCTGTTGCTCACCCGAGGAGCAACGGTCAAGCGGAGAGGGCAAATGCTGAAGTGCTGCGTGGACTCAAGACGAGGACCTTTGACAGGCTGCGCAAGTGTGGAAGAAATTGGATAGAGGAGCTACCGGCGGCTCTTTGGTCAATCAGAACGACACCAAGTCGAGCCACCGGACAGACACCCTTTGCTCTAGTCTATGGAGCAGAGGCAGTTCTCCCCACGGAACTCGTATACGGATCTCCTCGAGTGCTCGCTTATGATGAGCTCGAGCAAGAGCAACTGCGGCAAGATGACGCATTGCTCCTCGAGGAGGGACGTCTCCAGGCTGCTGTACGAGCTGCTCGATACCAGCAAGCTTTGCGCCGCTACCATAGCCGCAAAGTCAAGGCCAGGAGTCTCGAGGAAGGCGACCTTGTTCTTCGGCGCGTTCAGTCCGCCAAGAATTCCAACAAGTTGACGCCGAAGTGGGAAGGCCCTTATCGGGTGAGACAAGTTACGAGGCCCGGCGCTGTCCTCCTCGAGACCGAAGAAGGCTTACCGGTGAGCAACTCCTGGAACATAGAGCATCTTCGCAAGTTTCACCCCTAAGGCGCGGTTGCCGTGATCCGCTCCGGCAACCACCTTTTGTACAAGCTTTGCCGCTGTTGCATGTAACCCTTTGTACAAAGCCGGGCGCAGACCCCGCGCATCAGTAAAGTTTTTGTGTTTCTCGCACCGATCGCCTTTTGCATGCTTTTCTTTGCTATTTGCATGTTCTGTTTGGCATTTGGTGCAACACTCAGATATACGGTAAGCACTAGCACGCCGAAAGGCCATATGCTTGTTTCCCTCTCCCTTTTCTTTCCTCTTAAGCAGAAGGAACGTTCCTCGCGCACAAGTTTGCCGGGGGGGAAGGAGGTGGAGGAGGAACCAAGTGCTGTTCAAGAAAGAGAAGCCTTACCAGAAAGCAAGCAATATAAGCAAGCAACATGAAAGATAAGTTGTTAGAATTTGACCAGTTCAAATTTTAGATCTTAGTTGTCTTCCTTGAACAATCACACTTTGTATGGAAAACCTGTGCGCGGAGGAACCTATCCGTAGCTTGCCGCACCCTTATCTTGTTTTCGAGTTCGCTCAACGATTTAAGTGAGCTGCGACAAGTGTCGCGCCCTTGCTTCGTTTCCGAGTACGCTCGGCAAGCTAAGTGTGTTGCGACTAGCTGCGGCAAGGTTGCTTGCCGGCGAAGACCTTGGCCAGCAGGCTGCTCAGAGTTAGGCACTCAGCGCTCGCGGCAAAGGCTCCTTACCGGCAAGCTCCCCGGGAGCGTAGGGTGAAAAGCATACAAAGTAAAGGATTAAGACAAGGAAGATAACATTGCACTGATTGATCAAAGTAAAGTAAATATCTTACAAAGGATAACTTGTCGCGATGGACTAATGAGTTCATGACATAATATGCAGCAACAAAAAGATAAAGATAATGGAGCCCTAGTCTACGCGGTCGCCCTCCTTCCTGCCAAGCTTTGCCACCTTGGCGATGATGTGGGCGACCTGCTCCTTCAGGGCCTCCGTGTCTGCATCAGCCGGCAAGCTGCGAAGAACGTTGGTGAGATTGATCCCCGGGTTGCGGTACACGATCTTCGTCAGCACCCGCTCCAAAGTTCCCGCGCAGAGCAGGCGCGACTCCTCGGCCAGCTGCGCGGGGATGCGGTTCCGGAGACCTGCAAGGGCCGGCGCGATCCCTCTGAAGAAGAGGCTGAGCTTGGCGCTGTGCGGGAGATCCGGATCCGGCGAGTAGATGAGGTGTTCGACCTTCAGCGCCAGCAGCTCCTGGTCAATGTTGGACGCAGAAGAAACCAAGTCTTCGGTCCATACCTCGATGGTCTGGCGGAAGAGCTCGGATGCCTTGTTGACGCTGTCCACCAAGGTCCGCTCCTTGCGGAGCTCCTCCTTCAGCTTGTTCTCCTGAGCCCGGGCAGCGTCGAGCGAATCCTTCAGAGTGGTGACCTTCAATTCCAAGTCCTCGATGGAGTCCTTGGCGGCCTTCAACTCGTCGCCCCTCTTGGAGAGACTCACCTGAAGCTCGGAGTTTGTGTGAGCGTCCTTCTCGCGCTCCAAGATGAGCGCGGCGACCTTTTCCGCGCTCACCTTCGGCGCCTTCTCCAGCTGAACAACCTTGGCGGCGAGCTCCTTCTTGGCGTCTTCCGCGGCAACCGCGGCAGCTTTCGCCTCCTTCAACTCCCCGCCAAGGGCTGCCTCGCGAGCGGCAAGGTCCTCCTCGTGGGAGTCGAGCTCGACCTTCCGCTGCGCGAGCTCTCCCTCTCGCCGGGACATCTATACCCTGGCGAGCCGCTGCTGTTCTTCAGCTTCAGCCTTCTCGAGCACCCACTCCTGGTACTCGCCGGCGAGACGCTCGCGCTCCTCCGCCACCTCGCGGAGGGCCGCCTGGTTGGCGGCGCTGAGCTCCGCCGCACGTTTCTCCATTTCCGCGGCGGCCTTGGCGGCAAGGGCCTCCCGGGAGGCGAGCTTCGCCTGCCTGGCCCGGTAAAGGGCCAGGAGCTGGTGGAGCAACCTCTCCTCCTCGGGCCCCTCACTCCCGCCGGGCGCCTCGACGATCTTCAGGCCTGCGGAGGCGAGGACTTCTCCGTCGAACGCCTCGCCCTCCGCAGGAGCTCGTGATGAAGACCCCCAAGGCATCTGGATGAAGACGCCGTTGGGGGCCTCAAGATAGTACCCCTGCTCCTTGCTGGCGGAGGGGCCGGTGGCCGGTGCAGCATCCGATGCTCCCGCCGCCTCCGGGCCGGCGGTGCGGTCGCCGTCCCCCTCCCCAGCCGCTGCGTCCGCAGCCGGGGCAGTCTCCTGCGCGGCCGGCTCGGCGGCCTCGGCCATCTCCTCGACGACAGGAGCGTCGCCGCCGCTGCCCTGCGCGCCCTCCTCCTCGAGGTTGATAACCTCCGTCTCCATGGGCTCAGGAGGAGGAAGATCTAAAAAGAAGAAGAAGAAAAAGAAGTTCAAGATTCAAGCAAATATCCAAAAAGAGGCAAGCCAAGAAGACAAGTCACAGAACATACCTTGGCGGACGTCCTCGGCGGCGGGCTCCCTCGCCGGGGAGCTCGGCCTTGGCGGAGTGGCCACCCTCGCCGGGCTGCTCGCCCTTGGCGGGGTACTCTGCCTTGGCGGAGCACTCTCCCTTGCCGGAGAGTTCTGCCTTGGCGGGGACGACGGGGCCCGCGGCTCCTCTACGACGGTCTCCGGGCGCTCTTCCCGCTGTGGCTCCACCTCTGCACAGAACAAGATAAGAAACATCAAGATATGAAGACAAGACCAAATCCTCAGGCGTACCCCGACAAGCGAAAAGAGTAAACCCCAGACTTACGCTGGGGGCTGCGCTGCGGGCTGCGCTGGGGGCTGCTCCACGGAGCAGCGCTCGGGTCCGGCAGGCTCGGCTCCGGCACACCCCCTGTTGCCGCAGCTGCTGAGTCTTCCGCGACCTCGACCTCGGGCGCCTTGGCCTTCTTCGCCGCGCGATGGGCCAGGGTCCTGAAATCAAAACAACAGACGAAGTCAGCATCAACAAAAACCAAGACAAAAATCGAAAAGGTGTAAGGTCCTGGGTCCTTACTCCTGGTCCTCCTCGTCGTCCTCGCTCAGGGCGGAGAAGTCGTACTCCACCGTGGGCGCGTCGGCGCGAGGAGCGGAAGACGAAGACTCCCTCGCGCGCTTGGTGTTCACCGGGGCTGGGGGCTGCGAAGACCCAGCCCCTGTGGTAGCCGGCGCCCGAGGAGCGGGCGGAGCCGCTGCTCCGCTCCGAGAAGACCCCTGCCGGCTCGGCGCCGGCCTGCGAGGCGCCTCCGTCGTGGTCCGCGCGCGGGCCGCCTCTGCTGTGGCTGGTGCGCCGGGCGGCCTTGGCGCGGCTTGGCTCCCCCGGGGAGCTGCCCGGCGAGCTGGCTGTTGCCGGGGCGCCTGCGCCCTCTCCCCCGTCGCCGTCTTGCGGAGACGCTTCGCCGGGGACTGCCTTGGACTTGCCGGGGGCGGGGAGCTCTCCGACGAGGAGAGGTCGTCGGCGTAGAGCTCCGTGGATCCGCCGGAGTCCTCGGCCTCCTCCTCCTCCTCCTCTTCCCCGGCCGGCTCACTGGGCCCAGCGTCCTGCGCTGCGGCCCCCTTTCCCTTGGCGCCTCCGCCCCTCGCGGCGCCTCTGCTCCCTCCGGCGGTACCCTCCATTGCCGCGGCCTCGGCCACGATCCCGTGGATCCCGGAGTGCCTCAGCGAGGGGACCCCGGCGAGCGCGTCGGGAGGGAGCTGCAGCAACCTGCGGATCTCCGCCTCCTCCGCCTGGGCGGTCGCATCCGCAACTTCCGCCTCTTCCGGCGAGTATCCAAAAATTCCTGCCGCCGCGGCTGCGGCGGCCTCTTCAGCCCGAGAAGCCATATAGGCAATCTCCTGGTCGGTAGTGTCCCGCGTGTGCTCCTTGAGGTCGTTCTTGTTCTTCGCCACCTCTGCGAGGTTGTCGTAGAAGTTGAGGACGTCGATGGGCTTCGGAGCGATCCACGTGCGGTCCACGCCGTGCGAGTCACACATGGGCATCATGGCGAGGATCCGGTCCCGGACGATGTTGTTGCAGAGCGGCACCACTTCCCGGGGAGGCCTGAACCACTCAGGGTGTGCCGGGTCGTACTTGAAGAGTTCCCGGACCATCCCCTTCAGCTCCAGCGTGGTGAAGTTGAAGTTGAGCCCGGGGCGCAGCCTCATTATGTCTGCCGGGCCGCCGTACTCCCAGGCTGACCTCTTCCGGTCTTGGAGAGGGGCGATGCGCCGGCGGAGGAAATCTGCGCCCACCTCTGCAACTGACAGCTTGGCCATCCGAAGACGAAGAATCCGGACGAGGGCGATGTCGAGCTTGATGTCGTCAGAATCTAGCTCACTCCAGTCCCTGCCGCGCACGATGGGCGTTGTGCGCGGCGCGGTGAAGGCTTGCGGCTGGTCTTCGACGATCCAGCACCACTCCGCTCGCCATTCCTCCCACTTGCCGCGGAGCTCCCCCGGCAAGTACGCTCCCTTTTTATTCAGACGGAAAACCCAAGAAATTCCTCCGGAGAGGGGGGCATCGGCCTCGGCTCTAGGAGTGAAGAAGTGCCTAAAGAGGGCTACGTTTGGGTGTACTCCTATGAAGTTTTCGCACATGTGTGCGAAAACCGCCATGGTGAGGATGGCGTTGGGGGTGAAGTCAAGCAGATGGAGGCCGTATGTGTTCATAATGTCGCAGAAGAAGTTTGAGAAAGGAGGGCAGAGACCACAGTGAAAAAAGGCTGCGAAGAAGTAGTACCCGCCGGGATAGCTGTCCTTGGCGGCGGCCGGATATGCTCGCGTGCGGGGATGCGCGGTGGTTTCCTTGGCCCAGAACAAGTAATACTTGTTCCAGAGCTCCCGCACGCCGAGCTTCGGCGGGAAGACGAGGTGCTTCTTCCGGTACGCGGCGAGCTTCGCCGCTTGCTCCGATTTCTCCCTCTTGGCCTTCTCCGCCTTCGCCTTGTCGGTCTTCGGGGCCATGGCGGGCGCGGCGGAAGGAAAGAGAGGCGAAAGGTCCGACGACGCCGGAGATGCAGACGGCGGCGGCGGAGGCATGGAAGCAGAGCGCAAGAGAATCTTTGGAGAAGGAAGACGATGCAATGAAAGCGCAAGGAGGGGAACCGCGCCCGCTTCCTCTGCTTTTATGGGGGAGTGGGGGGCGTTTCGCCCTTTCCATTAAGAGATCGTGGGCACGTCCCATCCCACGACGCCGCGATCGACGCGTGCCGTTACAGTGGGGTGCGGCGGATACGGAAGTGGATTCGGCGCGCCGCGGGCCGCGGGTGCCCGTGCACTGTTTTGGGCCTGGCCCAACAGCGCTCGGCACCGTGTGTGGCCCAGGCCCGGGGGCTCCTGTCGGTGTACTAAGGTAGGGGTACCTCAGTACCCCAACTTGTGCACGGGCAGTTGCAGCTTCCCGCGGCAGGGTTTACCGCGTGCTCGCCGGAGACCTTCCTGCTCCCTATTAAACCATTCAAAAACAAAGTATACAAGACACAAGATCGAGACCCCGGCAAGAGGAGCTTGCCGGGAAGGCCGTACCAGGCTCAAGACTGCCTCACTAGCACAAGGCCCTGGCAAGAGGAGCTTGCCAGGAAGACCAGAAGACACGCCTCGGCGCTATATGCGCCCCGGCAAGGGCCCGGGGAACGACAAGCTCCCGGGCCCGGCAAGATCAAGGCCCCGGCAAGGCGCTTGCCGGGAAGGCTGCGCTGTGTGCCCGCGCTCCAGCTCATCGGCCCACGCGTCGCCCTGGGGCCTATCCAGGGACGCGTGGCGGATGGCTGTGCAGCCTGGGGTACACGGTGGCACTCCACGGTGATGGACCCATCGCCGTGGCGGACGGAGACGCTAGAACGGGAGCTTTTGGGGTCGACGGCGACGGGCATTAAATGCCCTTGTCCCCCACTGTCAAAGTAGGTATAGACCACTGTTCTGTACTGTAGCTCCACTGTTCCCGCACTGTTACAACTACCACCTCTTTTACATTTTTACCCCTTTCTCCTACGTTGACACCTGTCGGTGACCCCTTGCACTATAAAAGGAGGCCCATGCACAACGTGGAGGGGGTTCGGAACCTAGATCACTCTCGCGCTTGGTGTAGCTGCTTCTTCAAGCTCCCGAGCGCTCAAACTCGATACACAACCAAGCAGGAGTAGGGTTTTACGCGTCTACCGCGGCCCGAACCTGGGTAAAACTGCCCGCGTGCTCGCTACGATCTGCTCTTTGTGCTCCCTCCGCCCTCGTACCGCACAGACAAGGGGCTCCGGTCCCACAGGTGTTCGTGGCGGACAGTTTCCCCCGACAACTACAATGACAATGTTGAGTGGATCTCATATGCATTATTGATGATCTAACAAAGATCCCATATTACCTTGTCTTCTCCTTTGAATTAATGTTTGCAGATTCCAGCTTAGTCCAATGCACGTGCACTATTATTATTATTCAGATTGTTCGGTCGTTCAAGTGAAAGGAAATAATGACGATATATGATGAAATGATTGAGATGGAGAAAAGCTGGTATGAAATCGACCTATTTTGTCTTTGTAAATATGATTAGCTTGTTGTTCTTGATTCAACTTATTATGAATGAAACATGTTTGCAATGACAATTAGAGATTATAGTTACTCATGCCATGCTTAATCAACTATGAGTTTATAATGGTTTATATTGCGTGCCAACATGCTTTTAAAATGGTTGTGATGTAGTATGATAGGATGGTATCCTAATTTGAATGATTCAAATGGCTTGACCTGACACATGTTCACGCATGTAGTTGAAACAAAATCAACGTAGCCTCCACGATATTTATGTTCATGGTAATTTATATCCTACTCATGCTTTCACTCAATGTTGGTCATTCTCAACGCATGTTTATGACCGTTGTCGCTCTCTAGTTGGTCGCTTCCCAGTCTCTTTCTAGCCTTCACCTGTACTAAGCAGGAATACTGCTTGTGCATCCACTTCCATAAACCCAAAGTTGTTCCATATGAGTCCACCATACCTACCTATATGCGGTATTTACCTGCCGTTCCAAGTTAATTTGCATGTGCCAAACTCTAAACCTTCAAATAAAATTTTGTTTTGTATGCCCAAATCGCTCATGTAGCGACTGGGGGCTTGCTACCTCTTGATCTTGCGTTGGTTTTACCCTTGAAGAGGAAAGGGTAATGCAGCAAAGTAGAGTAAGTATTTCCCTCAATTTGAGAACCAAGGTATAAATCGAGTAGGTGACAACGCACAAATCACCAAATACCTGCACAAACAATCAAACAACTTGCACCCAACACAATAAAGGGGTTGTCAATTCCTTCACGGTTATTTGCCAAAGTGAGACCTGATAGACATGGATAAACTATAAAGTTAATATTTTTGCGTGTTTGATTTATAGATTGGAAAGTAAAAGATTGCAAAATAGTAGATCAGAAACTTATAAGATGTAAACTAGACCCGGGGGCCATAGATTTCACTAGAGGGTTCTCTCATGATAGCAAATATTACAGTAGGTAAACAAATTACTGCCAAGCAATTGATAGAAAAGCGCAAAGTTATGACGATATCTAAGGCAATGATCATGAATATAGGCATCACGTCCGTGTCGAGTAGACCGACTACTGCCTGCATCTACTACTATTACTCCACACAACAACCAAAGCGATTCTGCATCTAGAGTATTAATTAAGTTCATAAAGAACAGAGTAACGCATTAAGTAAGATGACATGATGTAGCGGAATTAACTCAAGCCATATGATGAAAAACCCATCTTGTTATCCTCGATGGCAACAATACAATACGTGTCATGTCCCTTTCTGTCACTGGGTTTGAGCACCGCAAGATTGAACCCAAAGCAAAGCACTTCTCCCATTGCAAGAAAAACCAATCTAGTTGGCCAAGCCAAACCGATAGTTCGAAGAGAATTACTAAGATATCAAATCATGCATATAAGAATTCAGAAAAGACTCAAATAATATTCATAGATAATCTGATCATAAGTCCACAATTCATCGGATCTTGGCAAACACACCGCAAAACAAGATTACATCGGATAGATCTCCAAGAACATCGAGGAGAACATGGTATTGAGAATAAAAGAGAGAGAAGAAGCCATCTAGATACTAGCTATGGACCCATAGGTCTGTGGTAAACTACTTACACTTCATCGGAAGGGCAATAGGGTGGATGTAGATGCCCTTCGTGGTCGAATTCCCCTCTGGCAGAGTACTGGAAAAGGCCTCTAGATGGGATCTCGTGGAAATAGAAGGTTATAGCGGTGGAAAAGTGGTTTCGATGCCTCCTCTAGGGTTTCTGGAATATATGAGAATATATAGGTGGAAGAAATAGGTCGGTGGACGCACGAGGGGCCCACAAGGGTGGGGGGCGTGCCCTACCCCCTGGGCGCGCCCTCCGTCCTTGTGGCTGCCTCGTAGCTCCCGTGACGTGCACTCCAAGTCCTTCAGATATCTTCTGGTCCAAGAAAAATCCTCGTGAAGTTTCGTTCCGTTTGGACTCCGTTTGATATTCCTTTTCAGCAAAACTCAAAAACAAGGAAAAAAACAGAAGCTGGCACTGGGCTCTAGGTTAATAGGTTAGTCCCAAAAATAATATAATATAGCATATTAATGCATATAAAACATCCATAATAGATAATATGATAGCGTGGAACAATAAAAAATTATACATACGTTGGAGACGTATCAAGCATCCCCATGCTTAATTCATGCTTGTCCTCGAGTAGGTAAATGATAAAAAATGAATTTTTGATGTGGAATGCTACCTAACATATTTATCAATGCAATTTTTCTTTAGTGTGGCATGAAAGTTCAAATCTGTATGTTTTAAACAAAAGTTTATGTTGACATGAGAACAATAATATTTCAAGCATACTAGATAGTAAATCATTAAGCTTCAAAAATAACATGGCTAAAGAAAGTTATCCCTACAAAATCATATAGTCTTATTATGCTTCCTCTTTTCAACACAAGGTAATCATACCCACCCCGGTGTCAGCCAAGCAATTGGTTCATACTTCTTAACGCGCTTCATCCTTTTCAACTTTTCACGCAATATATGAGCGTGAGCCATGGATATAGCACTATGGGTGGAATAGAAGGTGGTAATAGACAAAAGTGGGCAAAAAGTCTAACATCAACTAGGCAAATCAATGGACTATGGAGATGTCCATCAATTGATATCAATATGAGTGTGTAGGGATTGCCATGTAACGGATGCACTGGAGATATAAGTGTATGAAAGCTCAAAAGAAAACTAGTGGGTGTGCATCAACTTGCTTGCTCATGAAGACCTAGGGCATTTGAGGAAGCCCATCGTTGAAATATACAAGCCAAGTTCTATAATGAAAATTCCCACTAGTATATGAAAGTGACAACATAGGAGACTCTCTATCATGAAGAACATGGTGCTACTCTGAATCACAAGTGTGGAAAAAGATAGTAACATTGTCCCTTCTCTCTTTTTCTCTCATTTTTTTATTTTCTTTTTTCTCTTTTTTTTATTTTGGCCTCTTTGGCCTCTCTTTTTTGGTGGGCTTCTTTGGCCTCTTTTATTTATTTGGGCTTCATTGGACTCTTTTATTTTTTGATAACCTCACATGGGACAATGTTCTAATAACGATGATCATCACACTTTTATTTACTTACAACTCGATACTAGAAAAAAGATATCACTCTATATGAATGCCTCCGGTGGTGTACCGGGATGTGCAATGATCAAGAGTGGCATGTATATAAATGAACGGTGGCCTTGCCACAAATACTATGTCAACTGCATGATCAAGCAAAGCAATATGACAATGATCGTGTGTGTCATAATAAACGGAACGGTGGAGTTACATGGAAATATATCTCGGAATGGCTATGGAAATGCCATAATAGGTAGTTATGGTGGCTGTTTTGAGGAAGGGTATAAGGTGATTTGATGCACCGGCGAAAGTTGCGCGGCACTAGAGTGGCTAGCAAGGTGGAAGGGTGAGAGTGCATATAATCCATGGACACAACATTAGTCATAAAGAACTCACATATTTATTACAAAAGATTATTAGCCCTCGAAGCAAAGTACTACTATGCATGCCCCTAGGGGGGAGGTTGGTAGGAGTTAACCATCGCGTGCCCCCGACCTTCACACAAAGGTAAACAATCAAGACACGAGTGCTTCAATTCGGTTACACAGTTACGACACCATACGTGCATGTTACAAGAATCATGAACCTTAACACAATTATTTCCTCAACCCTACAATTTACTACTAGCATGATTCTAATATTACCATCCTCATATCTCAAAACAATCATACTTTTATATGGAAGTTTTTATTATATCTCCTTTGGATGTCTATCATATTAGGACTAAATTCATCACCCAAGCAAATTACCATGCTGTTTTAGAGACTCTCAAAATAATATAAGTTAAGCAAGAGAGTCCAACAATTTCTATAAAATAAAACTACCACCGTGCTCTAAAAAGATATAAGTGAAGCACTAGAGCAAAATTGCCTAGCTCAAAAGATATAAGTGAAGCACATAGAGTATTCTAATAAATCACGATTGAAGTGTGTCTATCATAAAAGGTGTGTACCAAGGATGATTGTGACAAACTAAAAAGCAACGAATCATATCATACAAGACTCTCCAAGCAAAACACATATCATGTAGTGAATAAAAATATAGCCTCAAGTAAAGTTACCGATGGATGAAGACGAAGAGGGGATGCCTTCTCGGGGCATCCCCAAGCTAAGGCTCTTGGTCGTCCTTGGATATTACCTCGGGGTGCCATGGGAATCCCCAAACTTAGGCTCTTTCCACTCCTTATTCCATAGTCCATCAAATCCTTATCCAAAACTTGAAAACTTCACAACACAAAACTCAACAGAAAATCTCGTGAGCCCTGAGTAAAACGAAGCAAATAACCACTCAAGGTACTGTTGTGATCACCATAATTTTATATTGGTGTAATATCTACTGTATTCCAACTTTTCCATGGTTCATACCCCCACCCCCACCCCCACCCCCACCCCCGACACTAGCCATAGATTCATCAAAATAAGCAAACAACGCATAGAAAACAGAATATGTCAAAATCAGAACAGTCTGTAGCAATCTGGAAACTTCGCATACTTCTATAACTCTAAAAATTATGAAACATTAGGACGACGTGGGGAATTTGTATATAGATTTTGTGTAAAAATTTCAGGAGGTTTTCACGTTCCAGCAAATTTTTGAATTATGTGCACTCGGCGCAAAAGTTTCTATTTTTCAGCAAAATCAAATCAACGATCACCGTAAGCCATCCCAAAGGTTTTACTTGGCTCAAACACTAATTAAAACACCAAAACACAATTACTATAGAATTAATATTGTGTGAAACTTGAAAAACAGAACCAACAAGCAAAAAGCAAAAATAAAATTGAGTTGCCTCCCAACAAGAGCGATTGTTTAACGCCCTTAGCTAGGCATGAAACACGAATAGATCTAGGTATTGTCATATTTGGTATGCAATCCATAGGTAGCTCTCATAATAGATTCATAAGGCAATTTAATTTTCTTTATTGGAAAGTGTTCCATGCCCTTCCTTAATGGAAATTGAAATATAATGTTTCCTTCTTTCATATCAATAATTGCACCAATCGTTCTAAGGAAAGGTCTACCAAGAGTAATAGGACATGTAGGATTGTAATCTATATCGAGAACAATGAAATCTACGGGCACATAATTCCTATTTGCAACAATAAGAACATCATTAATCCTTCCCATAGGTTTCTTAATAGTGGAATCCGCAAGATGCAAATTTAAAGAACACACATCAAATTCACGGAAACCTAACACATCACATAAAGTTTTTGGAATCGTAGAAATGCTAGCACCCAAATCACACAAAGCATGGCACTCATAATCTTTAATCTTAATCTTAATAGTAGGTTCCCACCCATCATAAAGTTTTCTAGGGATAGAAACTTCCAATTCAAGCTCTTCTTCAAAAGATTGCATCATAGCATCAACAATATGTTTAGTAAAAGCTTCATTTTGATTATAAGCATGAGGAGAATTCAACACGGATTGGAACAAGGAAATACAATCTATTAAAGAACAATTATCATAATTAAATTCCTTGAGATCCAAACTAGTGGGGTCATTGCTATTTAAAGTTTTAACCTCACCAATCCCACTTTTATCAATTTTTGCATCAAGATATAAAAACTTTGAATTATTGGGACACCTTTTAGCTAAAGTTGACTCATCACCAGTCCCATATTTATCAAGATTTATATTGGAAAACAAAGATTCAATAGGAGTCACATCAATTACTTTAAGATCTTCATCATTATTTTCAGATTCTGGTTTAGCGGCCATCTTATTTACTAAGGTGGCTTGCTTATCAGAGATTTGGCCAACTACATTTTCAAGATGAGTAAATTGAGATTTCAGACCATAAAATTCCTTAGACATATCATCGAGCTCTTTATTCATAAATTCCATGAAACTTTTCTGCTCCTTGAGTTGGTTTCTAAAGAAATTATTATGCTCAAATTGCAAAGACATGAAGCTCCTCACATTATTTTCAATTTCTTCCAACCTCTTAAGGTGGGGATCAGATTTTTTTGTTGTTGAACCATCGTGACAAAGCAAGCAACTCCGCCTATGTTGTCTCAACATAGCCGGTCTCCGCCTATGTTGTCTCAACATAGCCGGTCCCAAGCCCGGGTAAAGGAGGAGGGTTGTGTTAGGCTTGGCGAGCCAATGTGAAAACTCAGCTACTCTTATGGAGATGAAACCCAAAAGGTTTTCGTTGGGGCGTAACCCTCTCAGCGACGCACCACATCGGAACCTAGGTGTGGTGTCAAATGGGCAAGGGCCGGGACGTCACCCCCTTGGTGGTGCGCCGTATCTTGATCTGGATACGGTGGCAAGTGAGCGAGGATCAGGTCGTTGCATCCTTAGTGGCGCGCTACATCGGCGCCCGGATGTAGTGGAAAATGAGCAAGGGTCTTCGCATTTGGCTCGACGAGTGTGAAGGGTAAGGAAGCTAGCCGAGCCTAGGAGGATCCTCTTAGGTAGCTGGAACGTAGGGTCCCTGACAGGGAAGCTTCGGGAGCTAGTCGATGCAGCGGTGATGAGAAGTGTTGATATCCTTTGCGTCCAAGAAACCAAGTGGAGGGGACAGAAGACAAAGGAGGTGGAGAGTACCGGCTTCAAGCTGTGGTACACCGGGTTGGTTGCAAACAGGAATGGCGTAGGCATCTTGATCAACAAGATCCTCAAGCATGGAGTGGTAGACGTCACGAGACGTGGGGACCGGATTATCCTGGTCAAGCTGGTAGTTGGGGACTTAGTTCTCAATGTTATCAGCGCGTATGCCTCGCAAGTAGGCCACACTGAGAACACCAAGAGGGAGTTCTGGGAAGGCCTGGAAGACATGGTTAGGAGTGTACCGATTGGTGAGAAGCTCTTCATAGGAGGAGACCTCAATGGCCACGTGGGTACATCTAACACAGGTTTTGAAGGGGTGCATGGGGGCTTTGGCTATGGCACCAGGAATCAGGAAGGAGAAGATGTCTTAAGCTTTGCTCTAGCCTACGACATGATTGTAGCTAACACCCTCTTTAGAAAGAGAGAATCACATCTGGTGACTTTTAGTAGTGGCCAACACTCTAGCCAGATTGATTTCATCCTCTCGAGAAGAGAAGATAGGCGTGCGTGCCTAGATTGTAAGGTGATACCTAGAGAGAGTGTTGTACCTCAACAGACGTTCAAGGAGAGGGTCATTAAGGAGGGCCCTTGGGGGGAAGGAGGGGATGCGGACAATGTGTGGATGAAGATGGCGACTTGCATTCGTAAGGTGGCCTCGGAGGAGTTTGGAGTGTCCAAGGGAAGGAGAAGCGAAGATAAGGATACCTGGTGGTGGAATGATGTCGTCCAGAAGGCGATTAAAGAGAAGAAAGAGTGCTTGAGATGCGTGTACTTGGATAGGAGTGCAGACAACATAGAGAAGTACAAGATGGCGAAGAAGGCCGCAAAGTGAGCTGTTGGTGAAGCAAGGGGTAGGGCGTATGAGGGCCTCTACCAACGGTTAGGCACGAAGGAAGGGGAAAGGGACATCTATAAGATGGCCAAGATCCGAGAGAGGAAGACGAGGGATATTGGCCAAGTCAAATGCATCAAGGACGAAGCAGACCAACTCCTTGTGAAGGATGAGGAGATTAAGCATAGGTGGCGGGAGTACTTCGACAAGCTGTTCAATGGGAAGAATGAGAGTTCTACCATTGAACTTGATGACTCCTTTGATGAGACCAGCATGCGTTTTGTGCGGCGAATCCAGGAGTCTGAGGTCAAGGAGGCTCTAAAAAGGATGAAAGGAGGCAAGGCGATGGGCCCTGATTGTATCCCCATTGAGGTGTGGAAAGGCCTCGGGGACATAGCAATAGTATGGCTAACCAAGCTTTTCAACCTCATTTTTCGGGCAAACAAGATGCCAGAAGAATGGAGACGGAGTATATTAGTTCCAATCTTCAAGAACAAGGGGGATGTTCAGAGTTGTACTAATTACCGTGGAATTAAGCTGATGAGCCATACAATGAAGCTATGGGAGAGAGTCATTGAGCACCGCTTGAGAAGAATGACAAACATGACCAAAAATCAGTTTGGTTTCATGCCTCGGAGGTCGACGATGGAAGCCATTTTCTTGGTTCGAAAACTTATGGAGAGATACAGGGAGCAAAAGAAGGACTTGCATATGGTGTTCATTGACTTGGAGAAGGCCTATGATAAGATACCACGGAATGTCATGTGGTGGGCCTTGGAGAAACACAAAGTCCCAGCAAAGTACATTACCATCATCAAGGACATGTACGATAATGTTGTGACAAGTGTTCTAACAAGTGATGTCGACACTGATGACTTCCCGATTAAGATAGGACTGCATCAAGGGTCAGCTTTGAGCCCTTATCTTTTTGCCTTGGTGATGGATGAGGTCACAAGGGATATACAAGGAGATATCCCATGGTGTATGCTCTTTGCGGACAATGTGGTGCTAGTTGACGATAGTCGACGGGGGTAAATAGGAAGTTAGAGTTATGGAGACAAACCTTGGAATCGAAAGGGTTTAAGCTTAGTAGAACTAAAACTGAGTACATGATGTGCGGTTTCAGTACTACTAGGTGTGAGGAGGAGGAGGTTAGCCTTGATGGACAGGTGGTGCCTCAGAAGAACACCTTTCGATATTTGGGGTCAATGCTGCAGGAGGATGGGGGTATTGATGAAGATGTGAACCATCGAATCAAAGCCGGATGGATGAAGTGGCGCCAAGCTTCTGGCATTCTCTGTGACAAGAGAGTGCCACAAAAGCTAAAAGGCAAGTTCTACAGGACGGCGGTTCGACCCGCAATGCTGTATGGCGCCGAGTGTTGGCCGACTAAAAGGCGACATGTTCAACAGTTAGGTGTGGCGGAGATGCGTATGTTGAGATGGATGTGTGGCCACACGAGGAAGGATCGAGTCCGGAATGATGATATACGAGATATAGTTGGGGTAGCACCTATTGAAGAGAAGCTTGTCCAACATCGTCTGAGATGGTTTGGGCATATTCAGCGCAGGCCTCCAGAAGCCCCAGTGCATAGCGGACGGCTAAAGCGTGCGGAGAATGTCAAGAGAGGTCGGGGTAGACCGAATTTGACATGGGAGGAGTCCGTTAAGAGAGACCTGAAGGATTGGAGTATCACCAGAGAACTAGCTATGGACAGGGGTGCGTGGAAGCTTGCTATCCATGTGCCGGAGCCATGAGTTGGTCACGAGATCTTATGGGTCTCACCTCTAGCCTACCCCAACTTGTTTGGGACTAAAGGCTTTGTTGTTGTTGTTGTATCGTGACAAAGCAAGCAATCCAACGCACAAGCACCCAAAAAGCAAGCGGACAAGACGAACGGAAGAAGGGCAAAGAAAAGGCAAATCTTTTCGAAAATCGTTTTAGAAGTGGGGGAGAGGAAAACGAGAGGAGAATGGCAAATAATGTAAGTGCGAGAGATGAGAGATTTATGAAGGGTACTTGGTATGTCTTGCCTTGGCATAGATCTCCCTGGCAACTGTGCCAGAAATTCTTCCTGCTACCTCCTGAGCTTGCATTGATGTTTCCCTTGAAGAGGAAAGGGTGATGCAGCAAAGTAGAGTAAGTATTTCCGTCGGTTTTAGAACCAAGGTATCAATCCAGTAGGAGACAATGCACAAATCTCCAAATACCTGCACAAACAATCAAACAACTTGCACCCAATGCAATAAAGGGGTTGTCAATCCCTTCACGGTTATTTGCAAAAGTGAGATCTGATAGAGATGGATAAACTGTAAAGTAAATATTTTGGGGTTTCTTGGTTTATAGATTGGAAAATAGTAGATCAAAAACTTATAAGATGTAAAATAAACCCGGGGGCCATAGGTTGCACTAGAGGCTTCTCTCGTGATAGCAAA
Source organism: Secale cereale (assembly GCA_902687465.1). Lineage (NCBI taxonomy): Eukaryota > Viridiplantae > Streptophyta > Magnoliopsida > Poales > Poaceae > Secale > Secale cereale. Next base: position 479,773,663 of record LR738714.1, read on the forward strand.
TATTACGGTGGGTAAACAAATTACTGCCAAGTAATTGATAGAAAAGCGCAAAGTTATGACGATATCTAAGGCAATGATCATGAATATAGGCATCACGTCTGTGTCAAGTAGACCGACTCCTGCCTGCATCTACTACTATTACTCCACACATCAACCGAAACGATTATGCATCTAGAGTATTAAGTTCATAAAGAACGGACTGACGCATTAAGTAAGATGACATGATGTAGCAGAATTAACTTAACCAATATGATGAAAACCCCATCTTGTTATCCTCGATGGCAACAATACAATACGTGTCATGTCCCTTTCTGTCACTGGGTTTGAACACCGCAAGATTGAACCCAAAGCAAAGCACTTCTCCCATTGCAAGAAAAACCAATCTAGTTGGCCAAGCCAAACTGATAGTTCGAAGAGAATTACTAAGATATCAAATCATGCATATAAGAATTCAGAAAAGACTCAAATAATATTCATAGATAATCTGATCATAAGTCCACAATTCATCGGATCTTGGCAAACACACCGCAAAAGAAGATTACATCGGATAGATCTCCAAGAACATCGAGGAGAACATGGTATTGAGAATAAAAGAGAGAGAAAAAGCCATCTAGCTACTAGCTATGGACCCGTAGGTCTGTGGTAAACTACTTACACTTCATCGGAAGGTGTCAGGGATATTACTAGCAGGTATAAACCGGCTAGGGAGATCCGGACTATGGTAATGTAGCTGTGTAATTATAAATTCAGTAGAGGTTACGGCCCATGAAGGCTTAGGGCCCATGTGTAAAGTTTACGGTTTGTAAACCGTCCTATCATGTAACTTGAGACACAAGGAAGAAAGAGTAGAGACCGAGGCGGACACAATTATGAGCCGGCCTCGGGACTCTGTAAACCGGACCGGGCGTCGCCTCTTATATAAAGGGACGACCCGGCGACGGTTCAAGGGGAGGCAACAATCCGTCGAGAGACAGGCAAGCAATCTGCTCCCTGTTCATCGACGCCCAAGCAATACCAAACAAAACTAGACGTAGGCTTTTACCTTCATCGAAGGGGCCGAACTAGTATAAACCCTCTGTGTCCTTTGTGTGCTTTTAACCTCTTCAAGCTAACCCGTGCGATGGTTCCACTACTAAGTCCGCTAAACCGGACATCTGCCGTGCTGATTCCACGACAGTTGGCGCCCACCGTGGGGCCTCCGCACGATAGTTTCGAGTTCTTGAAGGGCAGCTTTGAAGGACTCAAGGGCTACGCGGTCGGCCGGATGACCAAGAATCGCAGTGGCCGGATCTACATCGACGACGCAGGCTGGGGCCCGGAGGCCGATTCAATCGAATACGGGTGTCGGGTTGCCTTCGGCGGCATCCACGTCTTCATCGGCAAGATTGGTGAACCGGGACCTGAGCCAGACATCTTCCCGGACATCATCGAGCCAGCTCAGCGTGCGAGATAAGCCCGGATTCAGCCCGCCATGAAACGCGTTTTCGTAGGAGCAATACATGGAGTCCAAGCCGAGGACGGATCGGATTCTGGTGGCGAGACAGTTGTCTATTCCGATGATGAATCCTCATACGGAGAGACTGAATCCTTGTATCTATTGCGGGACGGCCGGTCCGAGGGTGTGTCCGACGGGGATAGTATTCCGGACCCCTTTGATCTGCCAAACTGGGTGGCTGTCTTTATGGCCGGATCACAATCTACGCCACAGCCCACGGTGACCGGGGCATTCACAGCTGGGGCAGGGGGGAGCGGCCAAGCTCCCTCGTCCTCTGATGCTCTATCCGCCTTAATAGAGGAGTTGACAACACGGGCAGTAGCGGTGGTGGCTCCCGCTGACAAGGCGCAGCACGATGCAGAAATCCTACAGCTGAAGGGCCGGATCGAACAAGCCAGACAGGATCTAAATGCGGAGAAAGCTATGATAGCAACAAGGCAGACAGAGCTGGAATCTCAGGCTTTCCAGCTCAGGATGGATCAGGCCTCTGCACAGGGAGTAAGGAATAGAAGGTATCAGTCTCGTCTACCGCCGGTCTATGAGGCGATGAATCTCTTTGGGATGCCAGGAGCGGGAGCCAGCAATAATCCGGAGGCAAACCGGAGGGGAGCCCCAGTGACAGGTGAACCGGTTCAACAACCCACTGCGGAGCAAGATCGACGGGTTATGCCCACGCCTCACATCCCCACTCCTCTTGGCCACTACTCAAACCCCCTGGATAACATTGTCGCTGCCGCTTCACGCCTGGCCGCTTTACCCATTGAGGGGACATCCCCCGTGGCGATGGAAGCACGCAGGGTCAAGGATCTGCTCAACACAGCATTGACACAGCAGCAGGCGTACTCCTACAGCAGGGAGAGACTTCATTCAACACCCCGCCACAGCCGGAGTTATACTAGGCATTGGGATGAACCAGAGGTGTCCAGTAGTGAACAGAGGCGGCACCGTCACAGACAGGATAATCCGGCGGGCGCAGAGGCGCAAGCCCAGGAGGCGGTAAACCGGGCCAGACCTACGGCCCGCGAGGATATCCGCCAAATGACGCCGGTTCACACAACCACAGCAGAGACGGGAGTCACGGCGAGTTCCTTTGGAGTGCAGTGTCTTATTCCCACTTTACGAAGTGTAAGATTACCCAAGGATTTCAAGGGTCCACGTAAAGTGCCTAACTACATAGCAGATTTGGCTCCAGAGGCTTGGATTGAGAGCTATGAGATGGCTATGGAGATGCTGGACGTAGATGAAGCAGCATGCGCAAAGTATTTTACCATGATGCTTGAGGGTACAGCCCGGACCTGGTTAAAGGGCTTACCGCCTAACTCCATCGGATCATGGGGTGAGTTGCGCCGCCAGGTTATTAAAAATTTCAAGGACACGTGCAAACAGCCAATGTCAGTGGTAGACCTAGTGGCATGTGTACAAGGAGAGCAGGAGCCTACGAGTGCATGGGTGCGGCGAGTGTCAGAAATCTTACATTCTCCGGACGGTATCAGTCCCAGTACGGCGATAGTAACACTGGAAAACAATTGCCGGTTTGAGTCTCTAAAGCTGAAGCTGGGACGGCTCAAGCAGGATTGTAATGACATGGGAACTCTCATGAGCGCTTTGGTAAAATATGGGGACTCTGACAACACAAAGTACCCAGAAGCGGATGGGGATAGGTCCGGAAAGGCAAATAAGCCTGGTAAACCGGCACAGGCTAGTCCGGTCGGAACAAACTTCAACGGTAAGCGAAAGGCAGAGGGTGGCTCTGATTTTGTGGCCAATACCAAAGTTCAAGGAAACTTTCAATGCAACAAGGGTAGACTGCCTCCACAGAACGGTGGAGGGTTCATTAATCTGGAGCAACATTTGAACGAGCCTTGCCCTAAGCACAGCACGGAGGAACGCCCAGCTAAACACACATGGGGGGAATGCCGGGTCATGATGGAGGCCATGAACCGGGCCAGATTTAACAACGGCGGTGGTTCAGGCCCCGGGTTTCATGGGCCGGGTCACCAGGGTAATGGCTCCGGATCAGGATACCAGGGCGGCAACAATAGCTACAACTCAGGGAACCATCAGTATGGTCAGGGCGGTTACAATAACCAAGGCAACCATCAGTATGGCCAGGGCGGTTACAATAACCAGGGCAACCAACAGCAGGGCCAGGGTAATCACAACAACCAAGGCAATCAGCAGCGTCAGCAGCAGCAGCAGTCCGGATATCAGAGTAATCCGAAGGAGTTGAGTAGTGGACAATATCATGTGTTCACTACGAGTTTGTGCAAACGAGATCAAAAAATCCTAAAGCGGGCGGTACACACAGTTGAACCGGCCACACCATGATTCCTGCGCTGGTCGGAACAACCTATTGTGTGGAGCAGAGAGGATCACCCGCCGCGGGTTGATAATCCGGGTCAGTTGGCCTTAGTAGTGGCACCACAGGTGGGTGGTTACAAGTTCACCAAGGTACTCATGGACGGCGGCGGCAGCATCAATATCTTATATTACGAGACTTTCCGTCGCATGGGGCTGACGGATAAGAAGTTAAGACAGTCAAACACGGTATTTCATGGAGTAGTGCCAGGTAAATCAGCTTACCCAGTTGGGAAAATTGACCTAGAAGTTACCTTTGGAGATGAACAGGATTCCAGGTCAGAGACGATAACCTTTGAAGTTGTAAAGATCCGGAGCCCATATCATGCCCTGTTTGGACGGCCGGTTTACGCCAAGTTTATGGCTAGGCCGTGCTATGTTTATCTGCAGCTCAAGATGCCGGGTCACAAAGGAACCATCACGGTTCATGGAAGTCGCAAGATCGCATTGGAGTGCGAGGAAGGAGACGCTGCTTATGCAGAGGCAGTATGTGCTACGGAGGAATTGAAATTTTACAAAGACAATGTTGATCCGGCAGATATGTCCCGGTTGAAGAAACCGACTACAGAGCATGATCCGGCGTTGAAGTTTAAATCGGCAGAGGAAACCAAGCAAGTCGACTTTGTGCCAGGTGACTCATCCAAGCAGTTCACTATCAGTGCTAACCTTGATCCTAAATAGGAAAGCGCGCTCATCGAGTTCATCCGTGAGAACCGGGATATCTTTGCATGGAAACCTTCTGACATGCTAGGTATACCGAGGGAACTCGCTGAGAACAGTCTTAATATTGATCCAAAGTTCAAACCGGTCAAGCAGTATCTACGCCGCTTCAACGAAGAAAGGCGCAAGACTATAGGTGAAGAAGTGGCCAGGCTTTTGGCCGCAGGGTTCATAGTTGAAGTGTTCCACCCGGAGTGGTTGGCTAATCTGGTGCTAGTGTTAAAGAAAAATGGAAAGTGGAGAATGTGTGTGGATTACACAGACCTAAACAAAGCATGTCCAACTGATCCTTTTGCTCTCCCCCGTATTGATCAGATCATTGATGCTACGGCGGGATGTGAGTAGCTAAGTTTTTTGGATGCATATTCAGGGTATCACCAGATCAAGATGGCAGTTAAGGACCAGGAGAAGACAGCCTTCATAACTCCTTTTGGTGCTTTTTGCTATGTGTCTATGCCTTTTGGGCTCAAGAGTGCCCAAGCAACTTAGCAGCGTTGCGTACATAATTGTCTTAAGGGGCATATAGGGAAAAATGTTCACGCTTATGTGGATGATATCATGGTGAAATCAAGGAAGGAGGAGACATTGATAGAAGACCTCAAGGAGACCTTTGATAACCTTCGGGCCTATAAAATGATGCTTAATCCGGAGAAGTGTGCTTTCGGTGTTCCGGCGGGCAAGCTCCTCGGATTCTTGGTGTCGAACAGAGGAATAGAAGCCAATCCGGAGAAGATCAAGGCAGTCACGTCCCTAACTAAACCAGCTTGCATCAATGACGTTCAGCGTATCGCCGGCCGGATTACCGCGTTGAGCCGGTACATCAATCGTCTGGGGGAGAAGGCAATTCCGATTTATCAGATGCTAAAAAAGACAGATCAGTTTATATGGAGCGATGAGGCAAACGCTGCGTTTGAGGATTTAAAGCGGCAACTGGCAGAACCACCGGTCCTTGCCGCCCCTGTTGATAAGGAGCCGCTGCTGTTATACGTCGCCGCCAATGCACGGGCAGTTAGCGTGGCAATCGTGGTCGAGCGCAAAGAAGTAGGAAAGGAGTATCCGGTTCAACGTCCGGTTTATTATGTCAATGAGGTTCTCATTGAATCCAAACAAAGGTACCCGCACTGGCAGAAGCTGGTATACGGCGTGTTCATGGCAAACCGAAAGTTGAAGCATTATTTCCAAGGCCACCCAATAACTGTTGTCAGTTCAGCTCCATTGGGGGATATAATCCAGAACAGGGAAGCCACTGGCAGAGTGGCGAAGTGGGCCATTGAGCTTAGCCCACATGGATTGAAGTATGTGCCACGCACCGCTATCAAATCCCAAGCATTGGTGGATTTCATCAATGATTGGACAGAATTGCAAGCACCAGAGGAGAAGCCGGATCATACATACTGGACTATTCACTTTGACGGTTCAAGGCAATTAGAAGGCTCGGGGGCTGGAGTTGTGTTAACTTCCCCGCGAGGTGAAAAGTTTTGTTATGTCCTCCGTCTAATGTTTCCTTGTACTAACAATGCAGCAGAATATGAGGCATTGCTTCATGGCCCGCGGATGGCTAAGGAGATGAACTTGAGCCGGGTCAAGTGTTTTGGTGATTCAGATTTAGTGGCACAGCAAGTATCCGGCAAGTGGGATTCTAAAGACCCTCTCATGGCAGCTTACAGACGAGAAGTTGAAGCAGTCGCAGGATATTTCAAAGGGTATCAGGTGAATCACATAGACCGATGAAGAAATGAAGCGGCTGATGCTCTAAGCCGGCTGGGTTCTCAGCGTAAACCGGTGCCACCGAATACTTTTTTGGATGAGCTACACGGTCCATCAGTTCAGGTACCTTCGGAGGAGGATTTGGCTGTTCCTGATCCGGAGGCGCAGTTGGTTGCGGCACTTCATGTCATTCCGGATTGGACGCTCCCATACTTGGCATATCTAAGCCGTGGAGAGTTGCCAGATGATGAGATTGAAGCAAGACAGATAATCCGGCGATCCAAATCCATGACAATTGTAAACGGAGAACTTCACCATCGCAGTGTTTCTGGAGCATTTCAGCGGTGTGTATCATCCGAGGAAGGCTGTGACATCCTTCGAGAGATTCATGAAGGGGATTGTGGTCATCACGTCGGTTCAAAACCTTGGTGGCTAAAGCTTTTCGACATGGGTTCTATTGGCTGACAGCCCATGTTGATGCGGAGGATCTAGTCCGGAAGTGTGATGCCTGCCAGAAATTTTCACGGCGTGCTCTTGTTCCGGCACAGGAGCTGCGGATGATACCAATTACTTGGTCGTTTGCGACTTGGGGGCTCGATATGATTGGGCCATTTAAACGATCCCAAGATCAAAAAACTCATCTGCTGGTTGTTGTGGATAAGTTTACAAAATGGATTGAGGCGGAGCCTGTGAGCAAGTGTGATGCAGCAACATCGGTTAAATTCATCAAAAAGGTAATTTTCCGGTTTGGCTTTCCGCACAGCATCATCATAGACAATTGCACCAATTTATCTAAAGGAGAGATGGAAGAGTTTTGTCAACGGGAGCATATTCGCCTAGATGTGTCTTCTGTAGCTCACCCTCAATCCAATGGTCAAGCTGAAAGGGCCAATCAAGAGATTTTGCGAGGTATCAAGCCCCGGCTTATGACTCCCTTGCAAAGAACACCAGGGTGCTGGGTTGAGGAGTTACCTTCTGTCCTCTAGAGCATCAATACTACGCCGAACCGGTCCACAGGTTATACACCTTTCTTCATGGTGTACGGTGCTGAAGCGGTCCTTCCAAGCGATATCCGCCATGATTCACCACGAGTGACGGCTTATGTTGAAGCAGCCAATGAACAGGCAAGACAGGACAGTTTGGACCGGCTAGATGAAGAGCGTGACATAGCAGCAACACGATCCGCGATTTATTAGCAAGACCTGCGCAGATATCACAGCCGCCGGGTCAAAACCAGGACGTTCCAGGAGGGGGACTTGGTACTCCGGCTCATCCAAGACCAAACAGATATGCACAAGCTATCCCCACCTTGGGAAGGGCCCTTTGTGGTCAGTAAGAATCTACACAACGGTTCATATTACCTAGTGGACATTCGCGAGCACAAAGACTCACGGACATCAGAAGAAGAGACAAAGAGGCCGTGGAACATCGCTCTACTGCGACCCTACTACACCTGAGCCATGAGCTCTGCTGTATCCTATGTATATATTATGATTAATGAATAAACCGGCACCCTTGGTAAACCGGGGGATCAGCCTTTTTTCTGCTAGATATATGTCCTGTGAAAATTATTACAGATATTTCGAAGTAAACTATTTTATGCAGAAGGGACCAAACTAGGGGGCTACGGATCACATGTGACTCCTCGCTAAAAATCTTTTCTGGTCCGGTCTACATGAATATCTTCGTATCAAGCGCCCTTTGGATAAACTCCATCGATTGGCAAAAATCTGTTCTTGTCCCTAGGGTACTTCCTTTGATGGCAGATGCAATATTTCCTGCCCCTTGGAAGATACATACCCTTTGATGGCAAAAGAAAAGTTCTTGTCCCTAGGGAACCTTCCTTTGATGGCAGATGCAATATTTCCTGCCCCTTGGTTGATCATTCCCTTTGATGGCAAAAGAAAAAAACCTGTTCTTGTCCCTAGGGAACCTTCCTTTGATGGCAGATGCAATATTTCCTGCCCCTTGGTTGATCATTCCCTTTGATGG
>LR738714.1:479781961-479796904 GCA_902687465.1 Secale cereale
AAAGAAAAAAAACATGTTCTTGTCCCTAGGGAACCTTCCTTTGATGGCAGATGCAATATTTCCTGCCCCTTGGTTGATCATTCCCTTTGATGGCAAAAAAAAATCTGTTCTTGTCCCTAGGGTACTTCCTTTGATGGCAGATACAATATTTCCTGCCCCTTGGAAGATACATACCCTTTGATGCAAAAGAAAAGTTCTTGTCCCTAGGAGTACTTCCTTTGATGGCAGATGCAATATTTCCTGCCCCTTGGAGTACATCCTTTGATGGCAAAAGAGTACATCCTTTGATGGCAAAGTTCTTGTCCCTAGGAGTACTTCCTTTGATAGTCATAGCCCTTTGGGTCGCACCCTTTGATTGGCACATAGGGAGCCTGGCAGCTCGCAAAAAGCCTCGACTACATGGTCTTATTTGCAAACATGTGTTTTTGTGTTTGTGATTTTTTCATGTGTTTTATATGGTTTTTTAATCCGGAGCTGGCCAACTTCAAAGTTGACCACATATTTTCAAAAGTCTGGACACAGAGCTCCAGCATTATTTAAACTGGTAGTTCCTATAAACCCGGAATAATTATTGGGTCCACCCCAAAATGGCCAAGAGCTTCCTCAGAAACTACAATGTTCGCCGGATTAAGGATATCAAGCATACTTAATCAAAGGTATGAAGTTATTTTTGGTATAAAACAGACGCTCGTTTGATATATATATATATATATATATATATATATATATATATATATATATATATATATATATATATATATATATATATATGAGAGCGATTTAATCGGTCCGGCGGTAAACCGCTAGGACATCTTTTTAGTGTTATCTATGCAGATACGGATAATATAAAAGATCAACCATAGCAGACAAGAGATTAAAGATTAGCAAATGCTTAATAAAACATCTGACATCCGGATCAAGACGGACAATGTTTCGAGTCATCCTATTACAAGGCACGGCAAGCCTAAATGGATTAAAGTTTTTCTCGACAAAAGAGTACAGCCGCTAAAAGTTAAAGTGAGCGGCTTATGCTTCTTCTTCCTGCTACGAAGGCTGAGGATCGACCTGTTCCATAGCTTCTTCGTCCTCTTGAAGCGGCTGAAAATCAGGAGCGCGTCAATCGATCTTGGATAAGGCACGGAAGTACATCTCTTCAGTAATGAGATCGGACGGATCAACATCTGGGGCGAAAGTATGGGGGCGCACTGGTGGGATTAGATTTTCGGTATCATAAACCGGCCGATCCACCCGCTCATTCTTTAAGTCATACGCCGGATGATACCTGGTCAAATCCGATTCATCAGCAAGCTTGCTGGCAAGAGGACGCATCTCCTTAGTCAAAGCATGAAGATCTTTGCCAGAGAAGGCCGATCCATCTTCCTATGTGCTGGGGTACCCGTTCATGGCTTCTTCCGGATCAAAGTCTGGAACCCACGCCTTGGCTCTGGTTAGCGCTACAAGAGAACCGGCCCGTGCAGCAGATTTCTTCACCTCTTCCAAGCGTACAGGCAAGATAGAAAGCTTCTCCAAAGTGCCTTGGATAGTGGTGGGGGCCAGTTTATTAAAAGACATCGCACTTATAATCCTTTGAGCGCCGGAATATAGCTGCTCGACCAGAGTATAAGAGGCCTTGAGTTTCTTCCGGATGTCATCCCCAAGATGGGTGACGCGTCGCCCTGCATATGATTATCACAATTAAACCGGAGCGGACTAAAGATTGCAGAGATGAAAGCACATGTAAGTTAAGTATTTACCAAAGACAGCCGAGGTCATAAGCTCTATTTGCCGCTTTAAACCGGTCAGCTCTTGCGTCACCGGGTTGAGGGCCTCTTTAGCATCCTTCGCTCTTTTTTCAAGAGCATTCCTCTGCACTTCCCAGGTTGTCCGTTCCGCTTCAAAATATTTCTTCAATTGTTCAGCAGTGGTTAAGCTCAACGCTAGATCTTTTTTGGCCTTGGCAGCAGCAGTTTCAGTCTCAGCAAGTCTATTCCGGAGCTCAGTTATTTCTGCAGCCCTCCGGGTCAAGTCAGCCTGCAAGAAAATCAAGTGGAATAAATGACCATTCAGACAAGTCTCAAGCACATAAGCAAGTTATCTACTTGACACTTGGGGGCTAATGGACAATTGCAGTATCAAAAGAGAGATTCAGACAAGTCCCAGGCACATAACACAAATTATGACCCTGGCACTTGAGGGCTAATGTAAGTTCGTTTTCCATACATTTGGAAGTACCGGTTCACCTACAAAAAAGCTAAACCGGTACTTGGGGGCTATTATGGCATAAAGACAGAAGTATAAAGAAGGCAAAGCACAGACAAGTAAGGTACCTCGTATTTGTCCTTCATCATGTTAACCAAACCCATTTCATATTCACGGCTGGTATGAAGCCGGTTCAGATACCCGGAGTAAAGTTCCTGGGCACTCAGTTCAGCATAATTGGACAGATTTGTACTCCATTTGCCTTTCTCTTGCTGGAGCTTCTCTGCTTTAGCAGTGTGTTTGGCTAAGACGATAGGCTCAGCAGGAGCGGTAAAACCCGTCCCAGTTATTTGAACGTCCGGAGAGGAAGCAGTATTTAGCTGTGAAGGGGCAGCAGTATGAGCCGGACTAACGGGAGCCGGGCAAGTCCGAAGAGGGCTGGCCCGGATAGGATTTGCCGGTTCATGGACATCTTCAGCATTGGTATTCTCAGGAGCAGCAACATAATCATGATCCATGGGAGCAGGATTGTCAAGCTGAATCGTAGGTTCGTTTTCCGGAGGGATGACCTCGTCCGGATCAGCTATCGGGTCAGCAGTAGCAGTCTCAGCAGCTATTTTGCTGGCCTTTACCTTTTTGCTAGGCTTGGGCTTGCTGAAAGGAATTGAAAAAGAAATCACAGTCACAAAAGCAAATACAAAGGTAAACCGGATGAAATGAAGGACTTACCCAGGGACAGTTTTCAGAATCGGGACCTGTGTGGCACTCGATTCGCCAGAAGATGATAAAGGAGTCTCCTGATAGTTAGGATCAGACGGTTTAAGTGGTTTGCGTATAAGTCCAGCCTTGGGATGAAGAAGAGTTGGAGAAAGTAAAACCTCAGAGCGGCGCCTCCGGGCCGGAGTGAGAGATATTTCGGAAGACTCGACTACATGGCCACTATGGCGTGTAGTCCGGCGGGCTTCGTGTTGTTGCTTCTTCAAAAGAAAATTGGGGTCCAGTTGAGCGTAAGGATGAGAAAAAGGGTACTTCCGAGATGCTTTACAAATCTTGGGCACCGACGGTTCAGAATCTGAAGAAAGAGTGATTACCTCAGTTTCTGCCGCTTTATCAGCCTCAGCCAAATCCTGTGGAAAGACACTGTTAACATAAATCTGGATAAAAGAGATCAAAGCATATCAGGATCAACTCATACCTCAGAATCCGGATCATCTTCCTCAACATGTGAACCGGAGCCAGCAGCTGCCTTTTTCTTCTTAACAGCGAAGGTTTTCCGGCATGGCTGTTTGCCTGACTTATCCTGAGGTTTCCTTTTCCAAAAAGGTTCGTCGGCCTGTGTAGAAGATGAAAGATAAATGGAAGATAATTTAAATGGACGGATTAGAAGCAAACAGAAGAGATTAAGGCTTACTGTTGGCAGTTTGTTCTTCTTATAATATGGAGCCAATCCGGTTTGGCTACATTCCTCCAAAGAGATGTTGATCATTTTCTTAGCAGATTCAATAACTTCCTTCTCAGGGAGCATTACGTCGGTATGGCACTGAGGATCATCCGGCTTTCCGGTATACTGATACATCAAACCGGAGCGCCGGCTCAGAGGGAGGATACTCCAGGCAAGCCAACAACGCACGAAGTCAACTCCAGTCAATCTGTTGGCCATAAAGGCTTTGAGTTTGGCGAGTTGAGGGGCGAACCGGGGCCGTTCCGAGGAGCTAAGACGCTGCGGCAGTGGATGATCTTCAGGAAGACGATGTTCGCGATAACCCGGCAGTGGGTTCTCTCCTTCAGGCGAAGTATCTTGGCAGTAGAACCAGGATTGGTTCCAATTCTTGGGGTGTGTATGGAGAGCAGCGTGAGGAAAAACCGCATCTCTTCTCTTTTGAATACTAACCCCACCCAGTTCTTAATGAGGTCCCGCTGTAAACTCGGTTCGCCGGTTTAAGTGGAAGAAATCCCCGAACAAGTCGACTGATGGCTCCTCTTGAAGGTACACCTCGGAGAAGACTTGGAAATTGCAGATGTTTGATACGGAATTTGGACCTATGTCCTGAGGATGAAGCTGAAAAGCGGCAAGCACGTCCCGGAAGAACTTTGAACTGGGGGGACTAAAGCCCCGGGCCATATGATCAAAGAAAACAATAACTTCTCCTTCTTTGGGGGTAGGGGGCATTCATCCCCTAGGGCCCGCCATTTCAGAACTGCTTGAGGGCCCAGAGTGCCAATTGCAGTAGCATTAGCTAAGTCCTCTTCCGTAATGCAAGAAGGGACCCAGTTGCAAGAAACGAACTGCTTGGCAGACATATTAGCAGAAGGAAAGTGCTGAAAAACTGAAGTGCAAAATCCGGATTATTCAAGTGCCGAAGCATAAACGGATCATATTATCAAAATTACATCGACGGTTTAGACAAGGGACTAATGGCATTGACAACCCGGGAGCATATGGGAAACGAGCTACTACCGGTTTATGATAACAAAAAAAGGAAGAAGCTAAACCGTCGATTCGTGATTGATGTGTCGCAGGAGCAATATATGATCGATTAAACCGGCAAGTAACTTGCAGACTTATCAAAGACAAAGAAACAGGTTTCTACAAGAGGCTAAGGTAAAATAGATCTGAGCGGTAAGAAAAAGATGAAATTTACGCAGATCTATCACAGAGGAACTGCGGAGGTCTTTGATACGTCCAAAACGTATCTATAATTTTTGCTTGCTCCATGCCTCTTTTGGGTGATATTGCTATGATATTTATACACTTCCATACACTTTTGATCATATTTGGACTAACCTATTAACTCAGTGCACCCCAGTGCCAGTTTTTGTTTTCTGCTGTTTTTGTATTTCAGGTTTTCCCATTACGAGAACTGCCAGAAAAATCCCGGAAAAATTATATAAAAAATCAGCGTTCCAGAAGCTTCCCGGCACCCGAAGTAGAGCCGGAGGGGGGCCACCAGGGCTCCAGGCGCCCTGGTGGCGCGGCCCCCCTCCTGGCCGCGCCGGGGGGCGCCTGGGCCCCCCAGGCCTCCGCTGATGCCCCCCTTTGGCATATATTTATATCGTGTCCCGAAACCCTCGAGACGGGAACCCTTTTTCGCGATCTCATCTCTGTTCCGCCGCCGCCGCGCTTCCAAGATCAGGAGCACCAGGAGAACTCTTCCCGGCACCCTGCCGGAGGGGAGGATCACCACCGGGAGCCTCTCCACCACCATGGACGCCTCCCGGATGAGTTGTGAGTAGTCTCCCTTGGACCATGGGTCCATGACCAGTAGCTATGTGATGTTCTCCTCCCCTTCTTGTGCTTCACTAATTAGTCCTCGTGAGCTGCCCTACATGATCGAGGCACATATGTAATCCTTATGCTATTGCTATGATGAGTTTGCTGGGATCCGATGGATTGTGAGATTATGTTCAGATTGTGTTTGAGTAATATATTTGATCTACCTCTTTTATATTTATGTTCGTAAGTAATTCTTGCATGTTCTCTGTTGTTATTTATTGCTTTGGCCAAGTAGTAGGTAGTGACTCCAAGAGGGAACGTTATGCTTGATTGTGGGTTCATGCCCCTCGATGACTAGCTTGAGTGACAGAAACATGAGTCTAGGGGATGTGCTGTTGCCACAAGGGGAAAACAACGGTGCTTGTACTCGCGGGTGCAAGGATTGTTTACTTTACGCAAAGTTCTTTTAATGCAGTTGTCTGTTGCTTTGAGTTTACACTATGGGTGGGACTCGCAACTTAATACCAGCGAGATGTTCTGGATAGATATCTCAAGGTGGATGATTAGTAGTAGATGCAGATGGATTTCGGTCTACTTGCCTTGGCGTACCGCCCATGCTTTGAACCTCTACCTTTCTTGCAACATAGTTAGCATTGGTTTGCGCACATAATTCTGTCAATTGCCTAGCTGTAATTCGTTTACCTCACATAGCTGTTTTATCGTCTTTTGGGAGAGAGACATCACTAGTGAACATCATGGGACCCCGGTCCATATTACCATCATTGATCACATCCACTATTTACTTTCCGCTTTTATTTACTATTTGCAGCAAAACCTATCACTATTATCACTTGCGTTTGATCCTTTGTAAACGACAAGGCCGAAGGGATTGACAACCTCTCTGTACTCGTTGGGAGCAAAGTTATTTGTATCTGTGTGCAGGTCCACGTTGATTGCTAATATCTGGCGCCGTTAGTAGTTGACACCTTCTTGTTGAAACTGGGAGTCTCAGGGGAAATCGATCCTTGGTATCTTTGCCAAGGGAAAACTTCCGCTACACTGCATCTCAAACCTTCCACTTGGGGTAACCAACGAGGGGCGAGAAGCCATCAAGCAAAGTTTTCTAGCGCCGTTGCCGGGGACTCCACTCTTCAAGATAGGGGAGTTGCATGCTATCTTTTACCTTTGCTTTTTAGTCTTGTTAGTTTACCTTTCTGTTTTTTGCTTTAGTATCTTTTATCGAAAATCACAAAAATAGTTATCTTGCTTGCTTGCTACTATGGGTTCCACCGAGAACACCAAGTTGTGTGACTTCACTAGTCACAACAACGATGACTTTATTTGCACGCCTATCACTACACCTGCCACTTCAGCACCTTCGTATGAAATTAAACCTGCTTTACCGAACCTAGTTATGAAAGATCAATTCTCCGGTGCTGGAGATGATGCTGCTTTACACTTAAACAACTTTGTTGAACTCTGTGATATGCAAAAGTACCACGAAATAGATGGTAATATTGTTAAGCTTAAGCTTTTCCTTTCTCCTTGAGAGGAGGAGCTAAAATTTGGTTTCAATCTTTGCCTAGAAATAGCATAGATTCATGGGACAAGTGCAAAGATGCTTTTATTGGAAAATACTATCCACCTGCTAAAATTATCCAACTAAGAAGTAACATAATGAATTTTAAACAATTGGATAATGAACACGTTGCCCAAGCTTGGGAACGTATGCAATCTCTTATCAAGAACTGCCCTACTCATGGTTTGACTACTTGGATGGTTATCCAAATTTTTTATGCAGGCTTGAACTTTACCTCGCGGAACTTGTTAGATTCGGCCGCGGGAGGAACCTTTATGTCAACTACACTTGGTGCTGCCACAAAGCTTCTCGATGAGATGATGACCAATTATTCCCAATGGCACACCGAACGCGCTCCAACAGGTAGGAAGGTAAACTCTGTCGAGGAGATTTCCTCCCTAAATGAAAAAGTTGACTTGATCATGTCTCTACTTTCGAAGCAATCTTCTGTTGATCCTCGTGATGTTCCTTTAAATTCTTTGATTGCTCAAGAACAAGTAGATGTGAACTTTATCTCTAGAAATTTTTTTAATAACAATGCTTATAGGAGTAATTTTGGTAGCAATCCTAGACCGTTCCCCACTAATTCTTATGGGAACAACAATGCTTACGCTATCACCAAGAACTCCACTACTAAACTAGAGATTATGCTTAAAGATTTCATCACTACCCAAAAAGCCTTTAATAAGAGTGTATGAGAAAAACTAAACAAACTAGATGATCTCTCTTTGAAGGTAGACAATTTAGCCAATGAGGTAGAATTGCTTAAAATTAGAACTTCTCCTCTTGATGAGAGGAAGGTCACTCCTATGAATGCTATTCAAGTGCAAATTAATGAAAACATTAGGATGTTGGCTAAACTTAAAGAGAGATGGGCTAGAGAAAGGGAGGAAGAAGATAGAATTAAGAACCTTCCTACCCACCACACTGTTGCTACTATCCAAGTTGTTGAGGATATCCAAACTCTTAGCACCCAATGCACTCATGGTCCCATTGGACCTATTAATGGTGATGCTATGACTATAGAAACTACCAAACAAGTGAACCTAAAGGACACCACTACCACTTTACTTGATAGTAGTGACCTTGATTTTGATAATTGCACTCTTACCGAAGTTATTGATTTCCTTCACAAGATGTCTAGAGATCCCTGCACTAGCACGCTTAACCTTGCCTTCACAGAGCATATCACTAATGCTCTCATCAAAGCTAGGGAGGAGAAACTTAGAGTAGAAGCTTCCATACCTAGAAAGCTAGAAGATGGTTGGGATCCTATGATTAAAATTAAGTTGAATAACTTCTCTTGCTATGCTTTATGTGATGTTGGTGCCAGTACCTCTGTTATGCCCAAAAGAATATATGGTATGCTTAAATTGAAACCTTTTGATTCTTGTTCTTTTGGTGTTCGTCTCGTTGATTCTTCCATAAAGAAACCTTTGGGGAGGATCGACGATGTTCTTATCATTGTCAATGACAATTATGTTCCCGTTGATTTTACTATTATGGACATTGAATGTGAACCTTCTTGTCCAATTATTTTGGGACGTCCTTTCCTACGCACCGTTGGTGCTATCATTGACATGAAAGAGGGGAATATAAAATTCCAATTTCCTCTCAAGAAAGGGATGGAACACTTCCCTCGAAAGAAGATTAAGTTACCTTTTGAGTCCGTTATACGAGCTAGCTATTCTTTTACTCTTGATAAAACTTGATCTCTTTGCATTATGCCTAGCTTAAAGGCATAAAAGAAAGCGCTTTTGGGAGGCAGCCCACATGAATAAAATTTTATTTTGCTTTTTGTTGTGTCTTGATGTTGTTACTACAGTAGCATCATCATTGTATCTTTACTTTTCAACTTTGTGCCAAGTATAGCCTCTGATTGCAAGAAAGTTCAAAAGTTGTGACGTGCTGTCCAGGAAACAGATTCTGTCCTTGGATAGAAAAATTCGTATAAAATCACCAGATCATCTTTTTGGTCTGAATTTTTTCAACAGCGTGCTCTATACAATTGTCTTTCGTGCGTCTGTTCTGAGTTTTTTTATTAGAGTTGCAGAAGTGCCCCGATAAAATCATTTACTACTTGTTGTTCTGTTTTTCACAGATTCTGTCCTGTTTTGCCTTTCCTTCATTTTGCAAACCTTGAGCTTGCTTTTTCTTTGCAAAAACCTTTTGGCAATCTTGAGAAACAGTAGATCTTTAAGAATATCCTTATTTCCAGCAAGGAACAATTATTTTATTATGGGTACTAACCTCGCTAATCAGATTATGATGAGTTATGTATGAAGGGAGTTTTCAAGTGTGCGAGGGAAGATGATAAAAAGATTCAGGAGTGTCAAACGCTCAAGCTTGGGGATGCCCCCATGCACCCCCAAGAAATATTCAAGGAGACTCAAGTGTCTAAGCTTGGGGATGCCCCCGTGCATCCCCTTCTCCATCAACATTATCAGTTCGTCTTTCGTTCCACTATATTTTTATCACTTCATGTGTTATGTGCTATGCTTGGAGCGTCTTGCTTTTAGTTTTCCTTTTTAGTTTTCCTTAGTTTTTCAACGAGTCGGAACTCAGCTTTCTTTATGTGGGAGAGAAACACGCTCCACTTCTACCTAGAACACAACATAGAATTTTCATGTCTATCTTTGCTGTGTGTGTTCTTTGTCTTTCAATAGCTACTATCATGTTCAGCTCTTAGTTTTCATGCTTATCTTTTTAAAGAGCTTTTGTTTAGTTGGTTGCTTGAACTCTCTTTATTTATCATGATTATCTTATTAAGAGAGTTTGCTTCTGTTGCATGGTTGATATGTCTATGATAAAGATGCTACGTGCATAATGGTGCTTAGTAGTTCATGTTTTCTTATGGTTAGTCTCAAATAGCTGGGGGTTCCCAATGTGTTATTGGAGTACCAACATGATTTGTTTGCCTATGATGTGGTATGGTTTAGTAATATCTTCCTTCAAGAATTTATTTTGATTGACTTGGCGTATGCTCACGCATATTTAAGACTGTAAAGAAAGTCTGTCAAGCCTTGATGATCTTTTGTTTCTGAGTAGCGGTATAACTACCATTCCTGATTCAATGTTGCTTTGTCGCTCTGCATGATTATGACCGTCATTGCTCTCTTAGTTGGTCGCTCCCAGTCTTTTGCTAACCTCCACCTGTACTAAGCGGACTGACTGCTTGTGCATCCAAATTATTTTAAACCAGTTATGCCATATGAGTCCACCATACCTTCCTACATGGTATTTACCTGCCATTCCTAACGAAGACTTTCATGTACCATCTCGAAATTATTCAAAAAAAATGCATTTCTGTTTTGTGCCTCTGTTTTAAGTTCATGAGGAAGTAGTAGTTAATTCATGATCTTTTTAAGTTGGACAAGCTTCACCCCGGGATTGCATGTCTAATGTGAAAACCCATAACACGAGAAGGAACTGGCATTGAGTGCGCCCGGCTCAAAATTAATATAACAAACAAACCCTCCTTCACGCTTTGTTCATGAGAAATCAGAAAACTTTGGCAGTGATAAACAAAGGAGATTAAGAGGATGTGATCGTCCTCATTCGGGAGCCGTTCCTCGAAACTTGTCCATCTCAAGAAGTGATTGAGCTATCTGCTAGCATTCGTTGACGGAACATGCATAATCAAAAAAATAATTATTACCTCTGTTTTTAAAACCAAGAGCTCTGGTACATGCTTTGTCTTTGTTTCCGACTACGGGTTTTCAACCTTGCCAACAAAAGCCACGGTTCGAGAGTCTCCACCTTCTTTTAAAGCACCAACTACTGAGAGCATGATTGTCATTCTGAGTGTAATGTGCATTGTCCCAAAGTAGCATTGTCTTTTGCATGATTGTGATATCGTTTATTCTGAAATCATTGTATCTAGTCATCACTTAAACCTTGGAGGTGCCCCTGCATTTATGTTTTGCTTCACTAAAGGGGGCAAGCGAGATATGACTTTATCATATTTGCACACCATGCTCATTACAAATCTATTTGAGGTTTCAGTATCATATTGTAAAACTTTCAGTTCTTTGTGATTTTCTCATGAGGCAACTTAATTACTACAGATTCATTGTCTCAGTAAGCTTTTGTCATATGACTATGAAAAATCCTTATATGGTTAATAGCATGTCACCACAGAAATTATTCTTGTTATCATTTACCTACTCGAGGACGAGCAGGAATTAAGCTTGGGGATGTTGATACGTCCAA
The DNA here is from genome assembly GCA_902687465.1 of Secale cereale. Lineage (NCBI taxonomy): Eukaryota > Viridiplantae > Streptophyta > Magnoliopsida > Poales > Poaceae > Secale > Secale cereale. Next base: position 479,793,166 of record LR738714.1, read on the forward strand.
AACGTATCTATAATTTCTGCTTGCTCCATGCCTCTTTTGGGTGATATTGCTATGATATTTATACACTTCCATACACTTTTGATCATATTTGGACTAACCTATTAACTCAGTGCACCCAGTGCCAGTTTCTGTTTTCTGCTGTTTTTGTATTTCAGGTTTTCCCATTACGAGAACTGCCAGAAAAATCCCGGAAAATTATATAAAAAATCAGTGTTCCAGAAGCTTCCCGGCACCCGAAGTAGAGCCGGAGGGGGGCCACCAGGGCTCCAGGCGCCCTGGTGGCGTGGCCCCCCTCCTGGCCGCGCCGGGGGGGCGCCTGGGCCCCCCAGGCCTCCGCTGATGCCCCCCTTTGGCATATATTTATATCGTGTCCCGAAACCCTCGAGACGGGAACCCTTTTTCGCGATCTCATCTCTGTTCCGCCGCCGCCACGCTTCCAAGATCGGGAGCACCAGGAGAACTCTTCCCGGCACCCTGCCGGAGGGGAGGATCACCACCGGGAGCCTCTCCACCACCATGGACGCCTCCCGGATGAGTTGTGAGTAGTCTCCCTTGGACCATGGGTCCATGACCAGTAGCTATGTGATGTTCTCCTCCCCTTCTTGTGCTTCACTAATTAGTCCTCGTGAGCTGCCCTACATGATCGAGGCACATATGTAATCCTTATGTTGTTGCTATGATGAGTTTGCTGGGATCCGATGGATTGTGAGATTATGTTCAGATTGTGTTTGAGTAATATATTTGATCTACCTCTTTTATATTTATGTTCGTAAGTAATTCTTGCATGTTCTCCGTTGTTATTTATTGCTTTGGCCAAGTAGTAGGTAGTGACTCCAAGAGGGAACGTTATGCTTGATTGTGGGTTCATGCCCCTCGATGACTAGCTTGAGTGACAGAAACATGAGTCTAGGGGATGTGTTGTTGCCACAAGGGGGAAAACAACGGTGCTTGTACTCGCGGGTGCAAGGATTGTTTACTTTACGCAAAGTTCTTTTAATGCAGTTGTCTGTTGCTTTGAGTTTACACTATGGGTGGGACTCGCAACTTAATACCAGCGAGATGTTCTGGATAGATATCTCAAGGTGGATGATTAGTAGTAGATGCAGATGGATTTCGGTCTACTTGCCTTGGCGTACCGCCCATGCTTTGAACCTCTACCTTTCTTGCAACATAGTTAGCATTGGTTTGCGCACATAATTCTGTCAATTGCCCAGCTGTAATTCGTTTACCTCACATAACTGTTTTATCATCTTTTGGGAGAGAGACATCACTAGTGAACATCATGGGACCCCGGTCCATATTACCATCATTGATCACATCCGCTATTTACTTTCCGCTTTTATTTACTATTTGCAGCAAAACCTATCACTATTATCACTTGCGTTTGATCCTTTGTAAACGACAAGGCCGGAGGGATTGACAACCTCTCTGTACTCGTTGGGAGCAAAGTTATTTGTATCTGTGTGCAGGTCCACGTTGATTGCTAATATCTGGCGCCGTTAGCAGTTGACACCTTCTTGTTGAAACTGGGAGTCTCGGGGGAAATCGATCCTTGGTATCTTTGCCAAGGGAAAACTTCCGCTACACTGCATCTCAAACCTTCCACTTGGGGTAACCAACGAGGGGCGAGAAGCCATCAGTATTTCTACAGAGCAAATGAATCTAAGGGCGAACTTAGAGATATGAATCTAAGCATAAAGCTACGGAGCAGGAGCGAGTTTCGAAGCTAATCTAAGGTTGAATCTACTACGGGCATGGCGTATAGGATGAACAGCAAAAGCTTCGAGGTCTAATGGCGGAAGCGATGGAGGAACCCTAGATTACGGATCTGCAGCAGGAGAAGGGGAATACCTGAGGCAGAAGGAGACGGCGGCGGAGTGGCTCTGGATGCGTTTCAGGTTGATGTAGCGGCCTGGTCGACGACGGCGACGAGCTCGAGAACAACGGAGCAGCTTCGGGCGATGGAGGAAGAAGACGAGCGGAAGGAAGAAAGGCAAAGGCGCGGCGGTATTTATAAGGGTTGAGAGATGAAACGGCAAGCACGGGATTTGAGGAGGTCAGAGATTGGATAAAGATTCTACTGTCGCCTCGATTTTCGGGATGGCCTTTAAACAAAGGTAACAAACGGTTGTGCGCAATAAATGCGGAGGTGATGTCACGATTGAATCAAATGATTTCCAGGGATGACGTCATAGCCGGTTTACAAAACAGAGAAGATACAAGAAAGAAGTTTATGCAAGATTTAGAAGACTGACATGAACAAGTTCAAATCATTCTGGGGCCTAATGTCAGGGATATTATTAGCAGGTATAAACCGGCTAGGGAGATCCGGATTATGGTAATGTAGCTGTGTAATTATAAATTCAGTAGAGGTTACGACCCATGAAGGCTTAGGGCCCATGTGTAAAGTTTACGGTTTGTAAACCGTCCTATCATGTAACTTGAGACACAAGGAAGAAAGAGTAGAGACCGAGGCGGACACAATTATGAGCCGGCCTCGGGACTCTGTAAACCAGACCGGGCGTCGCCTCTTATATAAAGGGGCGACCCGGCAACGGTTCAAGGGGAGGCAACAATCCGTCGAGAGACAGGCAAGCAATCTGCTCCCTGTTCATCGACGCCCAAGCAATACCAAACCAAACTAGACGTAGGCTTTTACCTTCATCGAAGGGGCCGAACTAGTATAAACCCTCTGTGTCCTTTGTGTGCTTTTAACCTCTTCAAGCTAACTCGTGCGATGGTTCCACTACTAAGTCCGCTAAACCGGACATCTGCCATGCTAATTCCACGACAGAAGGGCAATAGGGTGGATGTAGATGCCCTTCGTGGTCGAATTCCCCTCCGGCAGAGTACCGGAAATGGCCTCCAAATGGGATCTCACTAAAACAGAAGGTTACAGCGGCGGAAAAGTGGTTTCGATGCCTCCTCTAGGGTTTCTGGAATATATGAGAATATATAGGTGGAAGAAATAGGTTGGTGGACGCACGAGGGGCCCACAAGGGTGGAGGGCGCGCCCTCCATCCTTGTGGCTGCCTCGCTTCTCCCCTGACGTGCACTCCAAGTCCTCTGGATGTCTTATGGTCCAAGACAAATCCTCGTAAAGTTTCGTTCCGTTGGACTCCGTTTGATATTCCTTTTTTGCGAAGCTCAAAAACAAGGAAAAAAACAGAAATTGGCACTAGGCTCTAGGTTAATAGGTTAGCCCCAAAAATAATACTCCCTTCGTCCCATAATGTAAGACGTTTTTCACACTAGTGTAGTGTCAAAAAGCGTCTTACATTATGGGACGGAGGGAGTATAAAATAGCATATAAATGCATATAAAACATCCAAAATAGATAATATAATAGCATGGAACAATCAAAAAGTATAGATACGTTGGAGACTTTTCAGGGTTGTCTTTATCTTCCATGCTAGGTGGGTTATTCTCATGATAAGCGGACTCCGGTTGTCATTCACGAGAAAATGGCTGGGAACTGGGATGCGAGTCCCATGCTTAAAATCAAATCAAAATATAATTAAACAAAGCTCCCCCAGGACTATTGTTGGTATGGACGGCACCCGTTGTTTCAGACAAGCCGTGGAGAGTGTTTGATGGTGGAGGGGCAGAAATAAAAGTTCTCAATTGACCTGAAAATCCACGGATAATATTTCTAGAAATATAAAAAATATTGGCGAAAGAATCTACTAGAGGGGACCCATCGACTGTCCACAAGGGTGGGGGCGCCCCCCCCCCCCCC
>LR738714.1:479799990-479816341 GCA_902687465.1 Secale cereale
CCCCATAGCAGGCTAGCCTAGGAGGAGAAGGAAAGAGGGGAAGGGAAAGGAAAGTGTGGATTAGGATTCCCACTTCCTCCCCCCCCCCCTCCTCTTTCCTTCCCCATCGGTTATATATGGCAGGGGGTGCGCGGCTTGGGAGGGACTCCAAGTAGGATTCCTCCTACTTGGGGCCTCCTATGTCTGCTCCTCCCTCCCTCCCACCTATATATATGTGTGGAGGGGGCGCCACACAAAGACACAACATTGTCTGAGCCGTGTGCGGTGCCCCCGTCCACCGTTTACTCCCTCGATCATATTTTCATACTGCTTAGGCGAAGCCCTACAGAGATTGCATCACCATCACCGCTGCTACACCATCGTGCTGCCGGAACTCATCCACTACCTCGCCATCTTGCTGAATCAAGAAGGCGGAGGACGTCATTGAGCTGAACGTGTGCTGAACGTGGAGGTGTCGTACGTTCGGTGCTCGATCGGTTGGAACGCGAAGAAGTTCGACTACATCAACCGCATTGTCTAACGCTTCCTCTTACGGTCTACGAGGGTACGTAGACACACTCTCCACCTCGTTTCTATGCATATCCATGGATAGATCATTGCGTGTGCATAGAATTTTTTTTTGTTTTCAATGCAACATTTCCCAATAGTGGCATCATGAGCCAGGTCTATGCTTAGAAGATATGCATGAGCAGAACACAAAGAGTTGTGGGCGGTGATCGTCATAATGCTTACCACCAACGTCTTATTTTGATTCGGCAGTATTGTAAGATGAAGCAGCCCGGACCAACCTTACATGTCCACATACATGAAACCGGTTCCATCGACAGACATGCAACTTGTTTTGCATAAAGGTGGCTGGCGGGTGTCTGTTTCTCCTAATTTAGTTGAATCAAATTTGACTGCAGCTGGTCCTTGTTGAAGGTCAAAATAGCAAACTTGATAAATCAGCGTTCTGGTTTTGTGCCGTAGGTAAGAACAGTACTTGCTAGAAGCCCGTAGCAGCCACGTAAAACTTGCAACAACAAAGTAGAGGGTGTCTAACTTGTTTTTGCAGGGCATGTTGTGATGTGATATGGTCAAGATGTGATGAGTTATACATTATTATATGAGATGATCATGTTTTGTAATATCGACAACCGGCGGGAGCCTTATGGTTGTCTCTTAATATTTGTATGAAATGCAAGCACCATGTAATTGAGCACGACCACGACACAATGATGGTGATCAACGTGTCGAGCCGGTGATGATGGACATCATAACGATGCTTTGGAGATGGAGATCAAAAGCACAAGATGATGATGGCCATATCATGTCACATATTTTGATTGCATGTGATGTTTATCCTTTATGCATATTATTTTGCTTAGAACTACGGTAGCATTATAAGATGATCCCTTAACTAAATTTCAAGATAAAAGTGTTCTCCCTGAGTATGCACCATTGTCAATATTCATCATTTCGAAGCACCATGTGATGATCGGGTGTGATAGACTCTGCTTTCACATACAACGGGTGTAAGATAGTTTACACACGCGGAATACTTGGGTTAAACTTGACGAGCCTAACATGTACGGACATGGCCTCGGAACACTGGAGACCGAAAGATCGAACATGAGTCGTATAGTAGATATGATCAACATATAGATGTTCACCATTGATGACTACCCCATCTCACGTGATGATCGGACATGGGTTAGTTGATTTGGATCATGTATCACTTAGATAACTTGAGGGATGTTAATTTAAGTGGGAGTTCATTAGTAGTTTTATTAATTGAACTTAAATTTATCATGAACTTAGTCAAAATGTATTTGCATATTATGTTGTAGATCAATAGCTCGCAATGTAGCTCCCCTGTTTTCTGATATGTTCCTAGAGAAAACTAAGTTGAAAGATGTTAGTAGCAATGATGCGGACTGGGTCCATGATTTCAGGATTATCCTCATTGCTCCATAGAAGAATTGTGTCCTTTATGCACTGCTAGGTTACAGACCTATTGCAGGAGAAGATGCAGACATTATGAACGTTTAGCAAGCTTGATATGATTGCTACTTAATTGTTTAGTGTGCCATGCTTTACGGCTTAGAACCGAGACTTCAAAAATGTTTTGAATGACACGGAGCATATGAGATGTTTCAAGACCTGAAAGAGGTATTTCAGATCCATGCCCATGTCGAGAGGTATGAGACCTCTGACAAGTACTTTGCCTACAAGATGGAGGAGAATAGCTTAGCTAGTGAGCATGTGCTCAGAATGTTTGGGTGCTGATCACTTGAATCAAGTGGGAGTTAATCTTCCAGATAAGATAGTGATTGACAGAGTTCTCTAGTCACTATCAGCAAGATACTAGAACTTCGTAATGATCTATAATATGCAAGGGATGATGAAAACAATTCCCGATCTTTTCGCGATGCTGAAATCGGCGAAGGTAGAAGTCAAGAAAGAGCATCAAGTGTTGATGGTTAACAAGACCACTAGTTTCAAGAAAAGGGGCAAGGCAAAGAAAAGGGAACTTCTAGAAGAATGGCAAGAAAGTTTTCACTCCCGTGAAGAAGCCCAAAGTTGGACCTGAGCCTGAAATTGAGTGCTTCTGCTGCAAAGGGAATGGTCACTAGAAGCGGAACTGTCCCAAAAATACTTGGCGGATAAGAAGGATGGCAAAGTGAACAAATGTATATTTGATATACATGTTATTGTTGTGTACCTTACTAGTATTCGCAGTAACCCCTGGGTGTTTGATACTGGTTCAGTTGCTAAGATTAGTAACTCAGAACATGAGTTGCAGAATAAACGAGACTAGTTAAGTGTGAGGTGACGATGTGTGTTGGAAGTGGTTCCAAGATTGATATGATCATCATCGCACACTCCCTATACTTTAGGGATTAGTGTTGAACCTAAATAAATGTTATTTGGTGTTTGTGTTGAGCATGAACAAGATAAGATCGTGTTTATTGCAATACAGTTATTCATTTAAGTCAAAGAATAATTGTTATTCTATTTACATGAATAAAACCTTCTATGGTCATACACCCAATGTCAGTGGTTTATTGAATCTCGATCGTAATGATACACATATTCATAATATTAATGCCAAAAGATGCGAAGTTGATAATGATAGTGCAACATACTTGTGGCACTCTCGTTTAGGTAATATTGGTGTAAAGCACATGAAGAAACTCCATGTTGATGGACTTTTGGAAGCACTTGATTATGAATCATTTGATACTTGTGAACCATGCCTCATGGGCAAGATGACTAAAACTCCGTTCTCCGGAACAATGGAGCGAGCTAATGACTTACTGAAAATAATACATACCAATGTATGCGGTCCGATGAGTGTTGAAGCTCGTGGCAGGTATCATTATTTTCTCACCTTCACGGATGATTTAAGTATGTATGGGTATATCTACTTGAGGAAACACAAGTCTGAAACATTTGAAAAGTTCAAAGAATTTCATAGTGAAGTAGAGAACCATCATAACAAGAAAATAAAGTTTCTAGATCTGATCGCAGAGGCGAATATTTGAGTTACGAGTTTGGCCTTCATTTAAAACAATGTGGAATAGTTTCGCAACTCACGCCACCTGGAACACCATAGCGTAATGGTGTGTCTGAACGTCGTAACCATACTATGGCCCTGTTTGGTTCGGCTGTGGATTTCTAAAAGCAGCTGTGAAAAATCTGCTGTAGAAAAACAGCTGTGGAAAATCTGACGTGAAAAAGATGTAAGTCATTTGGCAAACCAACTGATACAACTTTTTCAGATTTTGGCCCGCAGCGGAATCGGATTTTGGAAAGCACGTCCTGGGCTGCTTCCGCTTTTGGTTCAGATTTTGGCAGCGGATTTCTGGAATCGGATTCTGCTGGGTTCGCCCTTTGGTTCAGATTCTGCTGCGCGGCAGCGGAATCCGTCGATAAAAGCTGAACCAAACAGGGCCTATGTTGGATATGGTGCGTTCTATGATGTCTCTTACCGATTTGCCTTTATCATTTTGGGGTCATGCATTAGAGACAGATGCATTCACGTTAAATAGGGCACCATCTAAATCCATTGAGACGACACCGTATGAACTATGGTTTGGTAAGAAACCAAAGATGCCGTTTCTTAAAGTTTGGGGTTACGACACTTCTGTCAAAAGGCTTCAGCCTGATAAGCTCGAACCCAATTTGGAGAAGTGCGTATTCATAGGATACCCAAAAGAAACTATTGGGTACACCTTCTATCACAGATCCGAAGGCAAGATCTTTGTTGCTAAGAATGGATCCGTTCTAGAGAAGGAGTTTCTCTCGAAATAAGTGAGTGGGAGGAAAGTAGAACTTGATGAGGTAATTGTACCTTCGCTCAAATTGGAAAAGTAGCTCATCAGAGAAAATCGTTCTCGTGATGCCTACACCAACTAGAGAAGAAGCTAATGATCATCATGAAACTTTGGATCAAGTTACTACTGAACCTCGAAGGTCGACCAGAACACGTACCGCACCAGAGTGGTACGGTAACCCTGTCCTGGAAGTCATGTTGTTAGACAACAGTGGACCTTCGAACTATGAAGAAGCTATGATGAGCCCAGATTCTGAAAAATGGCTTGAGGCCATGAAATCTGAGATAGGATCCATGTATGAGAACAAAGTATGGACTTTGGTGGACTTGCCCGATGATAGGCAAGCCATAGAGAATAAATGGATCTTCAAGAAGAAGACTAACGCTGGTGGTAATATTACTGTCTACAAAGCTCGACTTGTCACAAAAGGTTTTCGACAAGTTCAAGGAGTTGACTACTATGAGTCTTTCTCACCCGTAGCGATGCTTAAGTATGTCCGAATCATGTTAGCAATCGCCGCATTTTATGAAATCAGGCAAATGCATGTCAAAACTGCATTCTTAATGGATTTCTTAAAGAAGAGTTGTATATGATGCAACCAGAAGGTTTTATCGATCCTAAATGTGCTAACAAAGTGTGCAAGCTCCAGCCATCCATCTATGGACTGTGCAAGCATATCGGAGTTGGAATATACGCTTTGATGAGGTGATCAAAGCATACGGTTTTATACAGACTTGCGGTAAAGCATGTATTTACAAAAAGTGAGTGGGAGCGCTACAGCATTTCTGATAAGTATATGTGGATGACATATTGTTGATCGGAAAAGATGTAGAATTTTTGGATAGCATAAAAGGATATTTGAAAGAATTTTTTGAAAGAAAAGACCTCGGTGAAGCTGCTTACATATTGGGCATCAAGATCTATAGAGATAGATCAAGACGCTTGATAAGACTTTCGATTATTACGTACCTTGATAAGATTTTGAAGGAGTTCAAAATGGATTAGTCAAAGAAGGAGTTCTTGGCTGAGTTGTAAGGTATGAAGTTGAGTAAGACTCAAAACTCGACCACGGCAGAAAAATAGAGAGAGAATGAAAGGCATTTCCTATGCCTCGGCCATAGGTTCTATAAAGCATGACATGTTGTGTACCAGACCTAATGTGTGCCTTGCCACATATCTGGCAAGGGGGTACAAGAGTGATCCAGGAGTAGATCACTAGACAACGGTCAAAATTATCTTGAAAGGAATAAGGAAATGCTTCTCGATTATGGAGGTGATAAAGAGTTCGTCGTAAAGGGTTACGCTGATGCAAGCTTTCACAATAATCTAGATGACTCTGAGTATCAATTTGGATGCGTACTGAACGTAGGAGCAATTAGTTAAGTATCTCTATGCAGAGCATTGTAGACCTAGAAATTTGAAAAGTACACACGGATCTGAATGTCGTAGACCCGTTGACTAAAACCTCTCTCACAAGGAAAACATGATCATACCTTAGAACTCTTTGAGTGTTAATCATATAACGATGTGAACTAGATTATTGATTCTAGTAAAGTCTTTGGGTGTTAATCACATGGTGATGTGAACTTTGGGTGTTAATCACATGGCGATGTGAACTTGAAAGCACATTTGCTCTCCGGGTGGTTTTGGTAATTAATGACAACATACTTTGTGGTTGGACTAATACTTTTATCAAGTATGTTTCAGGAAACCCAATCACATTGGTATGGCAAGATGATTGAAGAAGTGGACCCCTCAAGTGCTAAGACAAGCATTGGCAAAAGCTCAAGACTCCATTTTTGGTTTAGTGATCAAAGATCACATTGAGTCCATAGGAAAAGCCAATACTATTAAAAGGGGATGAGGTTGTGTTAATGTTCTTGTTGCTCAAGTGCTTGGTGATCTAACTCCCTCAACTATCAGCACTATTCACTACTTAACACACACCCATAAGTAATCTCGGTCAAACCAACTCTGTCTCACCGAGATGAAGTTATCTCTACAAACCCTAACATCTCGGTCACACCGATTTATCCAACTCAGTCCCACCGAGATGAACCACTTCTGCCATATTCCAAACCCTAGAAAAATCGGTCTTACCGAGTTTGAGATCGGTCACACCGAAACTGAACTGCCAACCTTCTGTAACCATTTCACATCATATCGGAATATCCGAGTTTGCATTTTCGGTCTTACCGAAATGGCCAGGTTCTGTCTTGGGTCAAATCGGTCTCACCGAGATTGCATTATCGGTCACACCGATTCTGGCATGTTCCTGCTCTTTCTCAAATCGGTCCAACCGAGTTTTCTTTCTCGGTCTCACCGAAATCTCCAACGTTCATATCAGATACACTTTCGGTCCCACCGAGATGGTATTTTCGGTCCCACCGAAAATCCCAACGTTCACTATATTTGAACTTTCGGTCTGACCGAGTTTTCACTTCGGTCTGACCGAGATTGGTCAAATGTGTGTGTAACGGTTGGATTTTGTGTGGAGGCTATACATACCCCTCCACCCCCTCCTCATTCGTGAGGAGAGCCATCAGAAAGTCTACCATTCCTATCATACACTTTCTGAGAAGAGAACTACCTACCCTTGTGTTGAGATCAAGTCATTCCATTCCTACCATATGAAACTTGATCTCTAGCCTTCCCAAGTTGCTTTCCACTCAAACCTTTCTTCCACCACAGCCATATCAGTGAGGAGAGTTGAGTGTTGGGGAGTTTATCATCTGAAGCACAAGAGCAAGGAGTTCATCACCATCAACACCGTCTATTACCTTTTGGGGGGTGGTGCCTCCTAGATTGGTTAGGTGTCGCTTGGGAGCCTCCGTCTTGATGATGTGGAGTTGAACCAAGAAGTTTGTAAGGGCAAGGAGATCGCCTACTTCGTGAAGATCTACCCCGAGTAAGGCTAGTCCTCCGTGGGCGTAGGCCATGATGGAATAGACAAGGTTGCTTCTTCGTGGACCCTTCGTGGGTGGAGCCCTCCGTGGACTCGCGCAGCCGTTACCCTCCGTGGGTTGAAGTCTCCATCAATGTGGATGTACGATAGCACCACCTATCGGAACCACGACAAAAATCTCCGTGTCACCAAACTGCGTTTGATCTTCTCCACCTCCATTTACTATATATGCAATTTACTTTCCGCTGCCCATACTCTAGAATTGCATGTGTAGTATGTTACTTGACTTGATCTTAATTGCAAAACTGCCTAAAACTTTGCACAACCAAAAGGCAGATTTTTTATCTTGTCAAGTAGTCTAATCACCCCCCCTCTAGACCTACTTCTTCGATCCTACAATTGGTATCAGAGCTTTGGTCTCCATTGCTTTGGTTTACACACCATTGGAGGAAGATGGACGTGTCTACGGATGGGAGTGTTAGCCATAGAGTGCCTGTTCTTGATGGAAGGTTTTATAACTCTTGGAGGTCTGAAATGCTTAGTATCTTTAAAATGTACAATTTGTGCAAATATGTTAAGACCCCCTATGTGCCTCCTGTTGATCCCTTGCACCCTACCATGGATGAAGAGCTTGATTTGCTTCGTAACCTTAGAACTGTGAATCTTATCATTAGAGGGTTACCTGATGACTTGCTTAATCTTGTTACAAATTTTGAGTGTGCCTATGCTATGTGGAAGTTCTTGGAAGAACTTTATCCGGACTACTCATTGAGAAGTCTTGATGAAATTCTACACAAGACTATTGAATTTGATAAGTTGCACCCCAATGATCCTAACTTTGATAAATGCTTCTTTGAGCTTCGTGATCTTATGAAAAAGAAGGGTGATCCCGGTCTTATCAATATTAGAGTTAGAAATGCTCTTGCATTGCATTCCGAAGATTATTATTCCATTGATCAAACTAATGCAAGTACTTATCAAATTGACCTAGGTGTTGATGATGAACAATCTATGGGTCAATATGATGATGAGCATGAGCAAGACGATGATTACTCCGATTCGGACACCGAGCTAGACAAAGTCATGAAGAGTCTCAATCTTATGGCAAATATGAGAGACTACATGTCCGGTGGAAAAGAGTGGATTCTTGATAGTGGATGCACCGATCACATGACCGGAGACAAAGACATGTTTCGAGAGCTTGCAAAGAACGATGGTCCACGCAAGTATGTGACTTTTGGAGACAACTCCAAGGGTAAGGTACTTGGCCTTGGTAAGGTGGCCATATCTCATGATAGCTCTATTCAAAATGTCATGCTTGTTGAATCTCTTGGATACAATTTACTTTCCGTGTCTAGATTAGCTGACTTTGGATTCAATGTGCTATTCACCAAAGTAGATTGCCAAGTCTTTCGTCGTGATAATCAAAACATGGCTTTTACTGGTATTCGTAGAGGTGATCTATATATTGTTGATTTCACTAAGAAAGCCCAACCTAGAGCTTGTTTCATTGCTAAATCCTCTAAAGGTTGGTTGTGGCATAGAAGGCTAGGACATGTTGGTATGCGTAATCTAGACAAGCTGATCAAAGGTGATCATATTCTTGGTGTTAAAGATGTTTTCTTTGACAAAGATAGACTTTGTAGTGCTTGTCAAGCAGGAAAACAAGTTGGTGGAAGTCATCCCGTGAAAAACATCATGACCACTAGGAGACCGCTTGAGCTTCTTCATATGGATCTCTTCGGTCCCGATGCTTACAAAAGCCTTGGTGGTAACTCCTTTGGTCTAGTTATAGTTGATGATTATTCCAGATTTACGTGGGTATTTTTCCTTGATGATAAATCGCAGGTTCAGAGGATCTTCAAGACCTTTGCCTAAAAGGCCCAAAATCAATTTGAGGTGAAGATCAAGAAAGTTCGGAGTGACAATGGAACGGAGTTCAAGAACACCAATGTAGACTCTTTTCTCGATGAGGAAGGAATTCTACATGAGTTCTCGGCTACGTACACTCCTCAACAAAATGGAGTTGTTGAGAGGAAGAACCGAACGCTCATAGAGATGGCAAGAACGATGCTTGATGAATACAAGACACCGAAGCATTTTTGGGGAGAAGCCGTCGAGACAGCCTGTCATGCCATCAACAGGCTTTATCTTCATAAGCTCCTTGGCAAGACATCATACGAGCTCCTCACCGGTAACAAACCCCAAGTGGGATACTTTCGTGTCTTTGGTTCAAAATGCTATATCCTTGATAAGCATCGTCGGTCTAAATTTGCTCCTAAATCTCATGAAGGGTTTCTCCTTGGTTATGGATCAAACTCCCACACCTACCGTGTCTACAATAATTTCACCCGAAAGGTTGAAGAGACGGTAGATGTGAAGTTTGATGAATCTAATGGCTCGCAAGTAGAGCAAATGCCTATTGATGTAGGAGACAAGGACCCATCGGAAGCAATCCAAGATTTATCTATTGGAAAGATCCGTCCCATGGAAGTGAAGGAGAGTACCTCATCTACATATGTGGAGCCACCTACCTCACAGAGAGATGAACCTCAAGGCAACATGGAGGCCTCCACAAGTGGAACTCACCAAGATGAGGAAATGCAACAAGAAGATCCACCACAACCTCCTTCTCCACCATCTCAAGACAACACCAACAACAATGAAGAAGAAGAAGAGGAAGATGAAGATGATGAGGAAGCTGAGCCACAACATCAACAAAAGCTATCCCGAGTTCGAGCAAGAGTCAAGAAGAATCATCCCGTGGAACAAATGATGAACGACATCAACTCCGGGAGAATTACTCGCTCTAAAACTCGCTTAGCTAACTTTTGTGAGCATTACTCATTTATCTCTAGTATTGAACCTATGAAGGTAGAAGAAGCACTTAAAGACCCGGATTGGGTGAACGCTATGCACGAAGAACTACACAACTTCGAGAGGAACAAGGTGTGGACTTTGGTAGAGAAGCCCAACGATGATCAAAACATCATTGGAACCAAATGGGTGTTCCGGAACAAGCAAGACGAAGATGGACAAGTCATCCGCAACAAGGCTCGTCTCGTAGCTCAAGGTTACACACAAGTCGAAGGTATGGACTATGGTGAGACCTATGCCCCCGTTGCTAGACTTGAGTCCATTCGCATTCTTCTTGCTTATGCCAATCATCATGATATTACTCTCTATCAAATGGACATCAAAAGTGCTTTTCTAAATGGTGAAATTGAGGAGGAAGTATTTGTTAAACAACCTCCCGGTTTTGTGAATCCCAAAAAGCCTAATCATGTTTACAAGTTGCATAAAGCTCTTTATGGTCTTAAACAAGCACCTAGAGCTTGGTACAAATGCTTAACTAGCTTTCTTCTTGAAAAAGGCTTTGAGATTGGAAAGATAGACTCAACGCTGTTCACAAAAAGGGTTAATGGTGAACTATTTGTGTGCCAAATATATGTTGATGATATTATCTTTGGTTCAACTAACCCCCATTTTAGCAAGAAGTTTGGACAGCTCATGTCGGAGAAGTATGAAATGTCCATGATGTGTGAACTCAAATTCTTCCTTGGGTTGCAAATCAAGCAATCTAAGGAGGGTACTTTTGTCTCACAAACAAAGTACACCAAGGATCTCTTCAAGAAGTTCAACATGCAAGAAAGCAAAGGTATGAGTACCCCCATGCCTACTAGTGGACACAATGACTTGACAAAAGATGGAGAACCCGTTGATCAAAGGGTTTATCGATCTATGATTGGTTCTCTACTATATCTTTGTGCTTCTCGTCCTGACATAATGTTGAGTGTATGCATGTGTGCGCGATATCAAGCAGCCCCTAAAGAATGTCATCTTAAAGCTGTTAAAAGGATAGTGAGATACTTGATACACACACCAAACTTTGGCATTTGGTATCCTAAGAGGGCCTCTTTCGATCTTGTTGGCTATTCCGACTCGGACTATGCCGGTGACAAGGTTGATAGAAAGTCAACTTCGGGTACATGTCAATTCCTTGGTCGATCCCTTGTATCTTGGTCCTCCAAGAAACAAAATTCGGTATCTTTATCCACTGCCGAAGCAGAATATATTGCTGCTGGTTCGTGTTGTGCTCAATTGCTATGGATGACTCAAACGCTTAAAGATTATGGGATACATGTGAGACGTGTTCCCTTGCTTTGTGACAATGAGAGTGCAATCAAGATTGGACACAATCCTGTGCAACACTCTCGAACAAAGCATATTGAAGTTCGTCACCATTTTATTCGTGATCATATTGCCAAGGGTGATATTAATCTTAAGCATGTTCGTACTGACAAACAACTTGCTGATATCTTTACAAAACCTCTTGATGAGAAAGTGTTTTGTCGCTTAAGGAGTGAGTTGAACATCATTGATGCTTCAAACTTGGAGTGATAACTCCATTGATGCATGCAAGGCATGAGCTCTCTTGACTAATCCTTGATATTTCTCTTATGATGATGATCATATGTCTTGGACACATTTGCCTCCTTGTATTGCATCTAACTCTTTGCAGGTACTTGGATGATCTACATTCCACAAGATTACCACACACTCAAATCATGAGTAATCTTGTCATTGACCAAGTATCTAGCCCTTTGGGATGTTGAGTTCAAGGAACAAAATTTCACATATCCTTTTTTGACACCTTATACTTCTAGTATTTCACTCTTGTCATCTTGGATATTCTTGAGTATTTCCTTGCTTGCCTAACCCATGTAGGAAGATGAACTACACAAGTAGAATTGGCGCTCCAACTTCACATTCAATGAGCACCTACATCGAGTTCACCTACATGAACAAAGCATCAACAAGCCCAAGGTATGTTCTTCACATCTTTAAGAAGCTTTACTCAAAGTCATGAGTACAAGCAGCCTCATAAGATGTGATCACATTAAATGCTTAATCGAAAAATGGCAACCCCATTTTGAGCTTAAACGATGAGTATGACCTATGATCAAATGTCCTCATTTGACTCCTAAGTCAATATACTCAAATATAGGTGACTTTGTCGCCGACCTTTATCTAGATGAAGTACATATGCTTTTGGAGTTTTTCTGTTTTCTCTTATGTTCTCTCACTGAGTGTTCTTTAATCAAAAAAAAAAAAACTTCATCTAGGAATCTTTTTATTTTCTTATATTTCTTTGTGAATATCCTTCTGGAAATCTTTTTATGGCTCTGATCAATTCCTTGAAAATCTTTTACAAATTCATTGCAAATCTTTTGAAACTTCCCTCGCAGAGTGAGCTGGATTATTTCTGTGTTTCCTTGGAATTATCTTCCAGGACATCAACTTCTGCAGCTCCACTCAAATTTAAATCTTAACGAGGGAGAAGACTCAAATTTAGACTCAAATTGGTTCTCTGAATGTTCTTATTTGCCCTGTTGTGATTCTTAAGGATCCCACTTCTTTCTTTCTTTCTTTCTTTCCATCTTTCCTGTCCTACCTAGTTTGCTGTCCTTTTCGGCACTTGATGTCAAAGGGGGAGAGAACTTAGGGGGAGTAAGGGGAGTAGGGGAGAAGAGAAGACTTAAGGGAAGAAGAAAAGCAATCTTATCTTAAGGGGGAGAGAATCACATCAAAGCTTTGTCGTGTTTTACATTGGACATTACAATTGGCATCTTTCTTTTGATTTTGCTTTTTCCATCACACCCCTTGTTCTCACAATTGGTATCTCATGGAATCTTTTAGCTTAAGGGGAGAAGACTTAGAGGAATCTTCACAATTGATATCCTATGAAAAGCAAAATCTCTCTGAGTTCATTGAAAATCTTTTAGCTTCGGAGACATGTTTGCTGATTCAAGCCTGTGCTCAATATGAGACACTCTTTATACATGTCCTCCCTGGCTTGGTACTCTTGATGTTCTTGCAATTGGTTGAAGGAATACTCTTGTGTTATCTAACCTTGTTTTCTCAAGTTTATCCCTTCAGGTACAATGTCAAGGAACCTCAAGGTAAGTATATGCATCTTGCAGAATGTGCATGATGGTGACTTGCTTGTAAATACTTGTTTGCAAGAAATCACCATGCACATATGCATTATCACTCACTTCCTTTTCTTCTGCTCTGATGCATATAGCCAAGCTGCATGTAGCACATCTTGCTTATCTCTCTTGTGTGCTTGTGGTAGTCCAAAACCATAATATATGAAAATCTTGCACACTTGTAGGGGGAGCCTGTGTACTACATGCTTGTCAAAGCTTTCATGATAATTCTGTCTTTCCTTCAATAAGCTTTGATGTCTCGTTAAATATAATTTCAGTGTGTTGCCATCAATTACCAAAAAGGGGGAGATTGAAAGCACATTTGCTCTCCGGGTGGTTTTGGTAATTAATGACAACATACTTTGTGGTTGGACTAATACTTTTATCAAGTATGTTTCAGGAAACCCAATCACATTGGTATGGCAAGATGATTGAAGAAGTGGACCCCTCAAGTGCTAAGACAAGCATTGGCAAAAGCTCAAGACTCCATTTTTGGTTTAGTGATCAAAGATCACATTGAGTCCATAGGAAAAGCCAATACTATTAAAAGGGGATGAGGTTGTGTTAATGTTCTTGTTGCTCAAGTGCTTGGTGATCTAACTCCCTCAACTATCAGCACTATTCACTACTTAACACACACCCATAAGTAATCTCGGTCAAACCAACTCTGTCTCACCGAGATGAAGTTATCTCTACAAACCCTAACATCTCGGTCACACCGATTTATCCAACTCAGTCCCACCGAGATGAACCACTTCTGCCATATTCCAAACCCTAGAAAAATCGGTCTTACCGAGTTTGAGATCGGTCACACCGAAACTGAACTGCCAACCTTCTGTAACCATTTCACATCATATCGGAATATCCGAGTTTGCATTTTCGGTCTTACCGAAATGGCCAGGTTCTGTCTTGGGTCAAATCGGTCTCACCGAGATTGCATTATCGGTCACACCGATTCTGGCATGTTCCTGCTCTTTCTCAAATCGGTCCAACCGAGTTTTCTTTCTCGGTCTCACCGAAATCTCCAACGTTCATATCAGATACACTTTCGGTCCCACCGAGATGGTATTTTCGGTCCCACCGAAAATCCCAACGTTCACTATATTTGAACTTTCGGTCTGACCGAGTTTTCACTTCGGTCTGACCGAGATTGGTCAAATGTGTGTGTAACGGTTGGATTTTGTGTGGAGGATATATATACCCCTCCACCCCCTCCTCATTCGTGAGGAGAGCCATCAGAAAGTCTACCATTCCTATCATACACTTTCTGAGAAGAGAACTACCTACCCTTGTGTTGAGATCAAGTCATTCCATTCCTACCATATGAAACTTGATCTCTAGCCTTCCCAAGTTGCTTTCCACTCAAACCTTTCTTCCACCACAGCCATATCAGTGAGGAGAGTTGAGTGTTGGGGAGTTTATCATCTGAAGCACAAGAGCAAGGAGTTCATCACCATCAACACCGTCTATTACCTTTTGGGGGGTGGTGCCTCCTAGATTGGTTAGGTGTCGCTTGGGAGCCTCCGTCTTGATGATGTGGAGTTGAACCAAGAAGTTTGTAAGGGCAAGGAGATCGCCTACTTCGTGAAGATCTACCCCGAGTAAGGCTAGTCCTCCGTGGGCGTAGATCATGATGGAATAGACAAGGTTGCTTCTTCGTGGACCCTTCGTGGGTGGAGCCCTCCGTGGACTCGCGCAGCCGTTACCCTCCGTGGGTTGAAGTCTCCATCAACGTGGATGTACGATAGCACCACCTATCGGAACCACGACAAAAATCTCCGTGTCACCAAACTGCGTTTGATCTTCTCCACCTCCATTTACTATATATGCAATTTACTTTCCGCTGCCCATACTCTAGAATTGCATGTGTAGTATGTTACTTGACTTGATCTTAATTGCAAAACTGCCTAAAACTTTGCACAACCAAAAGGCAGATTTTTTATCTTGTCAAGTAGTCTAATCACCCCCCCTCTAGACCTACTTCTTCGATCCTACAGAACTAGATTATTGACTCTAGTAAACTCTTTGGGTGTTAATCACATGGCGATGTGAACTAGATTACTGACTCTAGTGCAAGTGGGAGACTGATGGAAATATGCCTTAGAAGTAATAATAAAATGGTTATTATTATATTTCCTTAATCATGATAAAGGTTTATTATTCATGCTAGAATTGTATTTACCGGAAACATAAATACATGTGTGAATACATAAACAAATATTGTGTCCCTAGTAAGCCTCTACTAGACTAGCTCGTTAATTAAAGATGGTTAAGGTTTCATAACCATGGACATGAGTTGTCATTTGATAACGGGATCACATCATTATGAGAATGATGTGATGGACAAGACCCATCTGTTAGCTTCGCATTTGATCGTACAGTTTATTGCTACTGCTTTCTTGTATGTCAAATACTTCTTCCTTTGACTGTGAGATCATGCAACTCCCGGATATCGTAGGAATGCCTTGTGTGCTATCAAACATCACAACGCAACTGGGTGATCATAAAGATGCTCTACATGTATCTCCAAAGGTGTTTTTTGAGTTGGCATGGATCGAGAATAGGATTTGTCACTCCGAGTATCGGAGAGGTATCTCTGGGCCCTCTCGGTAATACACATCATAAGAAGCCTTGCAAGCAAAGTGACTAATGAGTTAGTTGCAAGATGATGTATGACAGAACGAGTAAATAGACTTGCCGGTAACGAGATTGAACTAGGTATAGAGATACCGACGATCGAATCTCGGGCAAGTAACATACCGATGGACAAAAGGAATTGTGTATGTTGTCATAACGGTTCGACCGATAAAGATCTTCGTAGAATATGTAGGAGCCAATATGGGCATCAAGGTTCCGCTATTGGTTATCTACCAGAGAGGTGTCTCGGTCATGTCTACATAGTTCTCGAACCCGTAGGGTCCGCACGCTTAACGTTCATTGACGATATAGTATTATATGAGTTATGTGATTTGGTGACCGAATATTATTTGGAGTCCTAGATGAGATCACGGACATGACGAGGAGTCTCAAAATGGTCGAGAGGTAAAGATTGATATATAGGACGTTGGTATTCGGACACCGGAAGTGTTCCGGAGGGTATCGGGTACTTATCAGGTCATCGGAAGGTGTTTCGG
>LR738714.1:479816391-479829200 GCA_902687465.1 Secale cereale
ACAAAAGTTATGGGCCTTATGAGCCAAGAGAGGCAACGCACCAGCCACAAGGGGCTGGTGCGCCCCCCAAAGCAGGTCGGCCTAGGAGGAGAAGGAAAGAGGGGAAGGGAAAGGAAACTGTGGATTAGGATTCCCACTTCCTTCCCTCTCCCCCCCTCCCTTTCCTTACCCATCGGTTATATATGGCAGGGGGCGCGCGGCTTGAGTACTCCAAGTAGGATTCCTCCCTCCCTTCCACCTATATATACGTGGGGAGGGGGCGCCACACAAAGACACAACATTGTCTTAGCCGTGTGCGGCACCCCCGTCCACCGTTTACTCCATCGGTCATATTTTCGTAGTGCTTAGGTGAAGCCTGCGGAGATTGCATCACCATCACCGCCACCACACCGTCGTGCTGCCGGAACTCATCCACTACCTCACCGTCTTGTTGGGTCAAGAAGGTGGAGGACGTCATCGAGCTGAACGTGTGCTGAACGCGGAGGTGTCGTACGCCGGTGCTCGATCGGTTGGAACGCGAAGAAGTTCGACTACATCAACCGCGTTGCCTAACGCTTCCGCTTACGGTCTACAAGGATACGTAGACACACTCTCCCCCTCGTTGCTATGCATCTCCATGGATAGATCATTGTGTGTGCGTAGAATATTTTTTTGTTTTCCGTGTAACGTTTCCCAACAATTCAGACATAGAAGAGGTGATCCTCGACGACGATGTCAACAACCTAGTGTTGTTGCATCTCGTGGAAGCATTTGAGGTGGGGCCGAAGAAAAAGCGGAGCAGATCCACGGTCGACCGGTTATGCATGCACCGCAACCGAGCTCTCGGCGACAAGATGCTCATGAAGGACTACTTCACCGAGGTACCGACATATCCGACACACCTCTTTCGTAGGTGATATCGAATGCGTATGTCACTTTTAGTCCGCATCCTTGAGGCTTGCAAGCAAAATTGCCATTTTTTCACTCTGCATAGGAATGTCACCGGTTTGATTAGCTTTAGTGCATATCAAAATATATCGGTGGCGATGAGAGTGATTGCATATGATCTTCCCTCCTACTACGCAGATGAATATCTTCGCATTGGAGAAGATACCACCATCAAATGTGTCCGTGTCTTTGCAAAGACAATGATCCGAGTTTCTGGCCCGGAGTACCTTCGATCTCCAAACGAAGAAGACACAAAGAAGCTCATGGCAATGAACGAAGCAAGGGGGTGGACGGATATGCTAGTTAGTATTAGTTGCATGCATTGGAGGTGGACGAACTGCCCGGTGGCTTGGGCAGGGCAATACACCGGCCACAAACGTAAACCTGCCATCGTGCTTGAAGTTGTGGTTTCACATGATCGATGGATTTGACATTGCTTCTTTGGTTTACCGGGGTCTATCAATGATATCAATGTTTTGCAGCAATCTCATCTGTTTGCTCAACTAGCTAGTGGCAAAGCTCCAGCTTGCAACTATACCGTCGATGACCATGACTATGGTACTATCTTACCGACGGCATTTATCGTTCATGGTCAACATTTGTGAAGATCATTAGTGACCCCAAAATCAAGAAGCGCAATTTTTTTTTTGCCGAAGCACGAGAAGCTTGCCAAGAGGATATTGAGAGAGCATTTGGTGTGTTGCAAGCTCGGTTTGCCATTGTTTGAGGTCCTGCTTGCTTCTAGGATAAAAAATCCCTCGGGAATATCATGATTGCTTGTATAATTTTAAACAACATGATCGTCGAGGATGAGAGGGCTTTGGACTTACAGATTTATTATGACAATGTTGGTAGCCATGTGAAGCCTACAAGGGACACATATGAGATCTCTCCATTTCTTGAGACCTATCGGGAGAACCGTGATTCGCACAACCAACTCTTGCATGATCTTGTTGAGTATGGTTGGCAACTCTATGGGGGAGATAGATCCCCATTTTTATTCATTTGTATTTGTGTGTGATTAGAACAATTTGGTGTTGTAATAATTTTTCGAATTTGAACATTTGTTGTAATGAAAACTATTGGTGTATTGTGAATTGCTTTTCAGACCATTTATATTCATTAGTTGAATTTATATTATGATTCCATTCGGTTCACATTATTGAAATCTGTAATTTGTTCGATGTTATGCGAAATTTGCAGTACCGCCAGCTTTCCGAAGCGAAACAGATCCTATATACATGTCCCGCAAAACATTTGAGGAGCGGGTTTGTGGGATTTGTTTCGCCAGAGCGCTCGCGGTATCATAAAAAAGTTTTGCGAGTGGCTTTAAACGAGTTTTGCGGGGCGGTCGGTTGCGGGGTTTGCTAGGGATGCTCTAAGAACCACAAGTGTGCAGTAGCATGCAAATTCTAGTCACTAGCAGCTAGTGGGATATAAGAGCATCTCTAGCAGATCCCGTATAAGTTCGGCAAACTGCATTTTCCCGGACGGTTTATGGGACGGGCCAAAAATACGGCTTGAATAGGTCCGCAAGAATGGGCCTGACCCGTAAATTGCTTACAGGCGGCCCGTAAAATGACCGGCATTCCGGTATATATGTGGGCGCCGGGTCATTTAGGGTTCCGGTCCGTTGTTCCCCTCATCCATTTCCACCGCAAAATCAAAACTCCGACGAGAAATCTCTTCCACTGCGGCAGCGATTTCTAGCGCATTTCACCATTGGATCTTGGCGGCGATGGCGTCCGCGGGTGCAGGCGTGGCAGCGGGGGGGATTCGGTGGGCGCGGTGGGTTCGGGTGCCGAGGGGATCCGCGCTTGCGGTGGGTTCGCCGTCCGCAAGCGCCTCCCTCCGCCCTCCTATGCCGGAAGAAGCGCAGGGAGCAGGCATGCACCGGCGGCCTGAAGCCCCGCGGCGCCGGCTCGCGAGCGTGGGCGACTTTCTGGCGACTCGTGAAGATCTTCGATCCGTCCATCCAACGGCTCCGGGAGGCCGAGCGGGCATTGTGGGAGGTGAAGGAAGCCACCGCCGTTGGAGATGTAGTTGCGGCCGCGCGCGCCCGAGCTCCGGGGAGAGTACCAATTTGCCTCGACCCTCTCCGTTACGCTGATCTACCACACCCTCCACGGCAACAAGCCACCGCCCAGCAACAGCGACTCTGGCGACGAGTAGATATAGTATGCTAGTGTGTTAGATTTCCCTATGTTATGTTTAGTTTCGGTTTGTGAGCTCCCGTATGGTATGTACTAGATGAACTCCCGTATGACGAACTCCGGCATCTAGTTTAAGCGCGACATGCAAGTTTAAATATGCGGGCTTGGTATGCAGGATCTGCTCTGGCTCAGCGTCCGGCGTCTTGCAAAAAAATATTTTTAGGATATCACAAACGAGTTTTACAGGACGGCCGGTTGCATGATCTGCTAGAGATGCTCTAACACCCCGCCGCAAGAACATCGGGGCAAGCCCATACGATAATAATTGTAAAGACGCAGTCAGGTTGTTTCACATATAAGAATTGGGTACGTGAAACATATAAAATCGATTTCTAGAGCTGGTGGGTTGCCGAACAGCTCCTTAAATTCTCCATTGAGAACGGTTATCTCCAAATTCTAATGACGCCGAGCAGTCTAACTAGATGGCTTTCATCCATAGCTAGATGGCCTTTGCCTTCATGTATGGTTCACCAAACAACCCAAGCTCGTACATCTAAACGTTCCAATACAAACGAGAACTGATTCTATGCGGTAAATTGAGCATAAATATCATGGTATGAGATATGATTGAGACCGAGCTCAAAACATTATTATTAGATCCCCGGGTAGCAGGTATAGGTGTCTGATAAGGTATAATATTTCATCCCTAGAGGGCTTAAGCATCTGCTTCCAGCTGCGAAATGATGCTTACAAACACTTGGAAACCTTGGGCCATATCTGAAAACAGACAATACTCGTTCTTCGCGTGGTACGTCTTCAGTAAGCCTGCAGCGAATCAGTAGCATTATATGAGCACGCACTTGCACTAAAAGTGTTCACCTGTCTCACATAAGCTGAGATAACCGAACGCTAGATTGGGATACCCAATGCAAATCTAGGAACATGAATGGTATAAGAGTATCTGACTGGTATAACATAATAACATGACCAACGGAAGTCCAGGAACCTCAGTTTTGTGCTCAAGTGCTTACCATATCCAGCAGTTTGAACATCAAATCCTTCATCCTGTAAAAGTGCCATCATGAATTTGCTTTAGCACACAGATATTGCATCAAAAAGACGAGCGTGTATGTTAGTTTTCTCTCAAACCTGTAATTCACGAATCAGAGGCAAACTCCCGGTGATGGAATATGGCTCTACGTATCCAACTATTTCCTCAGTTGCTTTGCACAATGCTTGAAAGCCCCGAGACTCGAGATTACAGGCCACCCCATTCATCACATCTCCATCAAAAGCGATTTCAAGCCTAGCACATTCAGAGTAAACAATGAAAAATATGCCCTCCATCACGAAGATCACTGGTAAAAGTCCGTAAAGAAAGATTAATTCACCTTCCTCGCAAATTTTCATCCGGAAGAACATATTTCGAAACTGGACCACGAGTAGGCAGCTTAGTTTCAATTCCAGCATTTATATCATCTGCATACTCTTTTAACTTCTGAACAACAAAACTCGTGCTGCATGATAATAGCAGTAGCAACTATGAATTTAACACATCATTTAATAGCCGTAGAAGCCCATCGAGGAGAAGGAATAATACATATACACATAAGAGATGGACTTACCTGTAGAAAGGAGTCAACCTGCAACATCGAAAGTAACCATATGGTCAGGAAACACTCAAAAATCCATGGGGTCTCAATAATAGAAACAAATAGATGACCTTACTACAGTAGCAAAAAAAAAAAAAAAAAGGTGAACATGGATATTATCTTTTTACTGGGGTCTTATGAACAGATATGCTACCAGTGGTAGTCCATCACATTTTCTCTTTCTTTACTCCTATGTAAACACTCTACTGACTACAAAGGATTCCACATTCAATTTCAGCAAGTGTTAAAAAAACATTCAATTTCAGTAGGTCCCCATGCCTCGAGCACTAGTAAGTACATCAAACTAAACCATAAAAAAAGCACATATCAAACTAAAATTCAATTGAATCATTTCATCTCAAATGCAATTAAATGGAATCTAAGAAACTCAGGGCAAGAGTTGAACCTTATATCCCCTGAAATTGTACATTCTCCAGGAATTTGGTTCAGACCCCCACCAGGATCTGCAAAGCATCACATGTTTGGAGAACACCCAATGATTTTTTTTCTTTTCCACATATTATAAATACACCGTCTCTAAAACATATTTAAAATAAAGGTACAAGGGAACTTACAACTCCACTTTGTTGGCTTCATCGTAGATGGAGTAGCAAACTTGTAGAGCTTCTCTTTCTCGTGTGCAGGGAAGTCATTGTAAAACCGAGTTTGGATTTCTTTAAGTGCATCCATATTTAACTCCATCGAATTTATGGCCTTCGGCAAATAAAAAAACAGATACAGGGTCTTCAAAATTCAAAAGCACTTTTGTACTTGGTCTCTGACAGCAAGAAAAGGTGAAAATGCTATCTTTGGACTTCTTTGCCGTGTGAACTACTTGAATAGCTCTTTCCATAACATTACAAAGACATGTCAAATAAACATGTGCAGAAAACAATCACATAACAGCAGAGTTGATTACCCAATAAGTTCTACCAGTCATGTATCAACGATCACTACTTTATACTTTGTGCGTTACTTTGTTTTGGTCCCATTATTCATAGCTATGTTGGTACTTTGGTACCAATCGCAAGGATGCTAACTTATTCTAGCAACTATACTATTGAACAGATCACATCTATAGAATATTTACTACTCCCTCCGCTTCACTATAACTATCCCCGGTGCAAGAAGAGTGTCTAAAAATATGTCCACTGAAGGAATCAAGAGGTAATGCAATATTTTCACCCTATTACTTAAATAGGTTGAGAGGGTTATATGGTTGTATTATGTCATTCATTATGTACGGTCATTTTTCATCAACTCTCTGAAATTTTGTGTGTGTACGGTTATATAGAGTAAAAAGGAGGGAGTGGTAACTGAACATTGTTCTAACAAGTCCAAATGAGTACCTTATGTGCGAGGCCACTGTGAAACAGCTTCCCTGTTGCCTTCAGATGCCAAGGGATCATCCCACCGGTACCAATGCATGGCTGCTTATCCGCAGTATCTATCCAAAACCTTCAGAATACCACACATATAACCAACTAAATCAGCGAAAATTCCTCACGAACGATGCATTAGTTGGCCATTCCATAGGCAAAAAAAAAAAAAAAAAACTGACAGTTCAATACTCACAAGGGTCCAGTCTTGAGCTTATCCAGCAAACCATCCTTGACAAGTCCATCAACACCAATGCCAGTGACCGATGAATTCTCTTCATTGGCAATGAACACTGCAATGACAGAATGCTTCAATGGTGGTTTCACCTCACCAAGCCGCCGCATGAGCTGAGTCACTAGCGCCACATGACCAAGGCAGTCCGTCGTCCCACGGCCCCTAAGCTTTTCCTTGTCATCACCTTCGAAGGTTAGTGAGAAGGGATCGAAGTCCTGCAGGAGTAGAAGATCCCAGTCCACTGATCAGTGATAATAATAACCAACAAGAATAACAGAAATTTGACAAACAAACCAATGGTAAATTTGGGTTGGAACTTGTTAGTAATCAAACAGCACCAATGATAAAAGGTGAACTTTTAACAGTAGATGCAGCAATTGAACAACTGCAGTACTAACTTGAATCAAAACACTCCACAAGTCCACAAGCCAGTACTACACCTAGAACACTCAGAAACCATTAACAAAATCAGGGAAAGGTGCAGTTTCGGCAACCAGGTAGAAAGAAAGATAACTATTTTTTTTTGCGGGGGAAAGAAAGATAACTAGACAAAACGAGGTGGCAATTTTCCGGGCAGAAAGCCAGAAACACCCCCAAATCAAGCAAACCCTCGAATCCTTCGTCCAGGAACCTTAATCCCCGAAATCAGCGTTCACACGTCAAAACGAAATCTGCTAGAAACTCACCCATTCGCTAGGGTTTGCCGGAACGACGTCCATGTGCATGCCGACGAATGAGACGACGCGGTCGGGGACGGTGCCGGGGTACTCGACGATGACGTTGCTCCGGCCGTCGGTGTAGCTCACCTTCCGCACGACGAGCGGGCCGCCGCCGGTGTCCGTCGACACCGGGCGGAGCGCGTCGACCACGTGCTGCGCCACGAGGTCCTCCTGCGGGACGAGGGCCGGCGGGTCGTTCTGCAGGCGCTGGGACTCGCCGATGAGCTTGGCGAGGAGGGCGACGAAGGGGTCGCGGTCCAGGACTCCGACGGCGTCCTTGAGCGGCAGCGCCGGAGATGCCATCTTAGACGCGGCGGCGGATTGGGTCAACAGCGAAGGGAGTCCAGTCGAGGTCGAGGAACTCTCTGTGTTTGTGTTTGAGGGGGTGTTTGTTTAAAGACTTTTTTTTTCTTAAAGACTTTTTAATCAAACAGGAGGGGAGTACTAGAGATTAAAAGTTGATTTTTTAAGATTAAATGAAGAAGACTCTGGATGTACGTACGATGTGCGCATATGATGTATCCGACGACGGCACCGACATGCGTGCCGTAGCCGTTGCGGTTCTTTGTTTCTCTTCTCTTTTCATCATTCAAAAAGAAAAACACCTTATCTCCTTTTATAAAAGGAGAAATGACATATGTTACTAGAGATTAAAAATTGTTTTTTTAGACTAAATGAAGAAGACTCTGGATATACATACGATGTGCGCATATGATGTATCCGTGACGACGACGGCACCGAGATGCGTGCCGTAGCCGCTGCGGTTCTTTGTTTCTCTTCTCTTTTCATCATTCAAAAAGAAAAACACCTTATCACTTTTTATAAAAGGAGAAATGACATATGTTAAAAGTCATCTACTCCCTCTTTTTTATCATAACAACTTTATTCATCAAATAATAGCAAGGTCGTTTACATAGTGATGAACAATAAAGTCAGGGACATTGGATTCCCAAAATTCAGACTTAGTAATGCTAAAACGGTGTTTTGCCAAGCAGTCTGCTATCATATTTGCTTCTCTGCTGCTGCAGTGGACAAAAACAATACCAGCAAACTCCATGGCCATAAAAGAACACTCTGCATTTTTGCAACATTAGTTCCCATACAGGAATTAGGATCGAAGATGTCCTCCAACACCAACATACTGTCAGACTCGGTGATGAGTTTAGTTCAACCCAATTTTTCTGCTAGGATCAAACCACTTCAGATAGCCATAACTTTCGCTGAATCTGCACTAGAAACATGGGGTAGCACACAGGTCCCTGCTGTCAGAAAATTACTTCGATCATCTCGAGCTAGCGCTCCGTAGGCTCCTGTCATATTTTCCACATGAAATGACGCATCAACATTGATTTTAACAACTCCCTCGGCTTCTTCCAGGTATGATCGATCTTGCGTATAGGTTGGCTTGGAGTATAAGCCCGGGGAAATTTGAAGCTAGAACTCGTATAGACATGGTTGATTGTTCTGCCAAAAGGATTGACTCTCCTTTGGTAGATTGATGTCTCTGTCACCAAATGAACCACATAACAAGCAGAATCAATTCGGCTATTGGTATTTCACATGCATCATAGTGCGAAGTTAGACCAAAATCTCTAGGTTGATTGATCCTGGGCGGTCCTGACGAACGGCCACGGCCCGATCAATTTCATCATTAAGACCCAACTCGGTCCAAACCTCTGATGCACCGGAACATGTGAACAAGCAGTGTTGAATGTCCTCAAGTCTGATCTTACAAAATGGCATTGAGGAATCAGTGGAATATGTCTGCTTGCTAGCACTCAATAGCACGGTAAAAAAACCTTAAGAACTTTCCATAAAAAATGTTTAATCTTCCGAGGTAGCCTTTGACCAATAATAAAATTATTAGTGTATGAGTTTTATGATATAAAAATTATATCATTGAAAACTTCTTTCACATACGAATTCGATGGTACGCTTTGTGTAACATGCATGTCATATATCGTTGTGCTAACTTGTGGTCAAAGATAACCTCAAAAAACATATTAGGACCTGTATAAGTGGAAGGAGGGAGTGAAGTTTTTTTTTATCAAAACATCAAATATCATGGCAGTACAATGTCACAAATAAACCCAACTCCAACCGGCTGACTCAAATGGACAAAAGGTTTGCCTCTTTTTTGTCCGTTTAGGTCGTTCAGGCGGACACCGAAGTCCAGTTTTGTCGGCCGACCCATGGATACACCCAACGTGAACGGGCACATTTCACACTTGAGTCGGATTTTGGAATTAAACAAAAAACAGAAGTCCATCCTTACATTAATTAAAACAAAAAAGTATTAAAATGTTAAAATTAAGGTAGATCTAGGCCGTCGTGGCGGCCTATATTGTCAAATCATCTTCGGGAACGCCTTCTGGAAGGCTCTCAATGCATGTTGTTGTGTTGCCGCCTACCGCTCGCCTGCCTACACCGTATCCTGCCGCGCCACTGGCAGTTGTTTTATGTCCCACCCCGCGTCCTCCTACATCGTGTGCCGCTTAGCCTCCTCCTCGACTGTGCCCAACCACATGGTCGTGCACGACACCCACCTCAACGAGCAGGGCACCGCGGTCGTCAGCCCCATCAGGGGCCACGACTCGGGCTCAGGGCCGATCGATGGCGGAGGCACGACAGCAGGCGTTCCGGCCGCCGAATTTGCCAGCACATGTGATAGGCTAGGCCACCTGCCGAGCTCCTCGCGCTTCGCGTCTTCAACGACTTTCATCAAAGCCTCCTGGAAGGTCGTCGCCTCGTCCTCCTCCGCCCCGCCGCCACCACCACCGGCTCTGGTGTCGGAGCGCGCAGGCGCACCAGCGCACGATCTAAGAAAGATGTGTGGCGGCCACGGTGAAGGGGCGGCGCAGCGGTACCCCGAGGAGGAGCCGGCCTCGTGGTCATGCGCTCCTGTCCACTTCAGAGGCGTGGCGAGCGGCGGTCACGTGTGGCGCTAAAAGGGACCGGGAAGGAGGTTGGGTAGCTGACGTGCGGGCCTTTCAATCCGCGTGGAATTAAATAGGACCGATAGGTAGCCCATGGATGGAACCAAAACTCACGATAGCTAATTTGTCCTATACAAATCCTTCCTTTTGTTGGTCAAATACTATACTCATCTCCAACAACCAACATCTTTGACCAAATGGAAATTCGAAGGATTTTATAGGAATATTGAGGGACTATAATTCTAAGAACTTTTTCCAATGTCGATTATTTGTTCCGTTGGATTGAATCTTATAGAATTTCTTCCTAAGAACTTTTTGTATTACATTTTCATGCGAATTTTAGCGTCCACTCAAACTTTTTGAAAAGAACCTCTTGGTTTTCATGTGATGCAATCAAATAAATGAAATTAGAATCTAAATGGCAAACTGATAAATCGCGAGTGAACGTGCCACCACGCGTGTCCGAAATCCACACCGCACGCCGCCTCGCGATGCGTGCAGCTTTAATACCCTCCGGCTGTATAAGGAATTCTCCTCGTCGTATAGCATTCGGTGCGTGTGTATTTGCACCTAACACATGCAGTGCATGGACCGCGAGGCAGCGCGTGCATTAATCCCACACCCAGCAGCCCAACGGCAATAATTCAACGATCTGGCAGCCCACATGCGGGCAACATATCTGATGATACCGCAACTCAAGTGATACAATGCTCCGATGGATCATGGGCCTTTCGATTATGTTGGAAGGGACACGATGAAGTCACACGTGATGAGCAGCCTCTCCACTGCAAAATATACAAAAACACTCTGATTCATGTTATTAATTAAGCATCAGGTCCTTTTTCTACTAGTACTGTACAAGTTTATGAGCCTCGGTTTCACTTACAGGCAGAAAAAAGGCTTAGTTTCATTGCCCAGAGCCCCAGACACAGAAACTTAGACACAGAAACTTAAACCTGGCTTTCACTCATGTCTTGCTATTGTGCAATCTCCATATGAAATTATGCCATCTCCGTATTTTGCTTTTATACTGCTAAAAGTTCGAGAAAATAAATCTAGTAATTTTTCGGTTACTTTGTCCGTGAAACGACACTAATAGTAGTCTGGTATGTCTAGTCCCTAAATTTGCATATAATGTCAATTATGATAATCCACAAACAGTACTATTATAAACGAACATTTTCCGATGTTGATCTTCACATATTCCATGTGCCGTTCTAGCTTGTACAATCTGAAATGATCAGTTGGACAATTGACCTAGTACATGCTATATTTGCTTTCACGGAAGCTAACTGAGTTTTTTTGTAGAGAATGTACAAGCAAGCATTTCCAGCTATCTTAAAGAGAAACTGAATCTAATTGAGTGAATGCTGTGGTTAATTAAAATGCATAATTTTTTTCTAAGTTCACACCTACAGTTTTAGAATGTGTATATGGTTTTTACCGATAGAAGCGTGTCGTACTTTTTTTCTTGTGATAACAAAGGTTACATGCATCATTTCACGTATGCTCCTGCTAAATATACAATGGGCAAAATTGAGGAAATCCGAAAATCCTCATCTTCCCATTCCCTTGGGCTTAATTAAGTATAGAATCCAGGGTGCTTCTGGTATATTCTGCGGTGAAGGAGCTGATCATCACCCTTGCATTCATCATGTCCCTTTGAATATGATTTAGCGGTCCAGGATTCATTCGAGCATTGTCGCACCTGAGATCCCGTATTACTAGAAATGTCCTCCCCACATGCGATGCACATATTAAAGACACAACAGAGAAGTGAATACGCTCAGCTGCCCCTGCAAAACATAAATGCACCCAACAATCCATTGATGATCCATCAATGCAACGGCCTCCTAGCTGCGTGTCTCTCGTGACAAAGAAATTCAGAGAGATGCTTACCGGCGTGCCGCAGCTAGAAGACGACGACGACAGCGCTGGATTTTTCCTACTTGCTAAACGCGAGAGAAGCGTGCAGGGGGTGTGTTGTGCAACCGATGCCGCTCTCCATCTGTGCAGAACCCATCTTCACACCTTGCTCTGTTCGTCCACGGTCGGACGAAAAGACGAGATGCGTACTGCAAGAACCGAACTTGGGCAACAACTCAATTATGTCCACCCAACGCCCAAAGCAATTATTCGATCGGTTGGGCGTTGCATGGCCCATATATTCATACAACATTAAATGCAGCACTGGCCCACACCACGGCGTATAAAATGAGGTATTTGGGAAGCTGCTAATTAAACTGCCCAGTATTCCATGTCCCAAAAATCCAGGTCGTGCAAACTAACATTACAACTCTGTTTTTCCTATTACTGTTTTTGGAATTCTATGAATTAAACAGGCTGGTCCCAATGGGCAGGAACATAAGGTAGTAACATACACACTTATCTAGACTATGTTACTACCTCCACAGTGGGTAAAAACATGTAGGTAGTGTCATGCAACGATGCATTTATTAGCTTATAGACTCATTGTTTCTTGAAGTGTGTGATGTTCCGGTAACTTAGCTAGTTACCACAAGCACCTCACTCTTCATTAAATATGCGCCACATAAGCAACATTGTATTGAAATATGTGATATTACTCCTAAGTTCCACCCCATTGTGACCAGCCTTAGCTCGAACTGCAGAACTCCTTTTTTTTAACACAACTGCAGAACTCCTGCCAATGTAATAAGTGTCATTCATAGTAAGCGCCATTCTAAATACTGAAGTAGTGACCTAAAACATCTTACATTTGTTTATAAAGGGAGTAATATTTAAGACAAATCTATTAACATGTTTTTGGAAGGAGGGGGGGGGGGGGGG
>LR738714.1:479829300-479888072 GCA_902687465.1 Secale cereale
ACGAATTCAGTAGCAATTGTAATTTTTAATAGCTTTCCTACAACTTATATTTGAACTAGGGTGAATCCTTCACCAATCACCACATATGCTTGGTCATCAAATCAGCATTCACACGCACCTCGCAACCAAATTTCAACGATGGAACGACAGTCACTTTACATTGAACACAGGCACAGCAAGCCAACAACATTATCATCATATATTTATACACCGTTTTGCAAGCGATTTGACACCCATTCAAGGAGAAAACAGCACGAACTGGCAAGGGGTGTATAGATCAACGAGAACGAATGCTACTGCCAAATATACAATAAAAATATGCCCTATGACACAAACAGGACACGGGGGGAGAATACATATCCCATGTCAACATGAAAATAAGGGGCATGGGAAAACTGCCTGCTCTGATCTGATCTGGTCTCTGCTGAAGTACAAGCTCACGGAGAACTGGGTCATAATTCACGTGCTTTCTGATCAATCATGATGCGTACAAAGAGAGCTCCGTGAATTCACGAAATAAGGAGCCCACGCCAGTTTCCTTGGTCACTAACATCTGATTTCGTATGATCCAGCCCTTGTGATGTAGCGAACCCACTCAACGGTGTTGTAGCCACTCTTCTCCCACACCTGAAAATGCATCAAGAGATGGCCTTAGTATCACATTTTCAGTGTTTCATATTGGTACTTGCTACACATACCTTGAGGAACCGAACACGTAAACCAGAAGCAGTGAACATCGGAACCTGCAGGAAAGAGATATCACATATAGTGAATACAAAGGATAGAGTGCAGGAAACGGTCAGACAACGTGGGGATTAGTAGGGCATGTAGCATATTATATGCATGAGAAGATACTTCCAAACGACCACATGAAGGATCCTCGAACAAAAATACTCCAAGGTCAACCAATTATTTTATCAATTTATCTTGTACATGCTCAAATTTTGTTCATAAACAATGAGATACTGGGCTTCTTTGCTAACATTGTCATTATCAGTTATAAATTGCAGAGCAGATAAATAAAATGGAGTAGAGGAAAGCTCGTAGCTATCTTGCCAAGGAAACAATAAGATTCTTAACGAGATTAAATGTAACCTGGAATTCCATCTGAATCGGTGGCCTGTTAGCTAACTTCTTTTCCCCCATTGTAGAGATCAGTTCAACTTCTGCACTCATCGTTGCCTCGGTCTGTCCAGGGAATTTCCTGATCCTATGGTTTGAAATGTGTATTATGAGTTCATGCTGGTCAATGTGCAATAACTGGCAAGAGGTAACTCAGCACGAAAAAGATCGCCCAGTACATGCACTAACAGGACACTCCTTAAAATTGCAAATCGCTAGCCAGGGCATAATTTAGGGAAATTTTGTTTACACCATTCTGAACAATTCACACTATCAAAACCATTAAAATACGACCCACATACTGGCTTTGGTAAAAAGATTGCACTTACTTCCACACCAAGGAATCAATTGAAGCATTATATTTGGCTTTGCCGGATGTTGTTTGGAAACTTGTCTTTGCTGTCTGCTTTGGAACTGGAACTTTGACAACAACACCAAGTGCAAACATCTTAGCACCAAAAACACTCTTGACCTGTGTAACAAAAGGTTCACCATGTCAGGAAACATGTACAAGTTTATGACATCACCATGTAGATATATTTGCTCACTTTCACATTAATCTCCATGCGTGTTCGGCCCAACTCCTTAATTGTGGGCAGAACCCGGAATGGAAGATTTACGCCCTCTGTGATTCGATATCTAGAACAAATAAGTCAGTCAAAATCCAGCTAGTGAATGAAACTATCATTTGTAAAATTACTGATAGTTGCAAGAATAAACAGGGATCTAAAATTTACTTCATCAATTCAAATTCACCATCTGGTGGCACAAAGCTGACTGTTTTTTCTGAGTTAAATCTTGTTAGGTTGACGCACTGGTGGAACGTGACATCATCGAGTTCTATGGTCTTCCCACTGTAGAGGGAGAGAACAAGCAATCAGGAGATCATTTACAAAACGGAACAAAAGTTGGGTAGCCAGTAAACAATGTTAACCAGCAAAACAGTTAATATATATGAGCACAGTTTGTCATCATGTGTCAAGACTCAGTAAAGCAATACCTCTTTGAAGGCCTGGACTTCAGTTGGGCTTCCTTTTCAAGTCCAATCTTGTCATTCAGTCCCAACTTCAGATCAGGCATTCCAGAAAGGAAGCACTTCATAAGAATCTTTCCTGTCACGTCACATCGTAGAACACTCCCTGCAGAAATGCAAGAAATATACACAATGGACATCAAATAGCTTAACAGGAAAGACACCGGAAACCTCAGACCAGATAAATAAATTTGATGGTCCATAAAATACCTTTAGAAGACATAAGAAGGTTTACGCTCTCAACAATGTCCAAGAAAACCTAAGGTGTGAGAAGAACTAATTAGTTATCACTGTTACTTCACTTGCTAAATGGAAGTAAACAATGAGATGACATTAAGTCATTAAGGACAACAAAGAAACGAAACAGAGGGAAGTATGGGCCATTGTTCTAACAGGAATGCTGGTACATGTACAATATGTACTAAAACTCAGATGCAATTTAAATGTATGCAGGATGATGGCATTGCTAGTAGCTCACACTCTGATAGGAACCTAGGACCATCATAAATGTTAGTGCTCTGTTTTTTTGTTTGAATACAGCTGAAGCCTCCCAACATATTTAATTCAAATACCTCATTCTTCTTGTACACAAGACCCTCTCTTCTCCAACCAACAGCGCCGGTAACTTGCAGGGTTGCATTTGGAACAGGCTTATCCGAAGGCTGTCAGTACAGAGAAAAGGAAATATGATCCAGTTACTTTACTAGTAGAAATAAAAAGGAACACAACTTAAAGGCAGATTTCATTTTTCATATAGTTCTGACCTTGGAGGAAAATGGCGACCGTACGCCTTCCTGGGTTATATATAACTTCAGAATTTCAGGCGAGAGATTCTGAGGATAACCGAAGTCCATAATCTCTGCACAGTTGCACAGAGTCGGTATTGCAAGAGAGAGAGAGAGAGAGAGAGAGAGAGAGAGAGAGAGAGAGAGAGAATCCATGGTGGAAACTGAAGCAGCAATCAAAGTCCAAAATAGGATGCGCCCTTACCATCAAGAAGTTCGTATATTAACACAAAGTTATTCCTGATAGCATCTTCATCAAAAGTTCCACCAAAGTAGGACTTGAAGAGGGCCACTGCCTGATAATTTCAAACAATCTTCAGCAGAAATAACGACAAAATGAGATAGGACGTATTAAATTGCCCATGAGGCTGATGTGTACATTGAGTAGGATCTCTACATTGAATTAGCAACTGTAGTTTCATCACTGAATCATCTTTGGCCTAACATACTAATTAAACTAATTCCTAGCCCATCCCTCTCTTCCAAACAGGCCCTCAGGAAATCATATAGAGCACAAAGGGTTCTGTTATTCATTTAGTCCTATCAAGCTATTCCCAGCAGTGATGAGGATGAAACATCACGACATCTAGGCATTGAAATTTTCTACTCCTACCTTTTAGTACCACCTGGTTGTACCCTGTTTAGTTTGGCAATTCTGATGTACCATCACCAGCTACTTTTCACAATAGAAATTCCAGTCGCCAAACAAAGCCAAACATCAATACCATTATTAGATGACATGATCATTTAAACCTCTTGGATTATGATGATTCATTATCTTACAATTTAACAGAAAATAATAGGTAACTTCAGAACATCATCTGGCTTGTTAAGTAACTAATACTCCCTCCGTTCCTAAATATTTGTCTTTCTAGATATTTCAACGAGTGACTACATACAAAGCAAAATGAGTGAATCTACACTCTAAAATATGTCTACATACATCCGTATGTCGTAGTCTGTTTGAAATGTTAGAAAGACAAATATTTAGGAACGGAGGGAGTACATTCTTTTGCTCTGAATAGACAAATACACAAACATCATAGACAAATATGTCTAGTGAAAAAGAAAAACATCAATTATCTTGTTTACATTATATTATATTCATCAAGATCATAATGTCTCTGCGGGTTATATATAATTTATTTGGAAATGCACATAAGATAACAGAAAATTTCATACCTCCACAACAAACTTGAAAGCACATGAAACATTAGCATTGCTGCTAACCACGATCACAATGTAAACATTACTGATCCTCATGTAAAGGAAGGAACAGCCTCCTATTTGTCGAACAGGGCATGTACCAAGTTCTTTTGTTTGCATAATGTGCATCCTGAATGCATCAACCATATTTCCGCTGCACAGTCATACATGAACACGATAGGGTTTAGTCACTAAATGTAAAGGTACGTGCAACCCAATAAGCAGGGAATGAAAAGTGAGAGAAGCAAAATATCAACCATATTTCCACTGCAGTCATACATGAACACGATAGGGTTTAGTCACTAAATGTAAAGGTACGTGCAACCCAATAAGCAGGGAATGAAAAGTGAGAGAAGCAAAATGATATGTGGGATTGTTTCTTATTGAATATAAGGTGATAACTGAGAAAGGCCATGATAGATGACCTAAGTAGCCTCTTTATATTGCTTTGGAATGACGAGACAGTTGTCTAGGTGACAAAGAATAAATGCACGCCAAAGAAGAAAAATAAAAGGGCGGTGGAGCAAACATCATTAAATTTACATCCATGTTCTACGTTTATCAATAGAGCTTGAAAACAAAAGCTTGCATTTCTCAACAGTAGGTGCTGTAGTTTACATGTTTTCGTGTCCTTAATGAATGACTATGATAGTATGATACTGAAAATATATACAGTATACATGGAATGGTACTTGCTCGATGTTAAACTATTGTAAAACCTACATGCCGAAATAGGCTCAGTACATGCAGGATTACAGCGTACTGCTGCAGGTTTATTGATGGTCTTATTTCTACTATCAACGTGCATGTATGAAAACATTCCTCATATTTGAAGGGTATCAATACCATATCTCTATTCCTATAAAAGATCCAGTTAGTGATGATGGTGTGTCTGCATCCGCCATTTCTGACCATTCGATCTGCGTCTAGCACATGCAAGGTAAGTTTTGGCCTTTTTGCAATATAAGACCCTCGCCACTCTGCTCCAACATTTCAGAAAATCCCTTGGTCTATTTTCGGTGAAACCTAACATATCTTCAGTGATATATACAAAAACAAGGGTGTTTTTTTTTCTCAAGTTTGTGAACATGTATTAGTCCATTATAGATCAGTTGCAACGCACAGGCACTTTGCTAGTGGAAATACACAAAATTTCCTTTACGGGAATATTAAGAGACGTTTAATAACTTCTGCAGTTCTGTCCAAAACCTCTTGGAAATCTATGGAGCGAGGGTTAATATTTACAATTAATTTCAGTCCGATGACTACTACTCCCTATGTCCCATATTAATTGTCGCTCAAAAGGATGTATCTAGCACTGAAATACGTCTAGATACATCCGTTTGAGAGACAATTAATATGGGACGGAGGTAATATTTCAAAGTTAGTTGGCTTGCCGTGTATGCTGCAGTAGAAGTAAAATTCCGACTACAGAAGTCAGAAGGATGTGACTACTAGCTACTGTCAAAGCAAACTGGAAAAGATGAAATGAACTATGCAGCAATTTTTCTTATCCAAAGTGCCTCGCTCATCAAAACTACAAGTTCAAAATGTGAAGGGAAAAAAACTACTATGGATTCTCTTGTTTATTGTTGCTAACTTGGTATGATCATATATGACTAGAGGATAACCTTACTCTGAACCATCCTAGGTGGAATCGAACAACATATCCTATTCATATGTAGGCGCCACAACCTCAGGGCAGAAAGTGGAACACGCATTCCAAATGCAAAACACTTAGGAACACCACAACCAAGACAATGGGAAAACTGCAGCGCGCAATGGGCAAAATGCAGTGCGCAACGAGCCAATCACCAAAGAGTGGCTGTCAACTGCACTCCTCCCCGCAGAATTTCACTTGTGACTCGACGAAAGCAATGAAAATTCACAGGCTACCTGCCACCCTCTAGCGATCTACACAACGACAGGCCACAGATCTACCATTCAAAACCCAGGGAACCAGAAGGGCGGGGGGAGCGGCAGTACTCACCCGACATCGTCGCGGTATAGGCGGTTGATAAGGACGTCCCCGCGGAGGTTGAGGAAGTAGATGGCCGACGCCGCCACCGGCATCGTCTCCGCGTCGCCCGCACCCCGCTGGAGCGCCTGGGACCACCACCCTTAACTGGCGCGCGGTTCCACGGTGCGCCGCCAGCTACAGGTCGTAGCGGGCGATCTGGTGTGTTCGGGGCTCGCCGGACGGTGAGGAGGAGGAACGGGATTGACGGGCCGACGGGTTTTGGTAGATCTCGGGGAAGGGAGGCAGCAGCACCAAGTCGTCTTCCCCGGTCCAGGAGCGCTTTTTCGTGTGTGTTTTCCAGAATGGACCTCCCCGGATGCCGTATTTCCGTATTTGCATGGTTGCCTTCGGTTGGTGGCGTCGAGAGCATAGGTGATACGGAATGGATGCACCCATGTATCCTGAACCACAAGAGCATCTCCAGCCGCGTCCCCAACAGGCTCTCCCGAGATGTTTTTGCCGCGCCGACGCCGAAAAAACGGTCCAGTCGCGTCTTTAGAAACCAGTTTTTCGCCGGCTCGGGCCAAAACTAGTGCCGGCAGACCCAGGCCGAACCCGTGGGTCCGCCCTATCGACGACTCGAGGGCCCCTTCACGCCGTTTCATGCCGCTTTCCCCCCGCTTCCCTCCCGCTCGCTCGCCTTCCTCCCGCCATTCCCCCTTCCTCCCGCCAAACTCCCTCCCGCTCGCCTTCCCAGTCGGCCGCCATGCCACCGAGGAAGTACGCCATGCCACGCGCGGCGGCAACCGCGACCGGCACCGTGGCCCAGCCGAAGCAGAGGAGACATACAAGCCTGATGCGACGACTCCGGGCGCGTCAAAGGGGCGGCCGGATGGCCACAAAGGGGCCAAGAAGGGGAAACAAGCCGACGCTGCTACCGCGCGAGTGTAAGAGTCCATCGAGCATTGCGTCGCCGGCGCACAAGCCCGGGCCGTCCTGCGTGAAGAGAAAACCGCGGCGCGGTGGTCGTCGTTGATGACGAACAGCGCCATCAAGCTCGACATGCTCCGGACCAACGTCGACCTGCTCCGGACCAACGTCGCCGCGAAGAAGAGGAACACCGACATGGCTTTTCTGATGGGCGGGGCGGACATGCTCCAGAGCAACGACGAACAACTCAAGGCGTGGTACATGGCGGAACGCGGCCTCATCCTGAACCAGCTGCCGACGACGCCAACTCCCGCGCCCACGGCCACGCCGACGCCATGCCCGAATGATGACGCATCCACGTCGCCGCCCAGCAGTACCGAAGCCGCGCCGACACCGCCCAGCACCGAAGCAGCTCCGACACCGCCGAGCCCGCGCACGCCGATTCCGCCGACACCTGGAGCCGACCCTGCCGAGTGATTCATTGCGCACGCGTACTTGCGACGCTCTGTTTTTGTACGTCATACTACATCCGATCGCCGAACTGTGACTTGTGATTGCCGGATTTGTGACGTCTTTTGTGAGCGGGAACGACCAAATTCGAATTTCCCGCATCCTGGGGCCGGCGCATGGGGGCGTGACTAGGAGCTAGGTCGCCCCCAGGGCCCGAGCTAGCGCTGGTTTGCCCCCAGGCCACTCTTTTTAGGTGCCCTGGGGGGTCGAACGGCTGGAGATGCTCTTAGATCACACAAGTATCTTTTTTTAGAATCGATCACACATGTGTTTAGTTCGTGGTTTTGTATCGTAACCTCATTACAGCGTTAACGGATGTTGTCGCATCCTGTTTGTTTTGGTTGCTCCGTAATCCCGTGACACAGTATTAGATCCCAGTCTAGTACAAATCAGTTACCGGTCAAAATCATCCATAACGGGCCTACTTCGTCACAGGTATGCGAGCACCCACGCTCCTCCCCACAGCACCTCTGCCCGCGCCGCCGGTGGTGGCCGCGCCCTGCTCCGGTCGCGCCTTCGCGTCCTAGTTTATGCCCCTCCCTCCTCATCCTGTCAGAGACCCTGGTGCCTCCTCTGCCGCTGCCCATCCCGTGCTGCTCGGAAGGCTCAGGCACTCTGCATCGCCGGATCCAGATCCATCACTTGCGGGGCTTGGTGGATCGGGCGCCTCTGCCTCCGAGGAGTTCGTGACTGACTCGCAGCTGGTCGTGCCGCCGCTGGGTCAAGGCCTGGCTGGGTCGGGTCTGGGCGCGCTCGCCGCCTCTCCCTCGCGCATTCAAGTGCTAGCGAACGGCATTAACTCCGGAGCTACCGGGCTGTTGGCTTCCTCCCCTTCTCCAGCTCCTGGCGCGCCTTCAATGCCGGACGCGAGGCGCGAGGTGGAGATGACCGACGGCTGGCGCCTCGTCACATCGTGTAATGGCTCGCGCCACCCGGCTTTGGCCGCTCCAGCATTCAAGCCGGCGCCCATCCCTCGCTGGCTTCTGGGGCGCTGTTGTCGATGCCTCCACCGTGGGCACCGGGCTAAATCTTGTCGTGACCCGATCCGCTGCTCCCGTTGTCTACAAAATGGGCACAAATCGCGCGGCTGCAAGAACAGGTGGAAGCCTCTGAGCTCTCTCGATTGTCCCCCAGTGCCTCCACCACCGCTTCCTCGCCCCTCTGCTGCTCTTGCAACCCGTGTGGCGCCTCCCCACCTGGGCCGGGGCTGGGAGACCACTGCTCAACTCCCTCTGCTGCAGTCCAACGCAGCGGCTGTCGTGATGTTGTGTCTGGGCGACCCTGCTCTGAAGCCGGAGGAGGACTTCATTGTCGTCCCGGCAACTCCCGAGATGCAGGCGAAGGCGGCGCTCCTCGCCTCCAACTGTGCCGTGGCCTGGCTGGAGGGGGCCAGGCAGGACGTCCCCTGCCACCAGGTGGCCGCCGAGCTGGCGACGGCCCTGGGCGCGAGGCCGGCCGACGTCGAGGTCGTCAAGCACTACCCCGAGCAGTTTTTTGTGCGCTTCATGCATCAACACCACTGCGCCGACGCCGTGTCTCGTGGTGACCTCCGTGGTGCTGGTCACCGCATCTACGTGCGAGAGTGGAGGCTGGAGGCCCATGCAGACAATGAGGACCAGCTCCATCATTTTCGTCTCTGCCTGGAAGGTGTCCCGCTGCACGGCTGGAACCACTACATCGCCACCTTCCTCATCGGCCGCGGCTGCTCCCTCGACTACATCGAGCCACGTTCGCTCCGCAAAGAGGACACGAGGGACATGGCGCTCTGGGCATGGACGTCCAACCCCAATGCCAGCCCCAAGGTCAAATGGCTCACGCTTCCGGCTCGTGGTCATCGCCGCCGCGGACGCCGTGGCCTCCGGCACCGTGTCCTCATCCACCTCGACCTCCACGAGGACCACTCCAAGGCTGGGGACGACGACGACAACCCACCGGCGCCGGACGTCTACGAGTTCACTTGGTACAGGAAGATGGTTGAT
Organism: Secale cereale; assembly: GCA_902687465.1. Lineage (NCBI taxonomy): Eukaryota > Viridiplantae > Streptophyta > Magnoliopsida > Poales > Poaceae > Secale > Secale cereale. The sequence continues at coordinate 479,838,826 of LR738714.1, forward strand.
GGCACGTACAAACCAAGGGAGCGCCGGCCCGCCCAGGGTGGTGCAGATCACCGTGGGGACAGGCGAGAAGATGAGGGCGACCGCGACGGCAGGCGTGGCCGTGACAATGGTCGCGTGTGGGAGGGCTGGGGCGTCAGGGTGCGGCGCTCGCTCTCCCGAAACCCTCGGGTCGGCAACAGGAGGAGGTCCAGGACCGCTCTAGGGAACGCTTCAGTGGCCGTCAATGCGTTGGCAACAACCAAGTTGCCTCTCCCACACCCATTGGTGGTTCTGGTGCAGCTGTGGTGCTCAGGGGCTCGGGCTCGGGCAGTGCAACGTCCGCTCGTGCCCTCAAGATGCTTGCCGTTCGCGGGCGCAGCCCGACGCGTCCGGCCTCGCCACGCTCATCCAAGCGTCGCTCACAGGACGAGCGGACCCCCTCCCCCCCGGCGTCCCCACCGCTCTCACTGACAACCGTTCTGCCACCAAGCCCGATCTCCAAATGCGCTGTGGACGCGGCTTCCCGCCTGGCGTGCCCTTCACCCAGCAATGCTATGGTGGAGCTCTGCGCGCCTGCTTCGCTCATGCTGCCCCTGCGGTCGCCCTCTAGGCCGCCGGGGTTCCAGTCTTCACGCACGCAACCCTGATCAGCATCGGGTCCCTACAGCGCACGCCCTCTCCTGCTCGGGGCCAAGCAGCTATCTGCTCTAAAGATACTTTGGAGCCATTCTTTGTGGAGCGCCAGGGAGGCATTCTTGCTTTGCCCGACTCCCCGCCTCCCAGGCCACCTGTAGCTCGGCGGAAGACTATTGTTGGAGTGAAGATTTCCAACAGGGGAGGGCTCTCTCTGCAAAAATCAACCGTGGAGGTCCTCGTGCAGCCGTGGTTCCGGCTGCCAAGGCAGCGGAGAAACTCGTCTGCTGGTCCCTAGGAATCACCAGAGATGGAGAGGATGTGACAGAGGCCACACTTGCTGACTTCACAACCAAGTTTAGAGAGCAGCTTGCTCCGGAGGTGATAATAGCCATGAGAGAGTTCTTCCACCTGGACGACATAACTGTCAATGGCGTTGAAGACACACTGATCGAGCATGGTGGGGAAGGTACCCTGGAGATGATCCAAGAGGATGGTGTGGCCCTGTCAAGCCTGGGAGCATAGTAGGCGGCTTAGTAGTCTGTCAGTTCAGGGTTGTTCTAGTTAATATGTTAGCTTTCTTCTCCACGCACGTGTGTGTTTGCATGTTGGCTATAGGTGGTTTTCCCTTGGATTTGGTCATTGCCTTTTGGCTTGGCCCTGTGTGCATGCGCCCCAGTATGGGCTCGTTTGTTTACGTACAGTTTGTGTGTGCCCCAGTGGGGTTTGTATCCTCTTTCAATTTGGTCAGACTATCTCTACTAGCTGCTTGATGTTGGCACCCCTGGTCTTGCCAATGTGTCTGCTTGTTTGCCAATGACATCACAACCTGTCAATACCCTAAGCTGGAACTTGCGGGGACTGAATTGCCCGGCTAGGAGGGCAACGGTCAGTGCTACGATTGCTGACTCCTCGTGTCAAATTGTGTGTTTACAAGAGACGAATCTTGATAATGTTGATAAGTATGTGGCGGCATTTCTTGGTGGCAACCGATTGAAAAGTTTTGCGCAGCGCCCGGCCACGGGAACTAGGGGTGGTATTTTACTGCTATGGGACGACAATGTCGTCGAGATTTCTGACATTTCTACCTCAGCCTTTTGTCTCTCTGCCATGGTTTCCATCCGGATAACAAATGTGTGCTTTAAGTTAACATCCGTCTATGGACCAACTGACCACGCCAGCAAAGATTCCTTCTTCGCCGAGCTTGTCTCTCACAAGCCTTTATCGGGTGTTGCTTGGTTGGCCCTTGGGGATTTTAATCAAATATACCGCGCAAGAGATAAGAATAAAAGAAGGGTAAACCAGAGTAGGATCAATCGTTTTCGTGCGGCTCTACAATATTGTGAGCTCAAAGAGATTCATCTCCAAAATAGGTGCTTCACTTGGAGCAACGAGAGGGACAACCCCACGCTCTGCAAGCTTAACTCGTTTTTCTGTAATGCGGATTGGGACATGTCTTTCAACACCCATGTGTTGCACGCTTTATCATCTTCCCTCTCCGACCATTGCCCCCTCCTACTTGCCGATGATAAGGGGCCAAGACGTCCATGATCCTTCGAATTTGAAAATTTCTGGGTTTCGTTACCCGATTTTAATGACGTGGTTCAGAAGGCGTGGGATGAGCGGATCAACAACACAGAGCCTTTCCAAATCCTTCATCATAGGCTCAAGAAAACTGTGACCCGTCTTACTGAGTGGAAGAAGTTTTTCTCTAAGGCCAAGATCCAACTCCATGCGGCTCGCCTGGTGATCCTCCATTTGGATATTGCGCAGGAGGATAGGGCCCTTTCCCCTGCGGATCGAGACCTTCGTGTAAGGCTCAAGCGTAGAGTGGTTAGCTTGGCGGTATTGGAGCGGGCCCGAAAGAGCCAATGTGCTAGGTTGACAAATCTGAGGGAGGGTGATGCCAACACCAAATTCTTCCACCGTCGCATCAATGCCCGTAGGCGAAAAAAACCACATTCATCGGTTAAAACATGCACGAGGTTGGGTGACTGAGCACAAAGAAAAAGAGAAGATCATCCACGAGCACTTCTCCGAGGTCATGGGGCAGGCAAGTACGAGCAACAAGGATTTCAATTCGGAGGAATTGGGCATCGAGAATCATGCTTTGCATGACCTCGACTCCGCCATCACCGAGGAAGAGGTTTGGAAGGCTATAAAGGAGATGCCTAGTGATAAGGCGCCGGGTCCGGACGGATTCACGGGGATGTTCTTCAAGAAGTGTTGGGGAACCATCAAACATTCGATCATGGAGGTCATTCAATGTTTTGATTCTCTGCACACCTCCAACCTTCAGTGGCTAAATTCGGCCAACGTTGTTCTGTTACCAAAAAAAGGATGGCGCGGAAGACATCTCTGACTATAGGCCCATTAGTCTCATCCACGCCATCGCTAAGATCATTGCCAAGATTCTCTCGCTCCGGCTTGCGCCCCACATGGACGATCTTGTCTCCAACACCCAGAGTGCATTCATAAAAAGGAGAAGTATTCATGATAACTTCATGTATGTTCAAAATTTCGCCCGACGTCTTCACAAATGCAAGACGCCCGCACTCCTCCTCAAGCTTGATATAAAGAAGGCGTTCGACTCGGTCAAGTGGGGATACATCCTGGAACTTCTCCAACGGTTGGGCCTCCCACCAAAATTCCGGGCTTGGATTGCTGCGTTATTATCATCTTCTTCATCTCGGATTATGTTAAATATGTTGCCCGGTCCCCCGGTCAAGCACGGTCGTGGATTCTCGGCAGGGAGACCCCATTTTCCCCCTCCTCTTTGTTTTGGCAATCGACCCCTTGCACAAGATCCTCGACTTGGCGACGAGAAAGGGGCTCCTTCACAAGATTCGTGGTCGCGGGTCCATGGTGTGTACCTCCCTTTATGCGAACGACGCAGCGATCTTTGTGGCTCCCATCAAGTGGGACATCGACAATCACGCCTCTATTCTGAGAGCCTTTGGGGACGTGACGGGCCTTTGCTCCAACTTCCAAAAAACCTCGGTCGTGCCTATTCGTTGCAACCACCTTGATCTTGGGCAAATCCTTGAGAATATGCCGGCAACACGGGCCTCTTTCCCGGTAAAATACCTTGGCTTACCACTTTCAGTTTGACAATTAAAGAAGGTGGATTTCCAATACCTTGAGGACAAGGCAACGGGGAAACTGGTTACCTGGGAGGGGCAAACCATCACTACCATTGGCCGTACGACACTTGTTAGGTCGGTCATCTCCTCCCAAGCGATGTTCTCCATCACGCCCCTCGTCGTGCCTCAAGGCTCCCTCGATAGCCTAAACAAGATTGAGAGGGCTTTCCTGTTGTCCGGTGCGGACAAGATGACGGGAGCCAAATGCAAGGTCAACTGGGAGGTTGTTTGTAGACCGAAACAATATGGCGGCCTTGGAGTTCTCAACACCGACAAATTTGCGCGTGCTTTGCGGCTTCGGTGGATGTGGTTCGAATGGAATGACCCCCACAAATTATGGGTTGGGCTGGGAAACCCCTGCACCGAGGAGGACTATGAGTTTTTCTATGCATCTACGACTATCACGGTGGGAGATGGCGCCAAAACGCCTTTTTGGGACTCCCCGTGGCTTCTTGGATGCAAACCCAAGGATATTGCACCTATCATCTTTGCAGCCTCAGCAAGAAAGAACTAGAAGGTTCGTCAGGCCCTCGAGGGGAACGCTTGGATCCTCAAGATCAGCCACGTCGGTGTTGTCTCCGCCGCTCACATTCAGGAATTTTTCACTCTATGGATGCTCCTAAATGATTTTTACCTTCACGAGCAAACCGAATATACCATTGTTTGGAAGCACGCGAACAACGGGATATACACGGCGGCCACCGCATACAAGGCTCAATTCCTAGGCTTGGCTCTTTCCCCCTTGGATCGTATGGTTTGGAAGGCATGGGCACCTCCAAAGATCAATTTTTTTGCATGGTTGGCATTGCAAGATAGGATTTGGACCGCAGATCATTTAGAGAGGCGAGGTTGGCCAAATTGTGGCCTCTGCAAGCTTTGCAATAGGGAACAAGAAACGGGTGCCCACCTTATCTTCAAGTGTCGCTACACGATTCGGCTATGGAAGTCTCTCATTGAGTTGCTTGGTCTCGCGCACATGGATACATCCGAGTGGCACATGGACGAATCTGTCTTCGAATGGTGGGACAAGAGAACCAACAACCGTAACCCCAACCGGCAAGCTTTGGCCTCTCTCACCATGCTTGTCTCGTGGACCATTTGGAATGAAAGAAACGCTCGGGTGTTCTGTCATAAGAGTGCGCCACCGACCATCCTACTCGCCGCCATCGTCGACGAGGCCAAGCTTTGGGTGACCGTCGGTGCAAAGAAATTAGGGAATATTTTTGCGGGCGAGTAATTGTCATGCCGTACCTATGGGTGTGTTGTAATACTCTAAACTCTATTCTCTCCTTAATTAATAGATGAGGCAAATCTTATGCCTCCATTTCGAAAAAAATCGTCCATAATGAAAGCTGCTATAGCCGTCTCCCTCGTCACTATCTCCTCCGCAATTTTCTCTGGTTATTATTAAAGTGTTGCTGCCTCCACCAGCCATTCACATCGTCGCCGTCGTTATCGTTGTTGTTACCCTCGCTCTCTGGTCCTCACCCTCAAGACATGAACGCCGTCAAACGGAGCAACAATGCACGTCCTTCATTTCCGCCGACGGACGGAATCGGGCCGGATCAGTGACCAGCAGTGAGAGAGAGAGAGGCCACCGCTGTCTTGTGTGAGAGAGTGTGAAGACAGACCAACCCCAGCAGGCAAGCTCCATTGTATATCGTGGAGTGAATTGTCTTTTTCTCGATAACAATGGTTTTATATTTTGTACGTGCCATTGAGTAATATAAATTTATTAAAAAAATAAGACGTCAAGTCAAACTTTGTTTCGTGCACGCGTGGTAGACGACCCCACCTTCAAGTAAACAACTGCTACACAAGATAAATTAGCACGTGGGTTGCCTTTTCGTACAGAAAGGAACTCCACTGTGTACCCGCGCGGGTGTGGCTGGGAACGAGACGTGAGTACATGCGTCGTGCGTGCACCTCTCCTCTTCGTGCATGTACCCCACCTACGTGGGTGTGTGAGAGATAGATGACGTGTGGGTTCGTGAGTTTTTTTGGGGGGGGGAGGGGGTTGTGCATGAGAGATAGACGGGGAATATGTGTCGACGATATATCAAACAAAAAATATAACATATGCAATGTGTGTGAAACAGAGACCTAGATATATCATATCTAGAGGGGGCGATCCACCAGAAGAGAGTGGAGGGATCGTCGGCATGAGATATCGATAGAATCAAAGAGAAGGATGAAGTGTATGGGTGTGTGATCGATAAAAGAAATCCAGCGAGATTGTGTGCCCACGTCAAAGATATAGGGCGTTCGTGTGAGGGGAGAGATGCAGTTTGTCTGTGTGGCATGAATACTTACCTACAACGTTCGACTATCGGTGTGTGTGTGAGAGGAAGAAGGTTGGGAGAGAAACAGAGCCAGAGTGTCGGAGGGTTGGTGATTGAGTTGCTTCTCGGATAGGGTAGGAGAGGCCTACTATACAAACCGAGGGGACGACTGCAATAACAATAAGAGAGGGAATGCGTGTCTGTGTGTGCGCGTGCGTGTGAGAGATGGGTCGGGAGGCATGCATGGATGATGAGGGAGAACGATATGTTTGTGGTAAGCATACCTAACTAGATAGGTAAATCAATCGTTGTGTGTAGGACAAGGTGAGAGACATAGCTAGCGAGTTACATCGGTCGGTGCATGGGAAAAAAAGAGTTATAGTCGGCCTAGCTATATGTAGGAAGATCGATCGGTATACATGCATGTGTTAGAGGCAAATAAGGCCGGGGGAGACGGATAAAGAAAGAGGTGTGCGGCTAGAAGGTGGTGTGAGAGGCCTACTATATCGAGAGGGGAAGGAGTGTGCGAGTATAAGATCGATAAAAAGAGGAACGAGAGTGTGTACGTGTGTGGGACCATATTAGACACATTGAGGCATAGACGACGAGGAGAGAAGAAGGAAAGCGTGTGTTTGTGGTAGGCAGACATGGCTAAAGAGGTATAACGATCAGTGTGTGTCGAAAAGTAGGGACTGGGGCGACCTGCAAACACCATGGGAGAACGAGATAAAAAAATAACGAACGTGCACGACGGAGAGAATGTTGAGGGTGGGTGACGACGAGGCGGGCACATACATGCATGAGAGAAAGTTAGTACCAACTACAAATAAAAGAGGATTGTGTGGTTGTAAAAGAGTAACAGAGATCATCATTTTTATAAAAGTGGATTCAAATATTTGAATAAAAGATCATAATGTTTTAAACCCACACCTGCATGAATATAATGGTGATACACATGTGTGGTTATAAGTATGTTATACTACATAACATTTTGTTATTTATGATAGTGTGTGGCTTTTACAGCTCACGACTAAATAACATAAGGGAAGGGCACTGTACATTGTGTGATAAACACAGTATACATATGAAACATAATTTAGATTACGAAAATCTAGCTAGCACTTCAAATATACAATTATTTGTAATCCACACCAAATGGATTCAAAAAATATATTTCGAGTTCATATTTTTGGCGATCGTTGCAGAAAACAAAAAATTTATACGCACCACCAAGATCAATCTATGTAGAAACCAGCAACGAGAAGGGGGAGTGCATCTTCATACCCTTGAAGATCGCTAAGCGGAAGCGTTACAAGAACGCGGTTGGTGGAGTCGTACTCGCAGCGATTCAGATCGCGGTCGATTCCGATCTAAGCGCCGAACAACAGCGCCTCCGCGTTCAACACACGTGCATCCCGGTGACGTCTCCCGCGCCTTGATCTAGCAAGGAGGAGGGAGAGGTTGGGGAAGACAACTCCAGCAGCAGTGCGACGGTGTGGTGGTGATGGAGCAACGCGATTTTCCAGCAGGGCTTCGCCAAGCACTACGAAAGACGAGGAGGACTTGGAGAGGGGGGAGGGCTGCGCCAGGGATGTGGTGCGGCTGCCCTCCCACCCCCTCCTATTTATAGGGTGAAGGGGGAAGGGGGCCGCCCCCCTTAGATCCAATCTAGGGGGGGGCGGCCAAGGGGGTGTTGGAAATATGCCCTAGAGGCAATAATAAAATAGTTATTATTATATTTCCTTGTTCATGATAATTGTCTATTGTTCATGCTTTAAATGTATTGTCCGGAAATCGTAATGCATGTGTGAATACATAGACCACAACATGTCCCTAGTGAGCCTCTAGTTGACTAGCTCGTTGATCAATAGATGATTACGGTTTCCTGGCCATGGACATTGGATGTCATTGATAACGGGATCACATCATTAGGAGAATGATGTGATGGACAAGACCCAATCCTAAGCCTAGCACAAGATCGTGTAGTTCGTATGCTAAAGCTTTTCCAATGTCAAGTATCCTTTCCTTAGACCATGAGATTGTGCAACTCCCGGATACTGTAGGAGTACTTTGGGTGTGCCAAACGTCACAACGTAACTGGGTGGCTATAAAGGTACACTATGGGTATCCTCGAAAATATGTGTTGGGTTGGCACAAATCGAGACTGGGATTTGTCACTCCGTATGACGGAGAGGTATCTCTGGGCCCACTTGGTAAGACATCATTGTAATGAGCTCAATGTGACTAAGGGGTTGGTCACGAGATGATGTGTTACAGAACGAGTAAAGAGACTTGTCATAACGAGATTGAACAAGGTATCGGTATACCGACGATCGAATCTCAAGCAAGTACTATACCGGTAGACAAAGGGAATTGTATATGGGATTGATTGAATCCCCGACATCGTGGTTCATCCGATGAGATCATCGTGGAACATGTGGGAGCCAATATGGGTATCCAGATCCCATTATTGGTTATTGTCCGGAGAGGTATCTCGGTCATGTATGCATGGTTCCCGAACCCGTAGGGTCTACACACTTAAGGTTCGGTGACGCTAGAGTTGTTATGGGAATAGTATGTGGTTACCGAAGGTTGTTCGAAGTCCCGGATGAGATCCCGGACATGACGAGGAATTCCGGAATGGTGTGGAGGCGAAGATCGATATATTGGACGAAGGGTATTGGAGTCCAGAATTGTTCCAGGGATACCGGGTGACGACCAGCGTGTCCGAAAGTGGTTTCGGAGGCCTCGACAAGCGTTGGGGGCCTTATGGGCCAAGGGGAGGGGGCACATCAGCCCACTAAGGGGTTGAGCGCCCCTCCCACCCCATCTCACGTAACCTAGAGAGGTGGGGGCGCCTCCCCTAGGGCAGCCGCCCCTCCCGGCTTGGGGGGCAAGTTTCCTAGGGTTGGGGGGCCCAAACCCATCTAGGGTTTCCCCTGTGGTCGCCGCCCCTCCCCTAGGGAAACCCTAGGGCGCCTCCTCCTTCCCCCTTCCCCCCTATATATAGTGAGGGAGAGAGAGGGCAGCCGCACCCCTTCCCTGGCGCAGCCCTCTTCCCCTCCCAACTCCTCCTCTTCCTCCGTAGAGCTTGGCGAAGCCCTGCCGGAGAACTGCAAGCTCCACCACCACGCCGTCGTGCTGCCGGAGCTCTTCCCCAACTTCTCCCCCCCTTGCAGGATCAAGAAGAAGGAGACGTCCCCGGGTTGTACGTGTGTTGAACACGGAAGGCGCCGTTGTTCGGCGCTTAGATCGGAATCGACCGCGATCTGAATTGCTGCGTGTACGACTCCACCAACCACATTCTTGTAACGCTTCCGCATCGCGATCTTCAAGGGTATGAAGATGCACTCCCTCCCTCTCGTTGCTAGTAAACTCCATAGATGGATCTTGGTGATGCGTAGGAATTTTTTTGTTTTCTGCAACAATCCCCAACAGTGGCATCATGAGCTAGGTCTATGAGTAGTTACTATGCACTAGTAGAACACAAGTTGTTGTGAGCGTAGATTTTGTCAATTTACTTGCCGTTGCTAGTCTTATCTTGATTCGTCGGCATCGTGGGATGAAGCGGCCTGGACCGACCTTACACGTATGCTTACGCGAGACAGGTTCCATCGACTGACATGTACTAGTTACATAAGGTGGCTAGCGGGTGCCTGTCTCTCCCACTTTAGTCGGATCAGATTCGATGAAAAGGGTCCTTATGAAAGGTAAATAGTAATTGGCATATCATGTTGTAGTTTTGGCGTAGGTAAGAAATGTTCATGCTAGAAACCTATAGCAGCCACGTAAAAACATGCAACAACAATTAGAGGACGTCTAACTTGTTCTTGCAGCATGTGCCGTGTGATGTGATATGGCCAAAAGGATGTGATGAATGATATACATGTGATGTATGAGATTGATCATGTTCTTGTAATAGGAATCACAACTTGCATGTCGATGAGTATGACAACCGGTAGGAGCCATAGGAGCTGTCCTATTTAATTGTATGACATGCGTGTCATTGAAAACGCCATGTAATTACTTTACTTTATTGCTAACCGTTAGCCATAGTAGTAGAAGTAATGTTTGGCGAGACAACTTCATGAAGACACGATGATGGAGATCATGGTGTCATGCCGGGGACGATGATGAACATGGAGCCCCGAAGATGGAGATCGAAAGGAGCAAAATGATATTGGCCATATCATGTCACTATTTGATTGCATGTGATGTTTATCATGTTTTACATCTTATTTGCTTAGAACGACGGTAGTAAATAAGATGATCTCTCACTAAAATTTCAAGAATTGTGTTCCCCCTAACTATGCATCGTTGCTAAGGTTCGTTGTTCCGAAGCACCACGTGATGAACGGGTGTGATAGGCTCTAATGTTCGCATACAACGGGTGTAAGCCGGATTTACACACGCAATACACTTAGGGTTGACTTGACGAGCCTAGCATGTACAGACATGGCCTCGGAACACGGAAGACCGAAAGGTCGAACATGAGTCGTATAGAAGATACGATCAACATGAAGATGTTCACCATTGATGACTAGTCCATCTCACATGATGATCGGACACGGCCTAGTCGATTCGGATCATGTATCACTTAGATGACTAGAGAGATGTCTAACTGAGTGGGAGTTCATTAAATTTGTTTAGATGAACTTAATTATCATGAACATAGTCTAAAATCTTTACAATATGTCTTGTAGATCCAATGGCCCACGCTAATGTTGCCCTCAACTTCAATGCATTCCTAGAGAAAACCAAGCTGAAAGATGATGGTAGCAACTATACAGATTGGGTCCGTAACTTGAGGATCATCCTCATAGCTGCCAAGAAAGCATATGTCCTTGAAGCACCGCTAGGTGATGCACCCGTTTTCCCAGCAACTCAAGACATTATGAACGCCTGGTAGTCGCTAGTGATGATTACTCCCTGGTTCAATGCGAAATGCTTTACAACTTAGAATCGGGGCCCCAAAAGCGTTTTGAGCAACACGGAGCATATGAAATGTTCCAAGAGCTGAAAATGGTTTTCCAAGCTCATGCCCGAGTCAAGAGATATGAAGTCTCCGACAAGTTCTACAGTTGTAAGATGGAGGAGAATAGTTTTGTCAGCGAGCATATACTCAAAATGTCTGGGTTACATAACCGCTTATCTCAGCTGGGAGTTAATCTCCCAGATGACGCGGTCGTTGATAGAATCCTTCAGTCGCTCCCACCTAGCTACAAGAGCTTTGTGATTAACTTCAATATGCAAGGGATGGAGAAGTCCATTCCCGAGGTATATTCAATGCTGAAATCAGCGGAGGTGGAGATCAATAAAGAACATCAAGTGTTGATGGTGAATAAAGCCACTAAGTTCAAGAAAGGCAAGGGTAAGAAGAACTTCAAGAAGGACGGCAAAGGAGTTGCCGCGCCCGATAAGCCAGTTGCCGGGAAGAAGCCAAAGAATGGACCCAAGCCTAAGACTGAGTGCTTTTATTGCAAGGGAACGGGTCACTGGAAGCGGAATTGCCACAAATACTTAGCGGATAAGAAGGCCGGCAATGTCAAAGGTATATGTGATATACATGTTATTGATGTGTACCTTGCCAGCGCTCGTAGTAGCTCCTGGGTATTTGATACCAGTGCAGTTGCTCACATTTGTAACTCAAAGCAGGAGCTACGGAATAAGCGAAGACTGGCAAAGGACGAGGTGATGATGCACGTCGGGAATGGTTCCAAGGTCGATGTGATCGTCATCGGCACGCTACCCCTACATCTACCTTCGGGATTAGTTTTAAACCTCAGTAATTGTTATTTAGTACCAGCTTTGAGCATGAACATTGTATCTGGATCTCGTTTAATGCGAGATGGCTACTCATTTAAATCTGAGAATAATGGTTGTTCTATTTATATGAGAGAAATGTTTTATGGTCATGCCCCGCTGGTCAATGGTTTATTCTTATTGAATCTCGAACGTGATGTTACACATATTCATAGTGTGAATGCCAAAAGATGTAAGATTGATAATGATAGTCCCACATACTTGTGGCACTACCGCCTTGGTCATATTCGTGTCAAACATATGAAGAAGCTCCATGCAGATGGACTTTTGGGGTCTCTTGATTATGAATCATTCGACACGTGCGAACCATGTCTTTTGGGCAAGATGACCAAGGCTCCGTTCTCCGGAACAATGGAGCGAGCAACCAACTTATTGGAAATCATACATACTGATGTGTGCGGTCCAATGAGTGTTGAAGCTCGCGGTGGCTATCATTATGTTCTCACCCTCACTGACGACTTAAGTAGATATGGGTATGTCTATCTAATGAAGCACAAGTCTGAGACCTTTGAAAAGTTCAAGGAATTTTAGAATGAGGTTGAGAATCAATGTGACAGAAAAATAAAGTTCTTACGATCAGATCGTGGAGGAGAATATTTAACTCACGAATTTGGCACGCACCTAAGTAAATGTGGAATTGTTTCACAACTGACGCCGCCTGGAACACCTCAGCGTAACGGTGTATCCGAATATCGTAATCGTACTCTGTTGGACATGGTGCGATCTATGATGTCTCTTACCGACTTACCGTTGTCATTCTGGGGTTATGCTTTAGAGACTGCCGCATTCACTTTAAATAGGGCACCGTCTAAATCCGTTGAGACGACACCATATGAACTATGGTTTGGGAAGAAACCTAAGTTGTCGTTTCTAAAAGTTTGGGGATGCGATGCTTATGTCAAGAAACTTCAACCTGAAAAGCTCGAACCCAAATCGGAAAAATGCGTCTTCATACGATACCCTAAGGAAACTACTGGGTATACTTTCTACCTCAGATCCGAAGGCAAGTCTTTGTTGCCAAGAATGGATCGTTTCTGGAGAAAGAGTTTCTCTCGAAAGAAGTAAGTGGGAGGAAAGTGGAACTTGATGAGGTGATTGTCACCCCTCTCGAACCGGAAAGTAGTGCAGCGCGGGAAGATGTCTTTGTGGTGGCTGCACCGACTAGAGAGGAAGTTAATGATAATGATCATGAAGCTTCTGATCAAGTTACTGCTGAACTTTGTAGGTCCACAAGGACACATTCCGCACCAGAGTGGTATGGCAACCCTGTCCTGGAAATCATGTTGTTAGACAACGGTGAACCTTTTAACTATGAAGAAGCGATGGCGGGCCCGGATTCCAACAAATGGCTTGAAGCCATGAAATCCGAGATAGGATCCATGTATGATAACAAAGTATGGACTTTGGTTGACTTGCCCGATGATCGGCGAGCCAAAGAAAATAAATGGATCTTTAAGAAGAAGACTAACGCGGATGGAAATGTGACCATCTATAAGGCTCGGCTTGTCGCTAAGGGTTATCGACAAGTTCATGGAATTGATTACGATGAGACTTTCTCTCTCGTAGCGATGCTGAAGTCCGTCAGAATCATGTTAGCAATTGCCGCATTATATGATTATGAGGTATGTCAAATGGACGTCAAAACGACATTCCTCAACGGATTCCTTAAGGAAGAACTGTATATGATGCAGCCGGAAGGTTTTGTCGATCCTAAGAATGCTAACAAGGTATGCAAGCTCCATTGCTCCATATATGGGCTGGTGCAAGCATCTCGGAGTTGGAACATTCGCTTTGATGAGGTGATCAAAGCGTTTGGGTTCATACAGACTTATGGAGAAGCCTGTATTTACAAGAAAGTGAGTGGGAGCTCTGTAGCATTTCTCATATTATATGTGGATGACATATTGCTGACGGGAAATGATGTAGAATTCTTGGAAAGCATAAAGGCCTATTTGAATAAATGTTTTTCAACGAAGGACCCTGGAGAAGCTGCTTACATATTAGGCATCAAGATCTATAGAGATAGATCAAGACGCCTCATTGGTCTTTCACAAAGCACATACCTTGACAAGATATTGAATAAGTTCAATATGGATCAATCCAATAAAGGGTTCTTGCATGTATTGCAAGGTATGAGATTGAGCACAGCTTAATGCCCGACCTCGGCAGAAGATAGAGAAGAGATGAGTGTCATCCCCATGCCTTGGCCATAGGTTCTATTATGTATGCCATGCTGTGTACCAGACCTGATGTGAACCTTGCCATAAGTTTGGTGGGGAGGTACCAAAGTGATCCCGGAATGGAACACTGGACAACGGTCAAGAACATCCTGAAGTACCTGAAAAGGACTAAGGATATGTTTCTCGTTTATGGAGGTGACGAAGAGCTCGTCGAAAAGGGTTACGTCGTTGCTAGCTTCGACACAAATCTGGATGACTCCAAGTCACAAACCGGATACGTGTATTGGTGGGGCAGTCAGCTGGTGCAATTGCAAGCAAAGCGTCGTGGCGACATCTACATGTGAAGCAGAGTACATAGCTGCTTCCGAAGCAGCGCAGGAAGGAGTCTGGATGAAGGATTTCATACCGACCTAGGAGTTATTCCAAGCGCATCGGGTCCGATGACTCTCTTATGTGACAACACTGGATCTATTGACATTGCCAAGGAGCCCAGGTTTCACAAGAAGACCAAGCACATCAAACGTCGTTTCAACTCCATCCGAAATTATATTCAAGATGGAGAGATATATATTTGTAAAGTGCATACGGATCTGAATGTCGTAGATCCGTTGACAAAACCTCTTCCACGAGCAAAACATGATCAACACCAGAACTCTATGCGTGTTCGATTCATCACAATGTAACTAGATTATTGACTCTAGTGCAAGTGGGAGACTGTTGGAAATATGCCCTAGAGGCAATAATAAAATGGTTATTATTATATTTCCTTGTTCATGATAATTGTCTATTGTTCAAGCTTTAAATGTATTATCCGGAAATCGTAATGCATGTGTGAATACATAGACCACAACATGTCCCTAGTGAGCCTCTAGTTGACTAGCTCGTTGATCAATAGATGGTTACGGTTTCCTTACCATGGACATTGGATGTCATTGGTAACGGGATCACATCATTAGGAGAATGATGTGATGGACAAGACCCAATCCTAAGCCTAGCACAAGATCGTGTAGTTCGTATGCTAAAGCTTTTCCAATGTCAAGTATCCTTTCCTTAGACCATGAGAATGTGCAACTCCCGGATACCGTGGGAGTACTTTGGGGGTGCCAAACATCACAACGTAACTGGGTGGCTATAAAGGTACACTACGGGTATCCCCGAAAGTATCTGTTGGGTTGGCACGAATCGAGACTGGGATTTGTCACTCCGTATGACGGAGAGGTATCTCTGGGCCCACTCGGTAAGACATCATCGTAATGAGCTCAATGTGACTAAGGGGTTGGTCACTGGATGATGTGTTACGGAACGAGTAAAGAGACTTGTCGTAACGAGATTGAACAAGGTATCGGTATACCGACGATCGAATCTCGGGCAAGTACTATACCGGTAGGCAAAAGGAATTGTATACGGGATTGATTGAATCCCCGACATCGTGGTTCATCCGATGAGATCATCGTGGAACATGTGAGAGCCAATATGGGTATCCAGATCCCGCTATTGGTTATTGGCCGGAGAGGTATCTCGGTCATGTCTGCATGGTTCCCGAACCCGTAGGGTCTACACACTTAAGGTTCGGTGACGCTAGAGTTGTTATGGGAATAGTATGTGGTTACCAAAGGTTGTTCAGAGTCCCGGATGAGATCCTAGACGTGACGAGGAACTCCGGAATGGTCCGGAGGTGAAGATCTATATATTGGACGAAGGGTATTGGAGTCCGGAATTGTTCCGGGGGTACCCGGTGACGACCAGCGTGTCCGAAAGTGGTTTCGGAGGCCCCGGCAAGCGTTGGGGGGCCTTATGGGCCAAGGGGAGGGGGCACATCAGCCCGCTAAGGGGCTGAGCGCCCCTCCCACCCCATCTCACGTAACCTGGAGAGGTGGGGGCGCCTCCCCTAGGGCAGCCGCCCCTCTCGGCTTGGGGGCAAGTTTCCTAGGGGTGGGGGCGCCCAAACCCATCTAGAGTTTCCCCTAGGGGACGCCGCCCTCCCCTAGGGAAACCCTAGGGCACCTCCTCCTTACCCCTTCCCCCTATATATAGTGAGGAAGAGAAAGGGCAGCCGCACCCCTTCCCTGGCGCAGCCCCCTTCCCGTCCCAACTCCTCCTCTTCCTCCGTAGAGCATGGCGAAGCCCTGCCGAAGAACTGCAAGCTCCACCACCACGCCGTCGTGCTGCCGGAGCTCTTCCCCTACTTCTCCTCCCCCCTTGCTGGATCAAGAAGGAGGAGACGTCCCCGGGCTGTACGTGTGTTGAACACAGAGGCGCCGTTGTTCGGCGCTTAGATCGAAATCGGACGCGATCTGAATCGTTGCATGTACGACTCCACCAACCTTGTTCTTGTAACGCTTTCACATCATGATCTTCAAGGGTATGAAGATGCACTCACTCCCTCTCGTTGCTAGTAAACTCCTTAGATGGATCTTTGCGATGTGTAGGATTTTTTTTGTTTTCTGCAACGATCCCCAGCAGGGGGGAGCTTGCCTCCCCAAGTTTGCTGGGAGGCGCCCCCACCCCCTAGGGTTTTCCAACCCTAGGTGCCTAGGGCCCCTTGGGGGCGCACAAGCCCACCAGGGGCTGGTTCCCTCCCTTGATCAGCCCACTTGGCCCACCGGGGTAGGTGGTCCCACCCGGTGGATCCCCGGCCACCTTCTGGTGGTCCCGGTACAATATCGATAACCCCAAAATTATTCTGGCGACTGAAACAGGACTTCCCACATATAATTCTTCACCTCTGGACCATTCCGGAACTCCTCGTGACGTCCGGGATGTCATCCGGGACTCTGAACAACATTCGGTAACCACGTACATATTTCCTCTATAACCCTAGCGTCATCGAACCTTAAGTGTGTAGACCCTATGGGTTCGGGAGGCATGTAGACATGACCGAGACATCTCTCTGGTCAATAACCAAGAGCGGGATCTGGATACCCATGTTGGCTCCCACATGTTCCACGATGATCTCATCGGATGAACCACGATGTCGGAGATTCAATCAATCCCGTATACGATTCCCTTTGTCTACCGGTATGATACTTGCTCGAGGTTCGATCGTCGGTATCCCTATACCTTGTTCAATCTCGTTACCAGCAAGTCTATTTACTCATTCCGTAACACATCATCCCGTGGCAACTCCTTAGTCACATTGAGCTCATTATGATGATGTCTTACCGAGTGGGCCCAGAGATACCTCTTCGTCACACGGAGTGACAAATCCTAGTCTCGATTCGTGCCAACCCAGCAGACACTTTCAGAGATACCCGTAGTGTGCCTTTATAGCCAACCAGTTACGTTGTGACATTTGGCACACCAAAAGTATTCGTACGGTATCTGGGACTTGCACAATCTCATGGTCTAAGGAAATGATACTTGACATTAGAAAAGCTTTAGCAGACAAACTACACGATCTTGTGCTAGGCTTAGGATTGGGTCTTGTCCATCACATCATTCTCCTAATGATGTGATCCCGTTATCAATGACATCCAATGTCTATGGTAAGGAAACCGTAACCATCTATTGATCAACGAGCTAGTCAACTAGAGGCTCACTAGGGACATGTTGTGGTCTATGTATTCACACATGCATTACGATTTCCGGATAATACCTTTAAAGCTTGAATAATAGACAATTATCATGAACAAGGAAATATAATAATAACCATTTTATTATTGCCTCTAGGGCATATTTCCAACAGTCTCCCACTTGCACTAGAGTCAATAATCTAGTTACATTGTGATGAATCGAACACCCATAGAGTTCTGGTGTTGATCATGTTTTGCTCGTGGAAGAGGTTTAGTCAACGGATCTGCGACATTCAGATCCGTATGCACTTTACAAATATCTATGTCTCCATCTTGAATATAATTTCGGATGGAGTTGAAACGGCGTTTGATGTGCTTGGTCTTCTTGCGAAACCTGGGCTCCTTGGCAATGGCAATAGATCCAGTGTTGTCACAGAACAGAGTCATCGGGCCCGATGCGCTTGGAATAACTCCTAGGTCGGTGATGAACTCCTTCATCCAGACTCCTTCCCGTGCTACTTCAGAAGCAGCTATGTACTCCGCTTCACATGTAGATGCCGCCATGACACTTTGCTTGCAACTGCACCAGCTGACTGCCCCACCTTTCAAAATATACACGTATCCGGTTTGTGACTTGGAGTCATCCGGATCCGTGTCGACGCTGGCATCGACGTAACCCTTTAAGACGAGCTCTTCGTCACCTCCATAAACGAGAAACATATCCTTAGTCCTTTTCAAATACTTCAGGATGTTCTTGACCGCTGTCCAGTGTTCCATTCCGCGATCACTTTGGTACCTCACCACCAAACTTATGGCAAGGTTCACATCAGGTCTGGTACACAACATGGATTACATAATAGAACCTGAGTACCAGACCTATCTTCTGCCGAGGTCGAGCTTTGAGTTGTGCTCATCTCACACATTGCAATACAGGCAAGAACCCCTTCTTGGACTGATCCATATTGAACTTCTTCAATACCTTGTCAAGGTATGTGCTTTGTGAAAGACCAATGAGGCGTCTTGATCTATCTCTATAGATCTTGATGCCTAATATGTAAGCAGCTTCTCCAAGGTCCTTCATTGAAAACACTTCTTCAAGTAGGCATATATGCTTTCCAAAAGTTATATATCATTTCCCATCAACAATATGTCATCCACATATAATATGAGAAATGCTAGAGAGCTCCCACTCACTTTCTTGTAAATACAGGCTTCTCCATAAGTCTGTATGACCAAACACTTTGATCACTTCATCAAAATGAATGTTCCAACTCCGAGATGCTTGCACCAGCCCATAGATGGATCGCTGGAGCTTGCATACCTTGTCAGCATTCTTAGGATCGACAAAACCTTCCGGCTGCATCATCTACAATTCTTCCTTAATGAAACCGTTAAGGAATGCTATTTTGACGTCCATTTGCCAGATCTCATAATCATAGAATGCGGCAATTGCTAACATGATTCAGACGGACTTCAGCATCGCTACGGGAGAGAAAGTCTCATCGTAGTCAATTCCTTGAACTTGTCGATAACCCTTAGCAACAAGCTGAGCCTTATAGATGGTCACATTTCCATCCGCGTCAGTCTTCTTCTTAAAGATCCATTTATTTTCTATGGCTTGCCGATCATCGGGCAAGTCTACCAAAGTCCATACTTTGTTATCATACATGGATCCTACCCCGGATTTCATGGCTTCAAGCCATTTGTTGGAATCCGGGCCCGCCATCGCTTCTTCATAGTTCGAAGGTTCACCGTTGTCTAACAACATGATTTCCAGGACAAGGTTGCCGTAGCACTCTGGTGCGGAACGTGTTCTCGTGGAGCTACGAAGTTCAGTAGCAACTTGATCTGAAGTTTCATGATCATTATCATTAACTTCCTCTCTAGTCAGTGCATGCACCACATAAACATCTTTCTATGATGCGCTACTTTCCAGTTCAAGAGGGTTTACAATCACCTCATCAAGTTCTACTTTCCTCCCACTTACTTATTTCGAGAGAAACTCTTTCTCCAGAAAGGATCCATTCTTGGCAACAAAGACCTTGCCTTCGGATCTGAGGTAGAAGGTATACCCAATAGTTTCCTTAGGGTATCCTATGAAGACGCATTTTTCCGATTTGGGTTCGAGCTTTTCAGGTTGAAGTTTCTTGACATAAGCATTGCATCCCCAAATTTTTAGAAACGACAACTTAGGTTTCTTCCCAAACCATAATTCATACAGTGCCATCTCAATGGATTTAGATGGTGCCCTATTTAAAGTGAATGCGACAGTCTCTAAAGCATAACCCTAAAATGAGAGCGGTAGATCGGTAAGAGACATCATAAACCGCACCATATCCAATAGAGTGCGATTACTATGTTCGTACACACCATTACGCTGAGGTGTTCTAGGTGGCGTCAGTTGTGAAACAATTCCACATTTCCTTAGGTGCGTACCAAACTAGTGACCACATATTCTCCTCCACGATCTGATCGTAAGAACTTTATTTTCCTGTCAGGTTGATTCTCTACCTCATTCTGAAATTCCTTGAACTTTTCAGAAGTCCCAGACTTGTGTTTCATTAAGTAGACATACCCATATCTACGTAAGTCATCAGTGAGGGTGAGAACGTAACGATAGCCACCGCGAGCCTCAACGCTCATTGGACCGCACACATCAGTATGTATGATTTCCAACAAGTTGGTTGCTCGCTCCATTGTTCCAGAGAACGAACTCTTGGTCATCTTTCCCAAGAGGCATGGTTCACACGTGTCAAATGATTCATAATCAAGAGACTCCAAAAGTCCATCTGCATGGAGTTTCTTCATGCGCTTGACACCAATATGACCAAGGCGGCAGTGCCACAAGTATGTGGCACTATCTTATCAACATTGCATCTTTTGGTATTCACACTATGAATATGTGTAACATCATGTTCGTGATTCAATAAAAATAAACCATTGACCAGCGAGGCATGACCATAAAACATATCTCTCATATAAACAGAACAACCATTATTCTCAGATTTAAATGAGTAGCCATCTTGCATTAAACAAGATCCAGATACAATGTTCATGCTCAAAGTTGGCACTAAATAACAATTATTGAGGTTTAAAACTAATCCCGAAGGTAGATGTAGAAGTAGCGTGCCGACGACGCGATCACATCGACCTTGGAACCATTCTCGACGCGCATCGTCACCTCGTCCTTCACCAGTCTCTGCTTATTCCGCAGCTCCTGCATAGAGTTACAAATGTGAGCAACTACACCGATATCAAATAACCAGGAGCTACTACGAGCGATGGTAAGGTACACATCAATAACATGTATATCATATATACCTTTGACGTTGCCGACCTTCTTATCCTCTAAGTATTTGGGGCAGTTCCGCTTCTAGTGACCCATTCCCTTGCAATAAAAGCACTCAGTCTCAGGCTTGGGTCCATTCTTTGGCTTCTTCTCGGCAACTGGCTTACCGGGCGCGGCAATTCCCTTGCCGTCCTTCTTGAAGTTCTTTTTACCCTTGCCTTTCTTGAACTTAGTGGTCTTATTCACCATCAACACTTGATGTTCCTTTTTGATCTCCACCTCCGCTGATTTCAGCATTGAATACAACTCAGGAATGGACTTCTCCATCCCTTGCATATTGTAGTTCATCACAAAGCTCTTGTAGCTAGGTGGGAGCAACAGGAGGATTCTGTCAATGACCGAGTCATGTGGAATTAACTCCCAGCCGAGACAAGCGGTTGTGCAACCAGACATTTGGAGTATATGCTTGCTGATAGAACTATTTTCCTCCATCTTACAACTGTAGAACTTGTCAGAGACTTCATATCTCTCGACCCGGGCATGAGCTTGGAAAATCATTTTTAGCTCTTGGAACATCTCATTGCTCTGTGTTGCTCAAAACACTTTTGGAGACCCGATTCTAAGGTGTAAAGCATGCCACACTGAACCAGGGAGTAATCCTCACTACACGACTGCCAGGCGTTCATAATGTCTTGAGTTGCAGGCAAAATGGGTGCGTCACATAGTGGTGCTTCAAGGACATATGCTTTCTTGGCAGCTATGAGGATGATCCTCAAGTTACGGATCCAATCCGTATAGTTGCTACCATCGTTTTCCAGCTTGGTTTTCTCTAGGAACGCGTTGAAGTTGAGGGCAACATTAGCGTGGGCCATTTGATCTACAAGACATATTGTAAAGATATTTAGACTATGTTCATGACAATTAAGTTCATCTAATCAAATAATTTGATGAACTCCCACTCAGATAGACATCCCTCTAGTCATCTAAGTGATACATGATCTGAATCGACTAGGCCGTGTCCGATCATCACGTGAGACGGACTAGTCATCAACGGTGAACATCTCCATGTTGATCGCATCTTCTATACGACTCATGTTCGACCTTTCGGTCTCCCGTGTTCCGAGGCCATGTATGTACATGCTAGGCTCGTCAAGTCAACCTAACTGTATTGCGTGTGTAAATCTGGCTTACACCCGTTGTATGCGAACGTTAGAGCCTATCACACCCGATCATCACGTGGTGCTTCGGAACAACGAACCTTAGCAACGATGCATAGTTAGGGGGAACACAATTCTTGAAATTTTAGTCAGAGATCATCTTATTTAAGCTATTGTCATTCTAAGCAAATAAGATGTAAAACATGATAAACATCATATGCAATCAAATAGTGACATGATATGGCCAATATCATTTTGCTCCTTTGATCTCCATCTTCGGGGCGCCATGATCATCATCGTCACCGGCATGACACCATGATCTCCATCATCGTGTCTTTGCGAAGTTGTCTCGCCATCGTTTTCATTGACACGCAGGTCATACAATAAATTAAGACAACTCCTATGGCTCCTGCCGGTTGTCATACTCATCGACATGCAAGTCGTGATTTCTATTACAAGAACATGATCAGTCTCCCACATCGCATATATCATCCATCGCATCCTTTTGGCCATATCATATCACACGGCATATGCTGTAAGAACAAGTTAGACGTCCTCTAATTGTTGTTGCAAGTTTTTACGTGGCTGCTATAGGTTTCTAAAAAGAACGTTTCTAACCTACGCCAAAACCACAGCATGATATGCCAATTTCTATTTACCCTTCATAAGGACCCTTTTCATCGAATCCGATCCGACTAAAGTGGGAGAGACAGACACCCGCTAGCCACCTTAAGTAACTAGTGCATGTCAGTCGATGGAACCTGTCTCACGTAAGCGTACATGTAAGGTTGGTCCAGGCCGCTTCATCCCATGATACCGCCGAATCAAGATAAGACTAGTAACGGCAAGAAAAATGACAAAATCGACGCCCACAACAACTTGTGTTCTACTTGTGCGTAGAAACTACGCATAGACCTAGCTCATGATGCCACTCTTGGGGATCGTTGTAGAAAACAAATTTTCTACGCATCATCAAGATCAATCTATGGAGAAACCAGCAACAAGAAGGGGGAGTGCATCTTCATACCCTTGAAGATCACTAAGCGGAAGCATTACAAGAACGCAGTTGGTGGAGTCGTACTCGCAACGATTCAGATCGTGGTCGATTCCGATCTAAGCGCCGAACAACGGCGCCTCCACGCTCAACACACGTGTAGCCTGGTGACGTCTCCCGCGCCATGATCCAACAAGGAGGAGGGAGACGTTGGGGAAAACAACTCCAGCAGCAGCACGACGACGTGGTGGTGATGGAGCAGCGCGGTTTTCCAGTAGGGCTTCACCAAGCACTACGGAAGACGAGGAGGAGTTGGAGTGGGGGGGGGGCTGAGCTAGGGATGTGGTGCGGCTGCCCTCCCACCCCCTCCTATTTATAAGGTGAAGGGGAAGGGTCCGCCCCCTTAGATCCAATCCAGGGGGGCGGCTAAGGGGTGACCTTGCTCCCCAAGTTTGCTGGGAGGCGCCCCCACCCCTAGGGTTTCCAACCCTAGGCGCCTAGGGCCCCTTGGGGGGGGGGCGCACCAGCCCACCAGGGGCTGGTTCCCTCCCTTGCTCAGCCCACTTGGCCCACCGGGATAGGTGGCCCCACCCGATGGACCCCCGGACACCTTCAAGTGGTCCAGGTACAATACCGATAACCCCGAAATTATTCCGACGACTAAAATAGGACTTCCCCATATATAATTCTTCACCTCCGAACCATTCCGGAACTCCACGTGATGTCTGGGATCTCATCCGGGACTCTGAACATTATTCGGTAACCACATACATATTTCCCCTTTAACCCTAGTGTCATCGAACCATAAGTGTGTAGACCCTATGAGTTCGGGAGGCATGTAGACACGACCGAGACACCTCTCCGGTCAATAACCAACAGCGGGATATGGATACCCATGTTGGCTCCCACATGTTCCATGATGACTCATCGGATGAACCACGATGTCGGAGATTCAATCAATCCCGTATACAATTCCCTTTGTCTACCAGTATGATACTTTCCCGAGATTCGATCGTCGGTATCCCTATACCTTGTTCAATCTCGTTACCGGCAAGTCTCTTTTCTCGTTCTATAACACATCATCCCGTGGCCAACTCCTTAGTCACATTGAGATCATTATGATGATGTCTTACCGAGTGGGCCCAAAGATACCTCTCCGTCACACGGAGTGACAAATCCTAGTCTCGATTCGTACCAAGCCAATAGACACTTTCGGAGATACCCGTAGTGTGCCTTTATAGCCACCCAATTACATTGTGATGTTTGGAACACCCAAAGTATTCCTACGATATCCGGGAGTTGCACAATCTCATGGTCTAAGGAAATGATACTTGACATTAGAAAATCTTTAGCAGACGAACTACATGATCTTGTGCCATGCTTGGGATTGGGTCTTGTCCATCACATCATTCTCCTAATGATGTGATCCCGTTATCAATGACACCCAATGTCCATGGCCATGAAGCCGTGACCATTTGTTGATCAACGAGCTAGCTAACTAGAGGTTCACTAGGGACATATTGTGGTCTATGTATTCACACATGTATTACAAATTCCGGATAATACAATTATAGCATGAACAATAGAAAATTATCATGGACAAGAAAATATAATAATAATCATTTTATTATTGCCTCTAGGGCATATTTCCAACACATATAACACACATAGTTCATATCTAAATCTACAGTAATCATGTAGTGTGTTGTTAAGATAATATATAGATGATGGTCTAACTTGGAACAATCACGATTGTAGATTCTTGTTGAAATAGAGAAATAAATTCAAATTTAATTTGAGTTGCAGTAGTAGTATATATATTTAAAATGCACTAAAATGTTTGTAAGAGTAGGTTACATGCATTATACATCTAGCAAAAAATAATAATTCGATATAACATGGATTCAAAGTTTTGAATAGCATTTGTAATAATTCATATAATGAAACGGGACAAGACTATATCTTTGTGTGATGTAGTTTTTTTGTTTTTCTCATTGAGAGAAATGCGAACTGATTTGGTACAATATACGTTAGGCTTGTCCCGAAATTACAACTCGTGCCCTTTTATCCCGAAGATTTAGATATCGTTTTGTCTCTTTGTGCTTCGACAACTCGTTCCTTCTCAATCCGCGCCTTTCAATCCCAAAATTACAACGCGTGTGAAAACTCCCTCCTGCTTCCAAATCCCGACATGCGAAATCCCGGTTCTAACCCTGAGCCGAAAGGGCCGCTAATTAAAATCGATGGGGCCACTTTTGTAACAAACCCTACATTTTGGATAAGCGCGTCCCTAAGTCATGGTTCCCTCCTCCCATCACCTCCGTTACGCCCTTCGAATACCCAGGCTGCCATAACCCCTTTGTTCAGCCAGAGCCTCTTCCCCGACAACATCATCCACTGCAACAGCTTGTCGTCCCTCATCCACCGCCCTGGATGAGGATACGTCGTCGATCTCGTCGTCTCGCCGGTTCAGCCGCCCCATCCTCCACCTCTAAGAGATGGTCCGACGACCGCCTCGTCTATGGCAGCTGATCCATCCCCATAGCGTTGCCTTAACAAGCTTCATTGGAATTGCAGCATCTTCACTGACTTCTCGGACGAAGCCGAGGCCTACTTGGTGCCACCAAAGAGGTTGTACACTCATCGCATCGTACCTTCTCCTTAACTCGACCTTACGGCACCACCAATGCTCGATCCTGCCCCCCCTATGGGGCGGCTCCCTCGCCGCCGACGCCGCCGGTGACTCCTTCATAGTGGCTCTCCCCTAGTGTGAGGCTCCCTTGGCGGCGGCATCCATACCAGCCAGAGCTGTTGTTGCTGCTCCAGTTCTCGCTCGCTCGCGTTACTGATTTGCTCTTCCTGTCGCTCATGTTGCTGCTCTGATCTTGCTCTCACTCGCGTTACTGATGCTGGTACACGTGCTGCTGCAGCTACATGAGTTGTTGCTCTGACTCTCGCCCGCTCGTGCTGCTGCTCTACTCTTCCTCTCACTCATGTTGTTGCTCTGCTATTGCTCTCGCTCGTGTTAATGATACTGGTACGCGGGTTGTTGTAGCTACACGAGTTCCTGCTCTGGCTCCGGGCGCTGCTGCTCCGGCTGCTATCTACTAGTGTGTTCCATGTCGATCGCCTACTGATTTAGATAATTGTTTCTCTGATACTACTGCTCGACCGACCTAGACTACATCCGAAGTGCTGCTTTGCTACTCGTGCGTTCAGTTTCGACAGTAACATTCAGTTTCGACAGTTAAGTTCCGAGTCAACAGTTTGTACCTCATCTGTTGGAGTCAGGTGTTTTTGGTGATGTAAATTTTACATCTACCACTTTTTGGTGATGTGTTCTAAATCATCTATTGGAGATGCTATTGGGATCCCACTTGAGACTAATAATGTTTGTCTTGTACTACTTCAGCCTCAACGTCGTACAACTTGCCGGAGCTGCTCCAACGATGGAACTATCCATCACAACAGAGCGGTACCCTCGACGCCATCTACAAATGCCTTAGATCTTCTTCCACACCTCCGACAACCACCTCTGGGGCAACTTATTCATCAACCAACCCAATGATGATGAGGTCGACACGGCTATGCCAAAGAGGTTGTACACTTGTCGCATCATTTGTTACTCTACATTCATGTCAATCCCTTGGGGCTATTTTGGTTCAAAGGAAAAATTGAAGGAAAAACATAGCAATAGGAAATTTTCCCATCGTACTATGTTATTCAATTATTCATGCATTTGGTCGAAAGGAATGGAGCAAAACATCCACATGGACCTACTTTTCAAAATCCTAAGCATGGAAACAAGACTAAGTGCATTAGTTGGTTTGACTTTAATTTGGCCATGTTTCTTTGCATTCCTCTGCTCTTCCAATTCATGTGAACCAAACATCCATGTTGGCAGAAATCATGTTTACAAATACGCTATTTCCCATGTGCATTCTTATCATATTCCGGTGTTTTTCCTATCCCTGCATTTTTAGAATCCTGCAAGACAAAAGAGCCCTTACAGAATTACTTCAGTTACAGATAGGTGTCGAAGAAAACTATGTGTGGTTTGTCCTGCTCCTATCGCGCCGTCTTCCACCTCACCTGAGCCGCTCCATCGACAGGAGAGTCCACCACACCAGACATCATGACTTATGACCATCTTCCACCGCCTTAGGTCTCCTTCCCCGCAGCCAGCAGCCATCGCAACTGCATTACCATCATCGACTCATCAGATGAACCTAAGGAGTACACGGGTCCGCAAGAGAGTTCGCACTCTTTTGTTTCTACTTACGTTATGTAGTGCTTAATATTACGTGCTACTTTATCATCATGCTCACCTCTTAGACTCCAAGCGAGGTCCAAATTAATGCTCAAACTTGAGTTTTAAAATGCTTGTGGGGCACATATGGAGGCAACAATGAATAGTATCTTTGTCTATTATCCGGTTCACCTAGGGTATGTCTATGTTGTTCATCTTGGGTGGGAAACAAACAGTAAAGCAACCATCGTATGTTTTTTTAAATTAAAGCTATCATCAGCATGCTATCATTATTTTTGGTTCTATCCACCGATTGTTACCATCACTCTAGATTTCTGCATGCTCTCCTAACATAATCTTACTATTTTATTTGTGTATGCATGTCAGTTATTGTACACAGTCATTCTGAGCATGTAGAGAAAAAGAGAAGAGTTTTGCATGGCAATACAATGTCATGCAGACATCGCTCCATGGTGGGTGCAATGGCAAACCCTTCCCTCCTCCAGATTGTAATCCAGAGGAAGATAGCTGTTCAGAGGTGGATTTAGAGGGAGCCGGCCACTCCTATTTACCCCTCGGAGGTGTTTGCTCTAACTTCATGATGATGTATGTTGGTCACATCATGCATATCTTGCCTTGCATTGCTTACTTTCGACATCATATATATCATCTGCTTAGTTTAGATATGTTCTGTAATGCCACATGTTTAGTTTCTATATCATATATATGAACTATGCAATCTCCTCTTTTTTAGCCAGCCATAATATATGTGAAATATGCAATGTCATCCTATTTAGCCAGGCATCATATATTTGAATTATATCTTGCCATTCCTATTTTTTTATTACATTTCCATTTGTCGACAATGTTTGTACATTCAACTACTCTTCTTGTGAATCATCTATTTGAGTGGGTGACGAAAAAATCTGGAGTGAAAACAAGGTCCTCAGAGCAGACAATGCTACTTGTCGAAGTTGATCTCTTGCTGGGTCCAGATAGCTCCTCAGAGATGGATTTAGAGACAGATAACCAGTCCCCCCGAGGTGTATGCTCTAACTTGGTAGGGTTATATAGCACATATCATGCATATGGTGTCTTGCATTGTATACTTTAGACATCATATATGTGAATGCCATCTTCTTAGTATATAAATCACATATGTGAATTATACCATGCCATCTTGATTATTTAGATAACATGTACGTGAATTATGTCATGTGGACATGTTTACGAAAGACATCATATAATTATCTAATGCCATCCTGTTTTGTTAATCATCATATCTTTGAATTATGTCATGCTATCCAATTTAGATACACATCATATATGTGACATTATGTCATGCTATCATTTTTAGCTAAACAATATATATGTGAACTGTTTCATGCCCTCTTTTTTCCTCACTATCTATTCCATCTGTCTCTCATACCAGGTGTGTACATTCAACTACTTTTCTTGTTTATCATCCATTTTAATTGGAGGGGGTGATGGAAGTATTTAGCGGAGTAAAAACATGGTCTTCAAATAAAACAGTGCTACCTGTTGATGGAGATAGCACCCCGGATTTACATGCAGAAGAACCAGCCCTACCACACACAACCCAGACTCTCGTAGATTGTACACTTACTCCGATGGACACTAGCTTCACCCAAACTAACCCCAACCTGAGCAGATAGTAGCCCAGTTCCAATTGACACATCACCATATCCACCACAGAGCTCTCAAACAAGAGCAGTTAGTAAAGCCGCTCCAGTGCCCAAAGCGCCAGGACCACCACGGCAAACCCAAACTCCACCGGTTAGTACACATGTTCCCGTTGACGAAGCACAACTAGTCATTCGTAGTTTAGCGTCTATCGCATTTGATGTTGTTGAATCCTATGTGCGTATCTTCCCATCATGGAAATATTATACTAAAGACGAAGGAAAAAGTCAGTTGCAGGTGTTTGTCTAGGAGTTATATGTAAGTAATGTCATTCATGGCAATTACTTTGCTTTGTCCCATACTTTCTACCTCCCTTCTGGTTATAATACATCACATGTTCCCATTTTTCTCTACAGATAAGGATGATACGTCTCCAACGTATCTATATATTTTTATGGTTCCATGCTATGATATTATCTCCTTTGGATGTTTTATATGCATTAATATGCCATTTTATATTATTTTGGGACTAAGTTATTAACCTAGAGCCAGTGCTAGTTTCTGTTTTTCCTTGTTTTTTAGTTTCGTAGAAAAGGAGTATCAAACAGAGTCCAAACGGAATGAAACTTTACTGTGATTTTTCTTGGACCAGAAGACACCCAGGGGACTTAGAGTCCAAGTCAGTGGAGCCACGAGGCGACCACAAGGGTGGAGGGCGCGCCCCCTACCACGTGGGCCCCTTGTAGCCCCCTGACCTACTTCTTCCGCCTATATATTCTCAAATATTCCAGAAACCCTAAGGGAGGCATCGAAACCACTTTTCCGTCGCAACAACCTTCTGTACCCGTGAGATCCCATCTGGAGGCCTTTTCTGGTACCCTGCTGGAGGGGGATTCGACCACGGAGGGCTTCTGCATCAATACCATTGCCCTTCCGATGAATCGTGAGTAGTTTACCACAGACCTACGGGTCCATAGCTAGTATCTAGATGGCTTCTTCTCTCTCTTTGATTCTCAATACCATGTTCTCCTTGATGTTCTTGGAGATCTATCTGATGTAATCTTCTTTTATGGTGTGTTTGTCGAGAACCGATGAATTGTGGATTTATGATTAGCTTATCTATGAATATTATTTGAATCTTCTCTGAATCCTTATATGCATGATTTGGTATCTTAGTAATTCTCTTCGAACTATCAGTTTGGTTTGGCCAACTAGATTGGTTTTTCTTACAATGGGAGAAGTGCTTTGCTTTGGGTTCAATCTTGCGGTGTCCTCACCTAGTGACAAAGTAGGGGTAGCGAGGCACATATTGTATTGTTGCCACCGAGGATAAAAAGATGGGGTTTTCATCATATTGCTTGAGTTAATTCCTCTACATCATGTCATCTTACTTAAGGCATTACTCTGTTCTTCATGAACTTAATACTCTAGATGTAGAATCGTTCCGGTCGATGTGTGGAGTAATAATAGTAGATGCAGAATCGTTCTGGTCTACTTGACACGGATGTGATGCCTATATTACATAATCATTGCCTTAGACATCGTCATAACTTTGCACTTTTCTATCAATTGCTCGACAGTAATTTGTTCACCCACCGTATTATTTGCCTTCAAGAGAGAAGCCTCTAGTGAAACCTATGGCCCTCGGGTCTATTTTCTGTCTTATTAGTTTCTAATCTATTATTTTGCAATCTTTTACTTTCCAATCTATAAACCAAAAACCCAAAATTATTTTATCTTTTGTTTATCTATCTCTATCAGATCTCACTTTTGCAAGTGACCGTGAAGGGATTGACAAACCCTTTATCGCTTTGGGTACAAGTTGTTTGATTGTTTGTGCAGGTATTGGCGATTTGTGCGTTCATATCCTACTCGATTGATACCTTGGTTCTCAAACTAAGGGAAATACTTATCTCTACTTTGCTGCATCACCCTTTCCTCTTCAAGGGAAAAACCAACGCAAGCTCAAGAAGTAGCAGGAAGAATTTTTGGCCCTGTTGTCGGGGAGATCTATCCCAAATCAAGACACATCAAGTACCCATCATAAAACTCCCATCTCTTGCATTACATTGTTTGCCATTTGCCTCTCGTTTTCCTCTCCCCCACTTCTAAATCAATTTTCAAAAAGATTTGCCTTTTTTCCTTTGCCCTTTTTATTCACCATTTTTCCGTCTGTTTGCTTTTTGTTTGCTGGTATGTTAGATTGCTTGCTTTGTCTCGATGGCTCAACCAAACAATGTTGATCCTAATTATAGGAGGTTGGAAGAAATTGAAAATAATGTTAGGAGCTTCGTGTCTTTACAATTTGAGTATGATAATTTATTTAGAAAAAAGCTTAAGGAACAATTCTTTGGGGGTATATGAATAAAGAGCTCGATGATATGTCTAAGGAATTTTATGGTTTGAAATCTCAGTTTGCTCATCTTGAAATTTTCTTAGGTCAAATTTCTGATAAAGAAGCTACCCTAGTAAACAAAATGGCCACTAAACCGGAGTCTTTAAATAATGATGAAGATCTTAAAGTGATTGATGAGACTCCTATTGAATCTTTGTTTTCTTGATAAAGATCGGACTGGAGTTGAGTCAACTTTAGTTAAAAGGTGTCCCAATGATTCGAAGATTATAGACCTTGATGCAAAAATTAACGAAAGTGGGATTAGCGAGGTCAAAACTTTAAGTAGCAATGAACCCACTCTTTTGGATTTCAAGGAATTTAATTATGATAATTGTTCTTTAATAGATTGTATTTCGTTATTGCAATCCATGTTGAATTTTCTTCATGCTTATAATCAAAATAAAGTTTTTACTAAACATATTGTCGATGCTATGATGAAATCTTTTGAAGAAAAGCTTGAATTGGAAGTTTCTATCGCTAGAAAACTTTATGATGAGTGGGAACCTACTATTAAGATTAAGATTAAAGATTATGAGTGCCATGCTTTGTGTGATCTGGGTGCTAGTGTTTCCACGATTCTAAAAACTTTATGTGATGTGTTAGGTTTCCGTGAACTTGATGAGTGTTCTTTAAATTTGCATCTTCGGATTCCACTATTAAGAAACCCATGGGATGGATTAATGATGTTATTATTATTGCAAATAGGAATTATGTGCCTGTAGATTACATTATCCTTGATATAGATTGCAATCCCACATGTCCTATTATCTTGGTAGACCGTTCCTTAGAACAATTGGTGCAATTATTGATATGAAAGAAGGAAACATTAGATTTAAATTTCCATTAAGGAAGGGCATGAAACACTTTCCTAGAAATAAAATCAAGTTGTCTTATGAATCTATTATGAGAGCTACTTATGGATTGCATACCAAAGATGACAATACTTAGATCTATGTTTGATTTGCCTAGCTAAGGCCGTTAAACAATAGCGCTTGTTGGGAGGCAACCCAAGTTTATTTTTGTTTTTGTATTTTTGGTTCTGTTTTACTTTGAGTTTTCCATCTAACTTCTGGTTAGAGAAGTTTTTAAAGTTTTTATTAGTGTTTGAGCCTAATAAGACCTTTGGGATGGCTTACGGTGATTGTTGATTTTATTTTGCTGAAAAACAGAAACTTTTGCGTCCAGTGCATAAAATTTAATAATTCACTGGAGCGTGATAATCTTCTGAATTTTTTACAAAAACATGATATACAAATTACCCACGTTTTCCTATTTTTTAGAGTTGCAGAAGTATGCGAAGTTTTCAGATTGCTACAGATTGTTCTGTTTTTGACATGTGCTGTTTTCTATATGTTGTTTGCTTATTTTGGTGAATCTCTGGCTAGTATCGGGGGGTATGAACCATGGAAAAGTTGGAATACAGTAGATATTACACCAATATAAAATAAGAATGAGTTCACAACAGTATCTTGGGTGGTTATTTGCTTTGTTTTACTAATGGATCTCACGAGTTTTCTGTTGAGTTTTGTGTTGTGAAGTTTTCAAGTTTTGGGTAAGGATTTGATGGACTATGGAATAAGGAGTGGAAAGAGCCTAACCTTGGGGATTCCCAAGGTACCCCAAGGTAATATTCAAGGAAAACCAAGAGCCTAAGCTTGGGGATGCCCCGGGAAGGCATCCCCTCTTTCGTCTTCGTCTATAGACAACTTTACTTGAGGCTATATTTTTATGCACCACAGGATATGTGTTTTGCTTGGAGTGTCTTGTATGATTTGAGTCTTTGATTTTTAGTTTGCCACAATCATACTTGCTGTACACACATTTTGAGAGGGACATGCTTGAATCGTGATTTATTAGAATACTCTATGTGCTTCACTTATATCTTTTGAGCTAGGTAATTTTGCACTAGTGCTTCACTTATATCTTTTTAGAGCACGACAGTGGCTTTATTTTATAAAAAATGTTAAACTCTCTTGCTTCACTTATATTATTTTGAGAGTCTCTAAACATCAGGGTAATTTGTTTAGGTTATGAATTTAGTCCTAATATGATGGGCATCCAAGGGAGATATAATAAAAACTTTCATATATGGAGCATTGAATACTATGTGAAGTTTGATTCCTTATGATTGTTTTGAGATATGAAGATGGTGATATTAGAGTCATGCTAGTAGTAAATTGTGGAGTTGAAGAAATAATTGTGTTAAGGTTTGTGATTCTCGTAGCATGCACGTATGGTCTCCTAACTATGTAACTAAACTGAAGCGCATTGTGTCTTGATTGTTTATCTTTGCGTGGAGGTCGAGGGCACGTGATGGTTA
Source organism: Secale cereale (assembly GCA_902687465.1). Taxonomy (NCBI): domain Eukaryota; kingdom Viridiplantae; phylum Streptophyta; class Magnoliopsida; order Poales; family Poaceae; genus Secale; species Secale cereale. The sequence continues at coordinate 479,872,426 of LR738714.1, forward strand.
ACTCCTACCAACCTCCCCCTAGGAGCATGCGTAGTAGTACTTTGCTTCGAGGGCTAATAATTTTTTCGCAACAAGTATGTGAGTTCTTTATGACTAATGTTGAGTCCATGTATTATACACACTCTCACCCTTCCACCTTGCTAGCCACTCTAGTACCGCGCAACTTTCACCGGTGCATCAAACCCACCATATATCCTTCCTCAAAACAGCCATCATAGCTACCTATTATGACATTTTCATAGCCATTCCGAGATATATTGCCATGTAACTCCACCGTTCCGTTTATTATGACACACACCATCATTGTCATATTGCTTTGCATGATCATGTAGTTGGCATAGTATTGTGGCTTGGCCACCCTTCATATTATACATGACACTCTTGATCATTGCACATCCCGGTACACCACCGGAGGCATTCATATAGAGTCATATTTTTGTTCTAGTATCGAGTTGTAATATCGAGTTGTAAGTAAATAAAAGTGTGATGATCATCATTATTAAAACATTGTCCCATGTGAGGTTATGAATAAAGAGGCCAAGAAGTCTTAAGAGGCCAAAAGAGTCTCCAAAAAAAGAGAAAATGGTCTCCAAAAAAAAGAGGAGCCTAAAAAGAGAGAGAGAAAAAGACAGAAGGGAGAATGTTACTATCCTTTTCCACACTCGTGCTTCAAAGTAGCACCATGTTCTTCATTATAGAGAGCCTCCTATTTTTTCACTTTCATATATTACTAGTGGGAATTTCCGAATCGAACTTGGCTTGTATATTCTAACGATGGGCTTCCTCAAATGCCCTGGATATTCATGAGCAAGCAAGTTGATGCACACCCACTAGTTTTCTTTTGAGCTTTCATACACTTATAGCTCTAGTGGATCTGTTACATGGCAATCCCTACTCACTCTCATTGATATCGATTAATGGACATCTCCATAGTCCATTGATTTGCCTAGTTGATGTGAGACTTTCTCCCCACTTTTGTCTATCACCACCTTCTATTCCATCCATAGTGCTATATCCATGACTCACGCTCATGTATTGCGTGAAGAGTTGAAAAAGCTGAAGCGCGTTAAAAAGTATGAATATAATTGCTTGGCTGACACTGGGATGGGCATGATTTATACTTTGTGTTAAGAAGAAGGAGCATACAAAGACTATATGATTTTGTAGGGATAACTTTCTTTAGCCATGTTATTTTTCAATCTTAATGATTTTCTTTCTAGTATGCTTGAAGTATTATTGTTTTTATGTCAATATTAAAATTTTGTTTTGAATCTTACGGATCTGAACATTCATGCCAAGGTAGCATTCCACATCAAAAATTCTGTTTTTATCATTTACCTACTCGAGGACGAGCAGGAATTAAGCTTGGGGATGTTTGATACGTCTCCAAAGTATCTATAATTTTTTATTGTTCCATGCTATTATATTATCTGTTTTGGATGTTTTATATGCATTAATATGCTATTTTATATTATTTTTAGGACTAACTTATTAACCTAGAGCCCAGTGTCAGTTTTTATTTTTTCCTTGTTTTTGAGTTTCGCAAAAAACGAATATCAAACGGAATGAAACTTTACGATGATTTTTCTTGGACCAGAAGACACCCAGGGGAGTTGGAGTCCAAGTCAGCGGAGCCACAAGGCATCCACAAGGGTGGAGGGCACGCCCCCTACCTTGTGGGCCCCTCGCATCCCCCTGGCCTACTTCTTCTGCCTATATATTCTCAAATATTCTAGAAACCCTAAGGGAGGCATCGAAACCACTTTTCCACCACCACAACCTTCTGTACCCGTGATATCCCATCTGGAGGCCTTTTCCGATAGTCTGCCGGAGGGGGATTCGACCACGGAGGGCTTCCACATCAACACCATTGCCCTTCCAATGAAGTGCGAATAGTTTACCAGAGAGCTACGGGTCCATAGCTAGTAGCTAGATGGCTTATTCTCTCTCTGATTCTTTATACCATGTTCTCCTCGATGTTCTTTGAGATCTATCCGATGTAATCTTCTTTTGTGGTGTGTTTGTCGAGATCCGATGATTTGTTGATTTATGACCAGCTTATCTATGAATATTATTTGATTTTTTTTTCTGAATTCTTATATGCATGATTCGGTATCTTAGTAATTCTCTTCGAACTATCGGTTTAGTTTGGCCAACTAGATTGTTTTTTCTTGCAATGGGAAAAGTGATTTGCTTTGGGTTCAATCTTGCGGTGTCCTCACCCAGTGACAAAGTAAGGGTAGCGAGGCACGTATTGTATGTTGCGACCGAGGATAAAAAGATGGGGGTTTCATCATATTTCTTGAGTTAATTCCTCTACATCATGTTATCTTACTTAAGGCGTTACTCTGTTCTTCATGAACTTAATACTCTAGATGCATAATCGTTTCGGTCGATGTGTGGAGTAATAGTAGTAGATGCGGAATCATTTCGGTCTACTTGACACGGACGTGATACCTATATTGCATAATCATTGCCTTAGATATTGTCATAACTTTGCGCTTTTCTATCAATTGCTCGACAATAATTTATTCACCCACCGTATTATTTGCCTTCAAGAGAGAGGCCTCTAGTGAAACATATGGCCCTCGGGTCTATTTTCCATCTTATTAGTTTCCGATCTACTATTTTGCAATCTTTTTACTTTCCAATCTATAAACCCAAAACCCAAAAATATTTTATATTTTGTTTATCTATCTCTCTCAGATCTCACTTTTGCAAGTGACCATGAAGGGATTGACACCCCCTTTATCGCCTTGGGTGCAATTTGTTTGATTGTTTGTGCAGGTATCGGTGATTTGTGCATTCATCTCCTACCTGTAGCGACCCGACCCAAATGGATCGAAGTCTCTATGCTTAAGTGTCATCCCTGGATCGGTATGCTGACACACACAGTACTCGATGAATTATAACAGAGTTCAATCACACACTTTATTACATTCGAGGTCCTCAAAAAAGTATTTATTACAATAATATGGCCAAAGGCCATCTGGATAAAATAACTGCGGAAGCATCAAAAGTAAAATGAGTCCATCAACTCCACGGCAAACTGAGTGCAGAACAACGACCTATCGCACCTTTACTCCTCGTCGGAAAACTCTGCAACATGAGACGTTGCAGCCGTGTAGGTCAGCACATGGAATATGCTGGCAATGTCACACCATAGAAATAATAATAAAGAAAAAGAATGTCTCTATATGCAAATTTAGCTGGTGGAGGCTCTAAGTTTAATGTTTGCATAAAGCCAATTTTACCCTACAACAAAGGAATACATTTTTATTTACTACTAAGTTAAAAATGCCATTATTGAGAAGGTTCCTCCAACTCAATCCCAAAATTCCCAAGTTATTAGCAACCCAATAATTTCATTAAGAAGAGTGATGAGATCAACCAATAATTCACTTCTAGATACTCAAGTTGTCCATAACCGAGGACACGGCTAATCATGATTAGTTTGTACACTCTGCACAGGTTTGCACACTTTTCCCCACAAGACTCGACCACCTCCATGATCGGAAGATCGAGACATAGTCTTTCTGAAGTATTTCCTCCAAACCCTGGGTAGACCGGTACACCTACTTTCCCCTACATCAGCTAGTCTACCACGGAAAGAGGTCACACAACTTACTCAACTATGCCAGAGCCCATAATGGCTTGTGGCTGCACACGGAAGTTTCTAGGCATGAAATATCTTATGATCCCTTTGAGCCTGGGTGGCGGACCTAGGGTAATCACACGGGTACTTCGGGATTCCCCTTGGGCAAGCACTGGTTTCTCCAGGTGTCCCAAACAATCCACCCAGATGTGTATTAAAGTTGCCACCTTATGTTGTCCCAAAAATTATTATCTCTCGCAACTTGCATGTATCACACATACCAATCCCCGTCTACGAGCATGGCTAAGCAATATATGACATAACGAATATTCCCGGGGTGATAAAAGGTCATAGGTTCCTACCACATAAACTACATAGCATAACCACATGTTCCCAATCCTAATAATGCAATATTTGAGGGTGAAACTAATGCATAGTAAAAACTGGGTATTTAAACTTATGATCAAAGTGTGAACTTGCCTTGCTGACGTTCGTTGAACTCTAAAGATTCATAGTAGCAAGCTTCGCACTCCGGATGATCTAGCGTAAGCAAGCAATAACATACATAAGCATACAAGCAAAGATCCAAAAAGAAAACAAATAAAAGACTTCAAAAACTCCAAAAAGACCAAAAAACAGTTTCTGTACAGAATATAATTTTCACAGCAACAAAAATAAATGGTTTTGGTTTTAACAGAAGGTACATGTCGCAAGTTTCGATTTGCAAAAAGAATCACCCAAAACGGAGTTACGAAACTCAAGTTATGGCCTAACGAAGTTTGAAATCAGATCTGTTTGAATTCAAATTTTAAAATTTTCAAAAATACATTTCGTTTGGTTCTCTGTATAGAGAATATTTTTATGAAATCGTAGGAAAAAGAATCACCTAATTCCGATCTATAGTTTAAAAGATATGAATTTTCAAAGATTGCGCATTTTTCTGGAAATCAATTACGGGATTTAATATGAACTGCCATGTGTCGCGCTGCTATAGGAAGATACCCTTTCGGTTTTTTTTCCAGATCAGAGAGAGGATCCTGTTGGATCGAGAGCAGATCGGAGGGAGAGTGCTCACCGGAAAGAGTATGGCGGCGGCGCTCCCTGGTGCTCGGACCCAGCGAGAAATTGGTCGGGAGTTGAAGGGCTTTGGACAGGGGCTCGTGGATTGGGAGGTGCGGGGTGGAGAGGGGTTTCCCGGGGTCAATTTATAGTGGCCGAGGGAGTTAGTACGGGGAGATCAAGGGAGCTCAAAGTGGCCATTAATGGGTGTTTTGTACGTGTACATTTCACGGCTTCGTGCGTCCAATTAAAGCAACAATGTTGGGTTTTAATTCCCTGAATGAGTTCTCCTGACATTCCTCTACAAGTTTCGTGTTGGTGGCAAGTCGTAACGGGGAATGAATTGAGTGGGAGGAGGAGAGGAAGAGGTGGTGCCATGGCTGTTCCTCTTGTTCTGTTCGTGCTCCAGATGAACGTAAAGAGGAAGAAGAAGGGGTTGCGTGGAGATGGGCTAAGGGAAAAAATTTTACATGGGCCTTAGTGGCAGAAATTGGCCCGAAGTGAAAAGGTAGGAAAAAAAAATCTATTGGGCTGAGCTGCAGCTGCGCCGTAAAGGAAAAACAAATGGCCTTAGCCAAAACAGAAAATATTTATTTTAAGACAGAAATATATATATATATATATAGAAAATAAAAATATTTTTATATAGGACATATATATATCAAAAAATTCAGAAAAATAAATCCTACAAGATGAACTATTTTTCAGAGGCTAAAAAAAACTTTATAAAAAACAATTTTCTAAAAAAAATCCAAATGAAACTCAATTTTGAATTCAAAGCTTTTGGCATTGTTTTCTTCTGACTTTTTGGAGTGTCATGTTAGCTCTCTCACACTTTTGAACAAGTGTTTGTCAGGGATTTTTGAAATAAATTTCAATTGCCAAGTAGAATTCAAAGTCAGATAAAATTCAAATGCCTCTGAAATTTCCAAATGACACTTAAATAAAAAAAATGCATAGATGCTTAGCTAATAATTGTAAAACATTCCAAATTGAAAATTTGGGATGTTACAAACCTACCCCCCTTAAGATGAATCTCGCCCTCGAGATTCGGGTTGGCTAGCAAAAAGGTGTGGGTGATCCTGTCGAAGATCTTCTTCGCGTTCCCACGTGGCTTCTTCCTCAGTATGATGACTCCACTGAACCTTGCAAAACTTGATGACCTTGCTGCGGGTAACCCTGCTTGTTGTTTCGAGAATCTTGACGGGCTTCTCCTCATAGGTCAGATCACTATCCAACTGTATAGCTTCTAGTGGCACTGTATCTCTCAAAGGAATATCGGCCATCTCCGCATGGCACTTCTTCAACTGGGAAACATGAAACACATTATGAACTCCAGACAAGGCTTCGGGTAATTCCAACTTGTAGGCAACTTCACCCATGCGTTCCAAAATTTTGTATGGCCCCACAAATCGTGGTGCTAGTTTGCCTTTAACTCCAAACCGTTTAACACCTCGAAGTGGAGACACACGAAGATATGCTCTATCTCCGACTTCATAAGTTACTTCCTTGCGTTTAGTATCGGCATAACTCTTCTGTCTGGATTGGGCTATCTTAAGTCTGTCACGGATCAACTTGACTTTTTCCTCCGAATCTCTGATAAGGTCGGGACCAAATAATTTACGGTCTCCAACTCCATCCCACATTAATGGTGTCCTGCACCTCCTTCCGTACAAAGCTTTGAAAGGGGCCATCTTCAAACTAGCTTGATAGCTATTGTTATATGAGAATTCTGCGTATGGCAAATTATCATCCCAACTAGATCCATAATCTAGCGCACAAGCTCTCAACATGTCCTTCAGAATCTGATTGACTCTCTCGGTCTGCCCATCTGTCTGCGGATGAAAGGCTGTACTGAACTCTAGCCTGGTACCTAAAGTTCCGTGTAACTGATACCAAAACTTTGAGGTAAATTGTGTTCCTCTATCTGATACGATGGTCCTCGGAACTCCGTGCAGACATACGATCCTGGTCATGTATATCTTGGCCAATTTAGCACTTGTATATGTGGTTTTCACGGGGATGAAGTGAGCTACCTTGGTCAAGCGATCAACTACTACCCAAATAGAATCATAGCCTGATCGGGTCCTGGGTAATCCTGTAATGAAGTCCATGCCAAGCTTGTCCCACTTCCAATCGGGTATTGGCAAGGGCTGAAGTAATCCTGCTGGTTTCTGGTGCTCTGCCTTAACTCTCTGACATACGTCGCATACTGCTACATACTCGGCAATATCCTTCTTCATACCCGTCCACCAGAAACTTTCCTTCAAGTCCAAATACATCTTGGTGTTTCCTGGGTGTATCGAATAAGGCGAATCATGAGCCTCCTGAAGAATCAACTTCCTGATCTCTGTGTTATTTGGCACATAAATACGCTGCTCAAACCATAAGGTTCCGTGTTCATCTTCACGAAATCCTGCTGCCTTTCCTTGGTTCATCCTTTCCTTTATTTCTGCAATACCTTTGTCTAACTTCTAGGCTTCTCGAATCTTTCCCAACAAGGTGGATTGAATTTCCATTGCGGTAACAAAACCTCGTGGTACTATCTCCAATCGGAGATCTCTGAGATCATCAATTAACTCTTGAGGTAATCCTCCTGCTGTGAGGGTATTGACATAACTCTTGCGGCTCAATGCATCTGCCACAACATTGGCCTTTCCTGGGTGATAGTGCAATTTCATGTCATAATCCTTTATGAGCTCCAACCATCTTCTCTGCCTGAGGTTCAACTCCTTCTGCGTGAAGATGTATTTCAAACTCTTGTGATCCGTGTAAACATCACAATGATTTCCAATAAGAAAATGCCTCCAGGTCTTGAGCGCATGCACTACGGCTGCTAACTCCAAATCATGCGTGGCATAATTCCGCTCATGAGGTCGAAGCTGACGTGAGGCATATGAAACAACTCTTCCTTCTTGCATAAGAACACCTCCAAGTCCCTGACGAGAAGCGTCGCAATATACCTGAAAATCCTTGCATATATTCGGAAGAATTAGCACTAGGGCTGTGACCAAACGTTTCTTCAACTCCTGAAAACTGGCCTCACATTCCTCGGTCCAATTAAACTTGGTGTCTTTCTTCAATAACTCTGTCATGGGCTTCGCGATCTTGGAGAAATTCTCAATATATCTTCGGTAATATCCTGCAAGTCCAAGGAAACTGCGAATCTCTCCGACTGAGGTGGGTGCCTTCCATTCGGTGACGGCTTCAACTTTCGAAGGATCCACTGCTATTCCTTCCCCTGATATAACATGTCCGAGAAATCCAACTTCCTTCAACCAGAATTCACACTTGCTGAACTTTGCATATAACTGATGTTCCCTGAGCTTCTCAAGAACCAAGCGCAAATGTTCCTTGTGTTCTTCTTCATTCTTCGAGTAAATCAATATATCATCAATGAATACCACAACAAACTTATCCAAGAACTCCATGAATACCTTATTCATCATATTCATAAAATAGGCAGGGGCATTAGTCAAACCAAAAGACATGACTGTATACTCATAAAGCCCATATCTCGTGGTAAAGGCTGTCTTGGGTATATCCTGTTCTCGAATCTTCAGCTGGTGATATCCAGATCGAAGATCGATTTTTGAGAAAACTTTTGCTCCTTGTAGCTGGTCAAACAAATCATTGATCATCAGCAGAGGGTACTTGTTCTTGATCGTCACCTCATTCAACGCACGGTAATCCACAACCATTCTCAAGGATCCATCCTTCTTCTCAACTAGAAGCACTGGGGCTCCCCAAGGTGATGAACTCGGTCGAATATAACCTTTCTCCAATAATTCCTTAATCTGCTTCTTAATTTCCTCCAGATCATTTGCGGGCATCCGGTATGGTCTCTTGGATATTGGTCCAGTGCCTGGTAACAATTCAATCAAAAACTCTATGTCTCGATCTGGTGGCATGCCTGGTAGTTCCTCCGAAAAAACATCGGGATAATCCTTCACAACTGGTACTTCTTCCTGAACAACTCCTGAAAGAGAATTCACTTGAGTCCTCCTTGGCGTATGCCTCGACACATACTTGATCCGTTTCCCCTCTGGGGTGGTGAGAAGAATCGACTTACTGGCACAATCAATATTCCCTTCATACTTGGATAGCCAATCCATGCCTAGAATTACGTCCAATCCTTGTGATTCGAGGATGATGAGGTCTGTGGGGAAAACGTGTCTCCCTATGGTCAAGGGCAACTGAAAACATCCCCGACTAGCCATATTCTCTGCTCCTGGCGAACTCACTAACATTGGTGTTTTAAGGGCTACGGTCGGCAACTTAAACTTATCCACAAACCCCCTTGATATGAATGAATGCGAGATGCTCCAGTGTCAAAAAGAACAAGGGCTGTAAATGAATTAATCAAGAACTTACCAACAACGGCGTCAGGCTGGTCATAAACTTCCTCCACATTGACATGGTTCACCTGACCTCTTGTAAAAGGATTTGGCTTCTTTCCAGAGCTTCCATTGCCATTCCCGTTCTTCGCCTCGGGACATTCGGTGGCGTAGTGTCCGGTCTTCCCGCACTTGAAACAGGTAATGTGGCTCAGATCCTTCTTTGCCGGTGTAGCGGGGTTGGAGTGATGCTGATTGTTGTTTCCTCCGTTTCCATTGCCATTCCTATGGCTATGGTTGTGTCCATTCCCTCCATGATGTGAATGTCCTCCATGGTTATGGTGAGTGTGTCCACCATACTTGCCAGATCCTGATCCATTATTTCCCGAGTACGGGGTATAGCGGGGCTTCTGCTGAACTCCAGAGTTGTACTTTCCCTGTCCGTACTTTCTCTTGCGGTTTTCCACCTGCTGCTGCTTGCCTTCCAGAATGAGAGCCTTGTCAACCAACTCTTGATAATTGTTAAAGGTAGCCACAGTCAACTGAAGTCCCAGATCATCATTTAGTCCCTCAAGAAATTTCTCCTGCTTAGCGGCATCATCAGCCACGTCTCCGGGAGCATACCTGGATAACTTGCTGAATTCTTCCACATAATCACCAACAGAACGATTACCCTGGCGTAAGTTGCGGAACTCGCGCTTCTTCAGACTCATAGCTCCGGCTGAAACATGTGCTGTACGAAACGCCTGCTGGAACTGATACCAAGTCACATTTGCTATGGGGAATGTGGTGGTGTAATTCTCCCACCACGAAGCTGCTGGTCCATCCAGTTGATGTGCGGCAAAGCACACCTTCTCTGCGTCAGTACATCCTGCGGTGGTCAGCTCCCTTCCGATCTTGCGAAGCCAGTCATCTGCGACAATCGGCTCCGTGCTGCTAGAGAACACGGGTGGGTTCAACCTCAGGAAACGGGTAAGGTTGTCGACCGGGGGTGGCGGCGGTGGGTTGTTGTTGTTGTTCTGGTTCTGATTCTGGATGAGTAGCTGCATGAGGGCATTCTGGTTCTGGATCAACTGGGTAAGTTCCGGCGGAAATTCCGGATCACGTCTCGGAGGCATCTGTTAGGTTTAGAGTGGATGAGAAATTAGAATAGAATAAGGGCCTAATGAGAGAAATCACTACCCATATGCTTATGATAGCAATAAAATTTCAAATCAAGCAATTCACACAATCACACCACACAAGCAAAACCTACAGGTAAGGTCATATCCACAAGAGATATGATCTCTTCATACTACCGCAATCATTCGTTGGACTGCATTTAGTTGTGGTGGTCTGAACGAAATCTTCCCAAATCAAAGTCAATTCTAGCATCTTCTTCGTCAATGATGTCTTCATGGGTCTTGGTCTCATCGGCTGAGCAACTTGGTGATGGGGTTCAACAACTATTGAATTGAACTATAGAAGAGATAGAAATGAATAGAGAAGAGTACAGACCAACGGATATATAAGGAAGTGGTAAAATAGAGTTTTCTTCCTATGGTTTTCCATTTCCTAGTGGTCGCGTCCTACAGTCAGCGTGTGCTCTGATACCATCTTGTAGCGACCCGACCCAAATGGATCGAAGTCTCTATGCTTAAGTGTCATCCCTGGATCGGTATGCTGACACACACAGTACTCGATGAATTATAACAGAGTTCAATCACACACTTTATTACATTCGAGGTCCTCAAAAGAGTATTTATTACAATAATATAGCCAAAGGCCATCTGGATAAAATAACTGCGGAAGCATCAAAAGTAAAATGAGTCCATCAACTCCACGGCAAACTGAGTGCAGAACAACGACCTATCGCACCTTTACTCCTCGTCGGAAAACTCTGCAACATGAGACGTTGCAGCCGTGTAGGTCAGCACATGGAATATGCTGGCAATGTCACACCATAGAAATAATAATAAAGAAAAAGAATGTCTCTATATGCAAATTTAGCTGGTGGAGGCTCTAAGTTTAATGTTTGCATAAAGCCAATTTTACCCTACAACAAAGGAATACATTTTTATTTACTACTAAGTTAAAAATGCCATTATTGAGAAGGTTCCTCCAACTCAATCCCAAAATTCCCAAGTTATTAGCAACCCAATAATTTCATTAAGAAGAGTGATGAGATCAACCAATAATTCACTTCTAGATACTCAAGTTGTCCATAACCGAGGACACGGCTAATCATGATTAGTTTGTACACTCTGCAGAGGTTTGCGCACTTTTCCCCACAAGACTCGACCACCTCCATGATCGGAAGATCGAGACATAGTCTTTCTGAAGTATTTCCTCCAAACCCTGGGTAGACCGGTACACCTACTTTCCCCTACATCAGCTAGTCTACCACGGAAAGAGGTCACACAACTTACTCAACTATGCCAGAGCCCATAATGGCTTGTGGCTGCACACGGAAGTTTCTAGGCATGAAATATCTTATGATCCCTTTGAGCCTAGGTGGCGGACCTAGGGTAATCACACGGGTACTCCGGGATTCCCCTTGGGCAAGCACTGGTTTCTCCAGGTGCCCCAAACAATCCACCCAGATGTGTATTAAAGTTGCCACCTTATGTTGTCCCAAAAATTATTATCTCTCGCAACTTGCATGTATCACACATACCAATCCCCGTCTACGAGCATGGCTAAGCAATATATGACATAACGAATATTCCCGGGGTGATAAAAGGTCATAGGTTCCTACCACATAAACTACATAGCATAACCACATGTTCCCAATCCTAATAATGCAATATTTGAGGGTGAAACTAATGCATAGTAAAAACTGGGTATTTAAACTTATGATCAAAGTGTGAACTTGCCTTGCTGACGTTCGTTGAACTCTAAAGATTCGTAGTAGCAAGCTTCGCACTCCGGATGATCTAGCGTAAGCAAGCAATAACATACATAAGCATACAAGCAAAGATCCAAAAAGAAAACAAATAAAAGACTTCAAAAACTCCAAAAAGACCAAAAAAAGTTTCTGTACAGAATATAATTTTCACAGCAACAAAAATAAATGATTTTGGTTTTAACAGAAGGTACATGTCGCAAGTTTCGATTTGCAAAAAGAATCACCCAAAACGGAGTTACGAAACTCAAGTTATGGCCTAACGAAGTTTGAAATCAGATCTGTTTGAATTCAAATTTTAAAATTTTCAAAAATATATTTCGTTTGGTTCTCTGTATAGAGAATATTTTTATGAAATCGTAGGAAAAAAAATCAACTAATTCCGATCTATAGTTTAAAAGATATGAATTTTCAAAGATTGCGCATTTTTCTGGAAATCAATTACGGGATTTAATATGAACTGCCACATGTCGCGCTGCTATAGGAAGATACCCTTTCGTTTTTTTTTTCCAGATCAGAGAGACGAACCTGTCGGATCGAGAGCAGATCTGAGGGAGAGTGCTCACCGGAAAGAGTATGGCGGCGGCGCTCCCTGGTGCTCGGACCCAGCGAGAAATTGGTCGGGAGTTGAAGGGCTTTGGACAGGGGCTCGTGGATTGGGAGGTGCGGGGTGGAGAGGGGTTTCCCGGGGTCAATTTATAGTGGCCGAGGGAGTCAGTACGGGGAGATCAAGGGAGCTCAAAGTGGCCATTAATGGGTGTTTTGTACGTGTACGTTTCACGGCTTCGTGCGTCCAATTAAAGCAACAATGTTGGGTTTTAATTCCCTGAATGAGTTCTCCTGACATTCCTCTACAAGTTTCGTGTTGGTGGCAAGTCGTAACGGGGAATGAATTGAGTGGGAGGAGGAGAGGAAGAGGTGGTGCCATGGCTGTTCCTCTTGTTCTGTTCGTGCTCCAGATGAACGTACAGAGGAAGAAGAAGGGGTTGCGTGGAGATGGGCTAAGGGAAAAAAAATTACCTGGGCCTTAGTGGCAGAAATTGGCCCGAAGTGAAAAGGTAGGAAAAAAAAATCTATTGGGCTGAGCTGCAGCTGCGCCGTAAAGGAAAAACAAATGGCCTTAGCCAAAACAGAAAATATTTTTTTTAAGACAGAAAAATATATATATATATAGAAAATAAAAATATTTTTATATAGGACATATATATATCAAAAAATTCAGAAAAATAAATCCTACAAGATGAACTATTTTTCAGAGGCTAAAAAAAACTTTATAAAAAACATTTTTCTAAAAAAAATCCAAATGAAACTCAATTTTGAATTCAAAGCTTTTGGCATTGTTTTCTTCTGACTTTTTGGAGTGTCATGTTAGCTCTCTCACACTTTTGAACAAGTGTTTGTCAGGGATTTTTGAAATAAATTTCAATTGCCAAGTAGAATTCAAAGTCAGATAAAATTCAAATGCCTCTGAAATTTCCAAATGACACTTAAATAAAAAAAATGCATAGATGCTTAGCTAATAATTGTAAAACATTCCAAATTGAAAATTTGGGATGTTACACTACCGGATTGATACCTTGGTTCTCATACTGAGGGAAATACTTATCTCTACTTTGCTGCATCACCCTTTCCTCTTAAAGGGAAAAACCAACGCAAGATCATGAAGTAGCAAAGGACCGATTTGGAAACTCATGACGAGGTAACCTGTGCTAGTACATGTGCTATCTTCAAGAATGCTTTGTGGTAGTATCGGAATTACCTGAAGAAAACATACTTCACTTACAAGGAAACTCATCAAATTCCCTTACTTTCTCCGGAGACACATTTACGGGACGATGACTCAGCATCTTGTTTTGTACTGGTCAAGAACCAAGAATCTGGTAGGGTCTATGAGATCATTTTTTATTTTGAAGTACTATATGCCTGCGTCTTACTCTAGTTTTTTTCTTGTAGAACAAGTGCTTAAACCTGAAGACCAACTGTTCTTAGGTAAGGTTCCAATGGTATGGTGCACACTGCTTTGCTCTTGTATCACCATATTTACTCATACAAACTTATTTTTGATTTGCAGGATCCAATGGAAACACAAGTGGCTCAACCGGTATGTTCAAACATGTTTCTTTAACCGCTTTGCTCTTCTAAACTGCTCTATGTTGATTCCAATTTCAATAGTGTATACAATTATCTTCTCATACCATGCACATTACTATAATCAAAACAAAGTCAATAATGCTGTTGTACATGTATACCCGCCGGTACCCATCTGAAATCTTGTTGTGTCGTGTAGTTTCTCGCATTTGTATTCTTGCAATGTTGCTTTGAACTGTGTCTCTATTTTAATTTGGCACAATGCAGTGATCATAACACATAGATATATGTTTGCTTGATGCTTTTTATTATATACTACTTCGTAATAGAACACTTGTAGTTTAATCATGTCCACCTTACTACTAAAATGGTCCACCAAAATGGGTTTCATATACTACATGCTAAACATGTTATGTGGTACCTTGTTTCTTATTTTAGAATGCTGATAGAATATTGGAGAAGAGTACCTTATTAAGCAATGGTAAAGGAAGTAATGCAGATAAGGTTCAGGATAGTGAGACAACCTTGTTGGTTGATACGTCTCCAACGTATCTACTTTTCCTAACAATTTTCCTCTTGTTTTGGATTCTAATTTGCAATATTTGAATGAAACTAACCCCGGACTGACGCTGTTTTCAGCACAACTACTATGGTGTTGTTTTTGTGCAGAAATAAAAGTTCTCGGGGAATGAAACTTTGCGAGGAATTTTTATACAATAAAAGAAAAATATTGGAGCCAAGAACCACCGGAGGGGGCACCTGGGTGGGCACAACCCACCAGGGCGCGCCCCCTCCTGATGCGCCCAGGTGGGTTGTCCTATCCTGGTGGCCCCGCTGACCCTAATACCGACGCTATAAAATCCTATATTTCCAGAAAAAATCAAGGAGAAAGAATTATCGCGATCCACGAGACGGAGCTACTGTCACCTCCTGTTCTTCATTGGGAGGCCAGATCTGGAGTCCGTTTGGGGCTCCGGAGATGGGGATCTTCGTTCTTCGTCATCACGAACCCTTCTCCATCGCCAATTCCATGATGCTCCCCACCAGGAGTGAGTAATTCCTTCGTAGGCTCGCTGGTCGGTGAGGAGTTCGATGAGATTCATCATGTAATCTAGTTAGTTTTGTTAGGGCCGATCCCTAGTATCCACTATGTTATGATATTGATGTTGCTATGACTTTGCCATGCTTAATGCTTGTCACTTTGGGCCCGGGTGCCATGATTTCAGATCTGAACCGTTTATGTTATCACCATTATATTCATGTTCTAGATCCGATCTTGCAAGTTATAGTCAACTACTACGTGTTATGATCCAGCAACCCTGGAGTGACAATAGCCGAGACCACTCCCGATGATGACCGTAGTTTGAGGAGTTCATGTATTCACCATGTGTTAATGCTTTGTTCCGGTTCTCTATTAAAAGGAGGCCTTAATATCCCTTTATTTCTGATACGTCTCCAACATATCTATAATTTTTGATTGTTCCATGCTGTTATATTATCATTGTTGGATGTTTTACAATCATTTTATAGTCATTTTATATCATTTTTTGGTACTAACCTATTGACATAGTGCCAGTTGCTGTTTTCTGCATGTTTTTTACATCGCGGGAAATCGATATCAAACGGAGTCCAAACACCGTGAATTTTTTGGAGATTTTTTATGGCCCAGAAGACACCCAATGGG
>LR738714.1:479888170-479929478 GCA_902687465.1 Secale cereale
GGGGGGTGCCCCGAGGGGGCACAACCCACTAGGGCGCGCCAGGCCCCCCTGGCGCGCCCAGGTGGGTTGTGCCCACCTTGGTGGCCTCCCGCACCCCCTCTTTACCCTATAAATTCCCAAATATTCTGAAACCCTTTGGGTTGAACCTAGATCAGAAGTTCCTCCGCCGCAAGGCTATGTAGTCCACGATATCCAATCTAGAGCCCTTTCCGGCACTCCGCCGGAGGGGGGAATCATCACCGGTGGCCATCCCCATCATCCCGGCGGCCACCATGGTGAGGAGGGAGTAGTCCACCCTTAGGGCTGAGGGTTTGTACCAGTAGCTATGTGTTTAATCTCTCTCTCTCGTGTTCTTTAGATGTCACGATCATGATGTATCGCGGGCTTTGTTAATATAGTCGGATCAAATGGTGTTTTCTCCTCTCTATCTTGTTTTGATGAATAGAGTTTTCCCTTTGAGATTTCGTTGTTATCAGATTGAATGCTTTTATGGATTTGAGAACACTTGATATATGTCTTGCAGTTGAATACTCATGGTGACAATGGGGTATTGTATTGATTCACTTGAGATATGTTTTGGCTCTCAACTTGCGGATTCCCAAGGTGACATTGGGGAAATCTATGCATAGGGGTTGATGCACGTTCTTGTCTTTGCTTCTCCGGTAAATATCTTGGGGCACTCTTTGAAGTCTTTGTGTTGGATTGAGTATTATGAATATGAATTTTTTTTGGTGTTATCTTAGTACGAACTCTTGATAGATCGATTGGAAAGACTAACTTGTGTTATTTTAGTACGAACTCTTGATATATCGATCGGAAAGAATAACTTGGTGTTACTTTTGTACGAACTCTTGGATAGATCGATCGGAAAGAATAGCTACGAACAATTCCTTCTTATCTTCCCCGCTAGATAGGAACTTTGGAGTGATTCTTCATCGCACTTTGAGGGATGGTTATATGATCCAATTATATTAGCATTGTTGAGAGATTGCACTAGCGAAAGTACGGACCCTAGGCCTCATTTTCAAGCATTGCAATATCGTTTGTGCTCGGTTTTATAACTTGCTACCTTGCTATTTTTTATTGTTACAATTACAAAAATCAATATCTACTATCCATATTACACTTGTATCACCATCTCTTCGCCGAACTAGTGCACCTATACAATTTCCCATTGTATTTGGTGTGTTGGGGACACAAGATACTTTTTATTATTTGGTTGCAGGGTTGTTTGAGAGAGACCATCTTCATCCTACACCTCCTACGGATTGATAAACCTTAGGTCATCCACTTGAGGGAAAATTGCTAATGTCCTACAAAACTCTGCGCTTGGAGGCCCGACACGTGTCTACAAGAATAAAGTTGCGTAGTAGACATCAAGCTCTTTTCTGGCGCCATTGCCGGGGAGGTGTGTGCTTGAAGGTATATCTTTAGATCTTGCAATCGAATCTTTTAGTTTCTTGTTTTATCACTAGTTTGGTTTTGTGAAGGAAAAAAAAAGAATTGAGGTTGCATCATATTATTGATCATCTTTATAATACCTTTCTTGAAAATGATGGATCGTAAAATTGTGCTCAATTGTTAGAAGAAGAAGTCAATAAAATGTTTGGCACAAAATATTTGAATGATGAGCATGATTGCAATGTTGTTAGTATGAATTCTTTGAATATTATGATGCTAATGATATGCAGAGTTACAAGCTTGGGGATTCTATGTTTGATGAAGATGATATTTTTAGTCCCCCAAGTTTTGATGATTATTATGATGATAGCATGCCTCCTATTTATGATGATTACATTGATAAAAGTGGATTTGGAGAGGTCATGACTTTATTTAGTGATGAATCCACTACTTTGGAGAATGTTTCAATTGACTATGATAACAAAGTTGCTATCTATGATGATTATGGTGATGACATCTATGCTATATTGAATAATGATAACCATGAAACTTGTCATCATAATTTTAATTTTCAATCTCATGATAGTTATTTTGTTGAGTTTGCTCCACTACTATTCATGAGAATAATTTTTGTTATGTGGAGAGTAGCAAAATTTCTATGCTTTTGCATCATGAAAAGAATGATTTATGTGATGGCTATATTCTTGAATTCACTCATGATGCTACTGAAAATTATTATGAGAGAGGGACAAATGCTTGTACGCATTTCAATAATATCAAGTTTCCTCTCTATGTGTTGAAATTTTTGAAGTATTACTTGTTTTGCCTTACTATGCTAGTTGATTCTTGCTCCCAAAAGTTGTTTGATCGCAAAATCCCTATGCACAGGAAGTGGGTTAGAATTAAATGTGCTAGTCATATTCTCCATGATGCTCTCTTTGTGTTTCAATCTTTACCTTTAATGTGAGCATCATTGAAATCATCATGCCTAGCTAAAAGACATTAAAGAAAAGCGCTTGTTGGGAGAGAACCCAACACTTATACCTACTGTTTTTGTGTGTTCACATGATTATGCTACTGTAGTAATCATGTTTTATAGCTTTTGTTTCGATAAAGTTCCAAGCAAAGCCTTAGGATCATGTTGGGTGATAGTAGATTTGATCTTGCTGAAAAACAGAAACTTTTGCGCTCACGAGAAAAATTCTCATTTTTAACAGTAGAGTGATTTTAAGTTGATTCCTTTTGTAGAAGATTAATATACAAATTGTTCATGTGTTCCTATTTGTTGCAAGATTTTTAGAGTTGCAGAAGTATGGTGAATGTTCAGATCATTACAGACTGTTCTGTTTTTGACAGATTCTGTTTTCAATGCATAGTTTGCTTGTTTTCTAGTTTCTATGGCTTATATTGATCAATATAAATTGTAGAAATGATATGCTACATTAGGCATTGTGTGATAAAAATTATGAATCTTGTCTTTGGCAGTACCCAAAGTGAATGATTTGTTTTATCATACTAACCCATCTCACGAAGTTTTGTTAAGTTTTGTGTGATTGAATTTTTCAAGTTTTGGGTGAGATGTCAATATTAGGAGAATAAGGAGTGACAAGACCCTAATCTTGGGGATTCCCAAGGCACCCCAAGGTAATGTTCAAGGAATATCCAAGCAACTAATCTTGGGGATGCCCCGGAAGGCATCCCCTCTTTCGTCTCCAACATTATCGGTAACCTCACTTGGAGCCATGTTTTCATTCGTCACATGATATGTGTTTTGCTTGGAGCATAAATTTATTTTGTTATAATTTGCTTGATGGTATTTAGAATAATGTTTTGCATATTTTATTTTAATAAAAGTGTCAAGGATAGCCTTTACCATGCTTATTTTGCAAGTCTACTTGTTGCTGTTTGAAAACAGAAAGTTTACTGATGTTGCAAAAATTCCCTAGAAAAGTCAGAATGTGATAAAATGTTGAAACCTTTTGCAAAATAAGCTCTGATAAATTTTCTAAAAGTTTGGTAGATTTTCATAACTTTTGGATTTAGGGAAGTATTGATACTCTTGCATTCTTTACATACTATACTGTTTTGGCAGATTGCTGTTATGTTTGCATTGTTTAATGATTCTATTTGAGGATAGAAGTATTAAATATGCAGAGGCATTTAGTATGAAATGTTGAATAATAATTTTAGTGATTTTCTACAGTAGAGAATGATAAGATTTTTGCATTGGTTTATACTAACTTATCTCACGAGTTCTTGTTGAGTTTTGTGTGAATGAAGCTTTTGAGATTTAGGAAAACCGTGATATGAGAAGAATTAAGGAGACACAAAATCTCAAGCTCGGGGATGCCCAAGGCACCCCAAGATAAAATTTCAAGAAGTCTCAAGCATCTAAGATTGGGTATGCCCCGGTAGGCATCCCACCTTTCTTCTTCAACCATTATCGGTTAGTATCGGTTGATCGTAACTTTTTGCTTCTTCACATGAGATGTGCTATTCTTGAAATGCCATTTTATTTTGGTTACTTGTTGTTTTAGTAAAATACTTAGATCTGAGAGTTTTTAAATAAAATAGAGCCCTCAAATAGTTGCCAGGGAGGCTAGGTAAGCGGCATTCACATCTCGTCAACGAAGCTCTTTTCTAGCGCCGTTGCTCTAGTGCTTCACTTATATCTTTTTGAGCACGGTGTGCTTTAGTATTTTTGAAGGAATTACCTCTTGCTTCACTTAAATCAATTTGAGAGAAACAAATATTATGCTCATGAACTTTACTTATATTTTTTGAGCTTATCAAAAGCAACACATGAAAATTAGTCCCAAAGTGATAGATATCCAAGAAGGATATAATAAAAACTTTCATGAAGATCATTGGACAAAATAAACTTGATTCCTTGTAATATTTTTGAGATATGATGATGTGATATGTGAGTCACGTTGATGAGTAATTATGCTTTAGTAAGAATATTGGTGTTAAGGTTTGTGATTCCCTATGCAAGCACGAAAGTCAATAATCATGCAATGAAATTACATCCTACTTGGGGTGCATTATTCGGTGTTATTTATGCTCAATGCTCGCTTATGAGATTATTCCTTTCATGGTAGTCGCTTCCCAGTCTTTTGCTAGCCTTCATTTTGCACTAAGTATGATCACTACTTGTGCATCCAAAATCCTTTATCCCGGTTTTGCCACATGAGTCTACCATACCTACCAATATGCGGTATTCCCTTGCCGTTCTAAGCAAATTTGTATGTGCCATCTCTAATTTTCAAAATAAATTTGCCTTTTGTGTGCCCGTACCGCTCGCGAGGCGGTGAGGGGTGGCAATTTTTTTCCATGCTAGATGTGTTATTCTCACGATGAGTGTTTATCCACTTGTCATGACACGAGAGTAAGGCAAAAGTATTAGGGATGCCTAGTCCCGAAACGAAAAACAAATTTACTTTATGTTTTCAAATAATAAATTCCTTGGGAAGTGTTGGTATGGAAGGCAACCGTGGATTCGGCTAGCCATGGCTTGTGAAAGTTTGGTGGAAAAGGAATAAACTTTATTTTATGTTTAGGAACCTCCTATGATATATCTAGCATGGAAAGTGTTGGGAACCTTAAGTTGTTTTCGTTGGTGGGAAAAGTATGCCTCCCAAAATAATTTATCTCTCAATTTATGCTTTGAGCTCTGTCACCTCTACAAGTCCCTACTTCCCTCTGCGAAGGGCCTTTCTTTTACTTATACAATTTTTATTTTTGAATTTGAGTCTCCATCTTCTCTTATAAAGCACCAACTAGGAAACGCTATGATCGTCCTTGAGCATTGGGTGTAACTAATATACGAATGTGTTTCATGAATGGATCAATGGTTGAGCATGATGGGCTAGGGATAACTTATTTTAGCATCGATATTTTGAAAGACATGGTTGCTTGTTGATATGCTTGAGTGTTTAAATCTCATGTCAAAACTAGACTATTGCTTTGAACCATATAAAAGTCCAAATGTCCATGCTATAAAGAAAAGAATATGATATGACATGATATGCAATATTACACATCAAAAATTCTGTTTTTATCATTTACCTACTCGAGGACGAGCAGGAATTAATCTTGGGGATGCTGATACGTCTCCAACGTATCTATAATTTTTGATTGTTCCATGCTATTATATTATCATTCTCGGATGTTTTACAATCATTTTGTAGTCATTTTTTGGTACTAACCTATTGACATAGTGCCAAGTGCCAGTTCCTGTTTTCTGCATGTTTTTTACATCGCAGGAAATTGATATCAAACGGAGTCCAAAACACCGCAAATTTTTTTGGAGATTTTTTATGGGCCAGAAGACACCCAATGGGCTAGAGCTGCACTTGGGGGGGTGCCCTGAGGGGGGCACAACCCACCAGGGCGTGCCAGGCCCCTGGTGCGCCCACCTTGATGGCCTCCCGCACCCCCTCTTTACCCTATAAATTCCCGAATATTGCGAAACCCTTTGGGGGTGAACCTAGATCAGAAGTTCCACCGCCGCAAGGCTCTATAGTCCACGAGATCCATTCTAGAGCCCTTTCCGGCACTCTGCCGGAGGGGGGGAATCATCACCGGTGGCCATCCCCATCATCCTGGCGGCCACCATGGTGAGGAGGGAGTAGTGCACCCTCGGGGCTGAGGGTTTGTACTCATAGCTATGTGTTTAATCTCTCTCTCGTGTTCTTGAGATGTCACGATCTTGATGCATCGCGAGCTTTGTTAATATAGCCGGATCATATGGTGTTTTCCCCTCTCTATCTTGTTGTGATGAATTGAGCTTTTCCCTTTGAGATTTTGTTGTTATTGGATTGAATACTTTTATGGATTTGAGAACACTTGATATATGTCTTGCAATTGAATACTCGTGGGAACAATGGGGTATCATATTGATTCACTTGATATATGTTTTGGCACTCAACTTGCAGATTCCTGAGGTGACATTGGGGTAATCTATGCATAGGGGTTGATGCACGTTCTTGTCTTTGTTTCTTTGGTAGAAATCTCGGGGCACTCTTTGAAGTTCTTTGTGTCAGATTGAGTATTACGAATATGAATTTGTTTTGGTATTATTTTAGTACGAACTCTTGATAGATCAATCGGAAAGAATAACTTGTGTTATTTTAGTACGAACTCTTGATAGATCGATTAGAAAGAATAACTTGGTGTTATTTTAGTACGAACTCTTGGATAGATCAATCGGAAAGAATAGCTACGAACAATTCCTTCTTATGTTCTCCGCTAGATAGGAACTTTGGAGTGATTCTTCATCGCACTTTGAATAAGGGTATGTGATCCAATTATATTAGCATTGTTGAGAGATTGCACTAGCGAAAGTACGGACCCTAGGCCTCATTTTCAAGCATTGCAATACTGTTTGTGCTCTGTTTTATCACTTGCTACCTTGCTATTTTTTATTGTTACTATTACAAAAATAAATATCTACTATCCATATTACACTTGTATCACCATCTCTTCGCCGAACTAGTGCACCTATACAATTTCCCATTGTATTTGGTGTGTTGGGGACACAAGAGACTTTTTATTATTTGGTTGCAGGGTTGTTTGAGAGAGACCATCTTCATCCTACACCTGATACGGATTGATAAACCTTAGGTCATCTATGTGAGGGAAAATTCCTACTGTCCTACAAAACTCTGCGCTTGGAGGCCCAACACTTGTCTACAAGAATAAAGTTCCATAGTAGACATCAGTTTCCAATATGGACCCCGCTGCCACGGGAGGGTCGGACAAAAGATGTCATGCAAGTTCTTTCCATAAGCACGTAGAACTTTTTATGGAATACATGCCTATATTATATTTATGAACGGGAGCTAGTGCCGTATCGCCCTAAGTTATGACTGTAACATGATGAATATCATCCAACAAATTATCGATCCAATGCCTACGAATTTATCCTATATTGTTTTTGCTAAGTTACTACTTCTATCTTACTGTTGCACTTGCTACAAAACTATTGCTATCACTGTTACCGTTACTATTGCTGCTACCACTACTATCAAAACTATCATATTACTGTGCTACTCATCACTTTGCTGTAGATAATTAATCTCCGTGTGCGGTTGAATTGAAAACTCAGCCGCTAATACTTACAAATATTCTTTGGCTCCCCTTGTGTCGAATCTATAAATTTGGGTTGAATACTCTACCCTCGAAAACTGTTGCGATCCCCTATACTTGTGGGTTATCAAGACCTTTTTCTGGCGTCGTTGCCGAGGAGCATAGCTATATTTGTCGAGTCACTTGGAATTATTATCAATTTATCACAATGAAGAATCTGAAGGATGCTAAGACTAAGATTTTTTCCTCTAAGACGAGAGGAGATAAGGAACTGCCATCCAGTTCTGCTTTAGATTCACGTTCGGTTATAAGTAAACTTGCAACAACACCACATGCTATTAATCTTGATATGTCGCAAGTTATTGATGATGCTACTTCTGCTATGAATGATACTTATGATGATGCTAGTACCTTGCATGATGATGATGTGCCACTTGGTGAATTTCTTGATGAACAAATTAGTAGAGTAAGACAACGTGATGTTGTTGAATCTGATGATGAGCTTGAAACTGAAAACTTTGAAACACCTACTAGAACTAGCCTTCCTAGATATGAATTGCCTAAGGTACCTGAAGGTTATGTTATGAATGAGGAAACAACTAGAGATATTCTTGCTTGTAAGGATATAGATGATCTAGAGAAATTATTATGCAAGTATAAAGAAAAGTCTCTGAATGCTAGAATGAAATATGATCCTTAGTTTGCTACCTCACCTATGTTTATTGATGATAAGGATTACAAATTCTCTGTCGACCCAGAGTTAATCACTTTGGTTGAATCCGATCCTTTCCATGTTTATGAAACTGAAACTGTTCTGGCACACCTCACTAAGTTGAATGACATAGCCACCCTTTTTACTCATGATGAGAAAACTCGTTACTACTATATTCTCAAATTATTTCCGTTCTCATTAAAGGGTGATGCTAAAGCTTGGTACAATACTCTTACTCCCGGTTGTGTGCGTAGTCCCCAGGATATGATTTATTACTTCTCTGAAAAATAGTTTCCTGCTCATAAGAAACAAGCTGCCTTACAGGAAATATTTAACTTTGTGTAAACTAAAGAAGAGAGTTTCCCACAAGCTTGGGGGAGTCTTTGCCAGTTACTTAATACTTTGCCAGATCATTCTCTTAAGAAAAATGAAATAGTTGATATCTTCTATAATGGACTAACCGATGCTTCTAGGGACTTCCTAGATAGTTGTGCTAGTTGTGTTTTCAGGGTATGAACTATTGGACAAGCTGAAGAATTATTGAATAACATATTAAAAATTTATGAAGATTGGACTCTTCCTGAACCACCGCCTAAGCCCACTCCAAAGAAGAGGGGTATATTATATCTCAGTCCCAAAGATATGCATGAGGCAGAGAAATATATGAAGGAAAATGTATTAAAGCTGATGATGTTAAAAATTTACCTCCTATTGAAGAAATACATGGGCTTAATGCACCACCACTGCCTAAGGTGGTAGAGGTAAATTCTCTAATGAAATTCAATGATAATGACAATCCTCGCAATATGCACCCTAGCCAATGCCTTTATGAGTTTGAAAATCTACATTAGGAAACAAGATCACTTCAATGCAAATTTTATGAAACAATTGAAATACAATTCTGATACGATTGCTCGCTTGAGTGACTTCTTATTTAGAATCTCAAATGATGTTAGGGGTGTGGGAAAGCATGCTTCTATGGTACAAACTCAGTTAGAACAAGTTGCTAAATCACAAAGAGAATTGCTTGATGAAATGAACAACAACATACATGACTTTGCTGTTAGAGTTGGAACTAGAGGAGGAAAAATGACCCAGGAACCACTTTATCCCGAGGGACACCCAAAAAGAATTGAACAAGATTCACAAAGAAACAACACCACTGCACCTAGTCCTTCTAAAAAGAAAAAGGAAAAGAAAAATGATAGGACTTTGCATGCTACTAGTGAACCTGAAGTAGAAAACCCTCCTTATAATGATAATGATGTTTCTATCTATGATGATGAAACTCAATCTGGTAGTGAACATTCACCAAGTGATGATGAAAAAGATAATGCTGAGGTTCATGAAGATACTCAACCAAACAATGAAAATGAATCAGATAATGATGTTGAGATAGAACCATCGGTTGATCTTGATAACCCACAATCTAAGAATAAAAGATATGATAAAATAGACTTTGTTGCTAGGAAACACGGTAAAGAAAGAGAATCGTGGGTTCAAAAACCTATGCATTTTCCACCCAAGTCAACTAAAAAGAAAGATGATGAAGAATTTGAACGCTTTGCTGAAATGCTGAGGCCAGTCTTTTTGCATACTCGCTTGACTGATATCTTGAAAATGCCTCCTTATGCAAAGTACATGAAAGACATCATCACAAATAAGATAAAAATACCGGAAGCTGAAATCTCCACCATGCTTGCTAATTATACCTTTACGGATGGAGTACCTAAAAAACTTGGAGACCCCGGAATACCAACTATACCTTGCTCCGTGAAAAAGAATTATGTGAAAACTACTTTATGTGACTCTGGAGCTGGTGTTAGTGTTATGCTTTTCTCTTTATATAAAAGACTTGATTTGAATAAGCTCACACCTACTGAAATATCTTTGCAAATGGCTGACAAATCAACCACCGTACCTATTGGTATCTGTGAGGATGTGCCCGTTGTTTTTGCTAATGTTACTATTTTAACTGACTTTGTTCTACTTGAGATGCCCGAGGACGACAACATGTCGATTATCCTTGGTAGACCCTTCTTGAATACTACGGGGGTTGTTATTGAATGCAACAAAAGCAAGGTCACTTTTCATATTAATGGTAATGAGCATACGATGCACTTTCCGAACAAACAATTCCAAGTGAATGGTATTAATATTATTGAAAAAATTGTTGGGGAACGTTGCATGGAAAACAAAAATTTTTCTCTACGTTCACCAAGATCAATCTAGTAGATGCAACTACGAGGGGAGAGTAGGATCCACATACCCTTGTAGATCGCTAAGCGGAAGCGTTATGAACGCGGATGATGGAGTCGTACTCGCCGCGATTCAGATCGCCGAAGATCTTAGCACCGAAGCAACGGTGCCTCCGCGTTCTTCACACGTACGGCTCGGGGACGTCTCCTCCTTCTTGATCCAGCAAGGGGTGGAGGAGAGGTTGATGGAGAACCGGCAGCACGACGGCGTGGTGGTGATGGTGTAGAAGATTTCCAGCAGGGCTTCGCCTAAGCACCGCGGGAGAAGAAGATGTTACGGGAGAGGGAGGGCAGCACCGAGGCACGAACTTGTGTTGGCTGCCCTCCCTCTACCTCTCTATATATAGGGGGAAGGAGGAGAGGGGGGCGCCCCTAGGGTTTCCCCTAGGGGGGCCGGCGGCCAGGGCATGGGGGGGGGCGGCGGCCAAGGGCCAGGCCCTAGGGTTTCCCCCCCTAGGTGCCTTGCCCCCCACTCCAAAGGGGTGCGGCTGCCCTAGGGGGTCCCACCCCCTTAGCCGCATGAGGAGAGGGCCCAGGGGGGGCGCACAGCCCCTTGAGGGCTGTGGTGTTCCCCCTTGTGGCCCAATAGGCCCAGAACTACTTCCGGAACCCCCGAAACCCCTTTCGGTCGTCCGCCGATTTCCCGATGCTCCCCGGAACACTTCCGGACTCCGAAACCTTTCATCCTATATATCAATCTTCGTCTCCGGACCATTCCGGAGCCCCTCGTCACGTCCGGGATCTCATCCGGGACTCCGAACAACCTTCGGTAACCATGCACTCTTCTCACTAACAACCCTAGCGTCACCGAACGTTAAGTGTGTAGACCCTGCGGGTTCGGAAACCATGTAGACATGACCGAGACACTCCCAGGTCAATAACCAATAGCGGGATCTGGATACCCATATTGGTTCCCACATGTTTCTCGATGATCTCATCGGATGAACCACAATGTCAAGGATTCAGGCAATCCCGTATACAGTTCCCTTTGTCTCGTCGGTATGTTACTTGCCCGAGATTCGATCGTCGGTATCTCTATACCTAGTTCAATCTCGTTACCGGCAAGTCTCTTTACTCGTTACCGTAATACATAATCCCGTGACCAACTACTTGGTCACTTTGAGCTCATTGAGATGACGTATTACCGAGTGGGCCCGGAGATACCTCTCCGTCACACGGAGTGACAAATCCCAGTCTCGATCCATGTCAACTCAACAGACACCCTCGGAGATACCTGTAGAGTACCTTTATAGTCACCCAGTTACGTTGCGACGTTTGGCACACACAAAGCACTCCTACGGTGTCAGTGAGTTACATGATCTCATGGTCATAGGAACTTATACTTGACATGCAGAAAACTATAGCGATAACCGACACGATCAAAAGCTATGTTAACGTTTGGGTCTCGTCCATCACATCATTCTCCTAATGATGTGATCCCGTTATCAAATGACAACTCATGTCTATGACCTGGAAACCGCGGTCATCTTTGATCAACGAGCTAGTCCTGTAGAGGCTTACTAGGGACACAAAGTCTGTCTATTCATCCACACGTGTATTTGAGTTTCCAATCAATACAGTTATAGCATGGATAATAAACGATTATCATGAACAAGGAAATATAATAATAACTCTTTTATTATTGCCTCTAGGGCATATTTCCAACAGTCTCCCACTTGCACTAGAGTCAATAATCTAGCATTACAAGGTAATGAATCTAACACCCATAGAGTCTTGGTGTTGATCGTGCTTAGCCCGTGGAAGAGGCTTAGTCAACGGATCTGCAACATTCAAATCCGTGTGTACTTTGCAAATGTTTATGTCCTCCTCCTTGACCGAATCACGGATGGAATTGAAGCGTCGCTTTATGTGTCTGGTCCTCTTGTGAAACCTTGGTTCCTTGGCTAGAGCAATGGCACCAGTGTTGTCACAGAACAGAGTCATTGGGTTCAGTGCACTAGGCACAACTCCAAGATCTGTCATGAACTCCTTCATCCAGACACCTTCCTTAGCCGCCTCCGAGGCAGCTATATACTCCGCTTCACATGTAGAATCAGCTACCACGCTCTGCTTGGAACTGCACCAGCTTACCGCTCCCCCGTTGAGAATATATACGTATCCGGTTTGTGACTTAGAGTCATCCGGATCAGTGTCAAAGCTTGCATCGACGTAACCCTTTACGACGAGCTCTTGATCACCTCCATAAACGAGAAACATATCCTTAGTCCTTTTCAGGTATTTAGGATATTCTTGACCGCTGTCCAGTGATCCATACCAGGATTACTTTGAAACCTTCCGGCCATACTTATGGCAAGGCTGACATCTGGTCTTGTGCACAGCATTGCATACATGATAGAGCCTATGGCTGAAGCATAGGGGACGACACTCATCTTTTCTCTATCATCCGCAGTCACTGGGCATTGAGTCTTACTCAACTTTGTACCTTGCAATACCGGTAAGAACCCCTTCTTGGATTGATCCATTTTGAACTTCTTCAAAACTTTATCAAGGTACGTGCTTTGTGAAAGTCCTATCAAGCGTCTTGATCTATCTCTATAGATCTTGATGCCCAATATGAAAGCAGCTTCACCGAGATCTTTCATCGAAAAACTCTTGTTCAAATACCCCTTCACGCTATCCAAAAATTCTATATTGTTTCCAATCAGCAATATGTCATCCACATATAATATTAGAAACGCTATAGAGCTCCCACTCACTTTCTTGTAAATACAAGCTTCATTGTAAACTTGTATAAACCCAAACGCTTTGATCACCTCATCAAAACGAAGATTCCAACTCCGAGATGCTTGCACCAGCCCATAGATGGAACGCTGGAGCTTGCATACTTTGTCAGCATTCTCTGGGTCGACAAAACCTTCTGGTTGCATCATATACAACTCTTCCTTAAGAAAACCGTTAAGGAACGCTGTTTTGACATCCATCTGCCAAATTTCATAATCGAAAAATGCAGCTATTGCTAACATGATTCGGACGGATTTAAGCATCGCTACGGGTGAGAAAGTCTCATCGTAGTCAATCCCTTGAACTTGTGAAAAACCCTTTGCCACAAGTCGAGCTTTATACACGGTGACATTACCGTCAGCGTCCGTCTTCCTCTTAAAAATCCATTTATTCTGAATGGCCTTCCGCCCTTCAGGTAATACTTCCAAAGTCCATACTTTGTTTTCATACATGGATCCCATCTCGGATTTCATGGCCTCTAACCATTTGTCGGAATCTGGGCCCACCATCGCTTCTCCATAGCTCGTAGGTTCACCGTTGTCTAACAACATGACCTCCAAGACAGGGTTACCGTACCACTCAGGTGCAGTGCGTACCCTTGTCGACCTACGAGGTTCGGTAGTAACTTGATCAGAAGCTTCTTGATCATCATCATTTGCTTCCTCTTCAACCTCTGCAGGCTCCACAAAAACATCTTTCTGCGCTGCGCTACTCTCTGGTTGAAGCAGAGGTTCAATAACCTCATCAAGTTCTACCTTCCTCCCACTCAATTCTTTCGAGAGAAACTCCTCGAGAAAGGACCCGTTCTTAGCGACAAACACTTTGCCTTCGGATCTGAGATAGAAGGTGTACCCAACAGTTTCTTTTGGGTATCCTATGAAGACACATTTATCCGCTTTGGGTTCGAGCTTTTTCGGCTGAAGCCTTTTGACATAAGCATCGCAACCCCAAACCTTGAGAAAAGACAACTTCGGTTTCTTACTAAACCATAGTTCATACGGTGTTGTCTCAACGGACTTAGATGGAGCCCTATTTAAAGTGAATGCAGCTGTCTCTAACGCATATCCCCAAAACGATAGTGGCAAATCGGCAAGAGACATCATAGAACGTACCATATCTAATAGGGTTCGATTACGACGTTCGGACACACCATTACGCTGTGGTGTTCCAGGTGGCGTCAACTGTGAAACAATTCCACACTTTCTTAAGTGATCACCAAACTCATAACTCAGATATTCTCCCCCTCAATCAGATCGTAGGAACTTGATCTTCTTGTTACGATGATTTTCAACTTCACTCTGAAATTGCTTGAACTTTTCAAAAGTTTCAGACTTATGCTTCATCAAGTAAATATACCCATATCTACTTAAGTCGTCAGTGAAGGTGAGAAAATAACAATATCCACCGCGCGCCGTTACACTCATCGGACCGCACACATCAGTATGTATGATTTCCAATAAGTCACTTGCCCGTTCCATTGTCCCTGAAAACGGGGTCCTTGTCATCTTGCCCATGAGGCACGGCTCGCACGTGTCAAGTGATTCAAAATCAAGAGACTCTAAAAGTCCATCAGCATGGAGCTTCCTCATGCGTTTTACGCCGATATGACCCAGACGGCAGTGCCACAAGAAAGTGGTATTATCATTATCTACTCTACATCTTTTGGCATCAATGTTATGAACATGTGTATCATCACTATCGAGATTCAATAAGAATAAACCCCTAACTTCGGGTGCATGACCATAAAAGATATTACTCATATAAATAGAACAACCATTATTCTCTGACTTAAATGAGTAACCGTCTCGCAATAAACAAGATCCAGATATAATGTTCATGCTTAACGCAGGCACTAAATAACAATTATTCAGGTTCAATACTAATCCCGATGGTAATCGAAGAGCGAGCGTGCCGACGGCGATCACATCAACCTTGGAACCATTTCCCACGCGCATCGTCACTTCGTCCTTCGCCAGCCTCCGTTTATTCCGCAGTTCCTGTTTAGAGTTGCAAATGTGAGCAACCGAACCGGTATCAAATACCCAGGCACTACAACGAGAGTTGGTAAGGTACACATCAATAACATGTATATCACATATACCTTTGTTGTTGTTGGCCCCCTTCTTGTCCGCCAGATACTTGGTGCAGTTCCGCTTCCAGTGGCCGTTCCCCTTGCAATAGAAACACTCAGTCTCTGGCTTGGGCCCAGCCTTGGGTTTCTTCACTGGATTAGCAACTGCTTTGCCACCCTTCTTAGAGTTACCCTTCTTGCCCTTGCCATTCTTCTTGAAACTGGTGGTTTTATTGACCATCAACACTTGATACTCCTTCTGGATGTCTGCCTCAGCGACTTTCAGCATCGAAAACAGCTCGGCGATGGTCTTGTTCATCCCTTGCATGTTATACTGCTGCACGAAGCTCTTGTAGCTTGGAGGGAGTGACTGGAGAATTCTGTCAATGATAGCCTCATCCGGGAACACAAGTCCCAGATCAGCTATGCGGGTATAGTACCCAGACATCTTCAGTAAGTGCTCACTGACAGACGAATTCTCCTCCATCTTGCAAGCGAAGAATTTATCGATGGTCTCATACCTCTCGATCTTAGCATTCTTCTCAAAGATGAACTTCAACTCCTGGTACATCTCATATGCACCATGACGTTCAAAACGCCTTTGAAGTCCTCCTTCCAAGCCGTACAACATGGCACACTGCACTATCGAATAGTCATCCGAACGTGTCTGCCAGACGTTCAAAACGTCTGCAGGGGCTGTAGGAGCGGGGGGGTCACCTAGCGGTGCATTCAGGACATAAACCTTTTGGGCAGCTGTGAGGATGATCCTCAGATTGCGGAGCCAGTCCACAAAGTTGCTCCCATCATCTTTCAGTTTAGCTTTCTCTAGGAACGCATTAAAATTCAGGGGAGCTACTGCGCGAGCCATCTACAACCAAAAATTTGCAAAGACATTTTAGACTATTGTTCATGATAAGTGAGTTATTACCTAATCAAATTATTTATAACTCCCACTCAAATTGACATCCCTCCGGTCATTCGAGCGTGACATGATCCAAATTCACCAACCCAAGTCCGATCATCACGTGAGATGAGGTGGTGTCAATGGTGAACATCAACATGTTGATCATATCTACTATATGACTCATGCTTGACCTTTCGGTCCTCCGTGTTCTGAGGCCATGTCTGTACATGCTAGGCTCGTCAAGTCTAACCCGAGTGTTCTGCATGTGCAAAACTGGCTTGCACCCGTTGTATGCGAACGTAGAGTCTATCACACCCGATCATCACGTGGTGCTTCGAAACGACGAACCTTCGCAACGGCGCACACTCGGGGGGAACACAATTTTATCTTGAAATTTTAGTGAAGGATCATCTTATAATGCTACCGTCGTCCTAAGCAAAATAAGATGCATAAAAGGATTAACATCACA
The DNA here is from genome assembly GCA_902687465.1 of Secale cereale. Taxonomy (NCBI): domain Eukaryota; kingdom Viridiplantae; phylum Streptophyta; class Magnoliopsida; order Poales; family Poaceae; genus Secale; species Secale cereale. Next base: position 479,904,818 of record LR738714.1, read on the forward strand.
TGCAAATCATAAGTGACATGATATGGCCATCAACTCGTGCTTTTGATCTCCATCTCCAAAGCACCGGCATGATCTCCATCGTCACCGGCGCCACACCATGATCTCCATCATCATGATCTCCATCATCGTGTTGCCATCGGGGTTGTCGTGCGCCCACCATGCTCTTACTACTATTGCTACCGTTTAGCGATAAAGTAAAGCATTACAAAGCGCTTAATGATTGACACGCAGGTCATACAAAAATTAAAGACAACCCTATGGCTCCTGCCGGTTGCCGTATGCATCGACATGCAAGTCGATATTAACTATTACAACATGATCATCTCATACATCAAATATATTTCATCATGTCATTGGCCATATCATATCATATCACATACATACCCTGCAAAAACAAGTTAGACGTCCTCTAATTTGTTGTTGCATGTTTTACGTGGCTGCTATGGGTATCTAGCAAGAACGCTTCTTACCTACGCAAAACCACAACGGTGATATTCAAGTTGCTATTTAACCTTCTACAAGGACCGCCTTGTTCTATTCCGATTCAACTAAGATAGGAGAGACAGACACCCGCCAGCCATCTTATGCAACAAAAGTCACATGTCTGTCGATGGAACCGGTCTCATGTACGTGGACATGTAAAGTTGGTCCGGGCCGCTTCATCCTATAATACCGCTGAATCAAGAAAGACTAAGGAGGGCAGCAATTTAAACATCAACGCCACAAACCCTTTTGTGTTCTACTCGAGAAAGCATCTACGCAAGATCCTAGCTCTGATACCACTGTTGGGGAACGTTGCATGGAAAACAAAAATTTTTCTCTACGTTCACCAAGATCAATCTAGTAGATGCAACTACGAGGGGAGAGTAGGATCCACATACCCTTGTAGATCGCTAAGCGGAAGCGTTATGAACGCGGATGATGGAGTCGTACTCGCCGCGATTCAGATCGCCGAAGATCTTAGCACCGAAGCAACGGTGCCTCCGCGTTCTTCACACGTACGGCTCGGGGACGTCTCCTCCTTCTTGATCCAGCAAGGGGTGGAGGAGAGGTTGATGGAGAACCGGCAGCACGACGGCGTGGTGGTAATGGTGTAGAAGATTTCCAGCAGGGCTTCGCCTAAGCACCGCGGGAGAAGAAGATGTTACGGGAGAGGGAGGGCAGCACCGAGGCACGAACTTGTGTTGGCTGCCCTCCCTCTACCTCTCTATATATAGGGGGAAGGAGGAGAGGGGGGCGCCCCTAGGGTTTCCCCTAGGGGGGCCGGCGGCCAGGGCATGGGGGGGGCGGCGGCCAAGGGCCAGGCCCTAGGGTTTCCCCCCCTAGGTGCCTTGCCCCCCACTCCAAAGGGGTGCGGCTGCCCTAGGGGGTCCCACCCCCTTAGCCGCATGAGGAGAGGGCCCAGGGGGGGGGGGCGCACAGCCCCTTGAGGGCTGTGGTGTTCCCCCTTGTGGCCCAATAGGCCCAGAACTACTTCCGGAACCCCCGAAACCCCTTTCGGTCGTCCGCCGATTTCCCGATGCTCCCCGGAACACTTCCGGACTCCGAAACCTTTCATACTATATATCAATCTTCGTCTCCGGACCATTCCGGAGACCCTCGTCACGTCCGGTATCTCATCCGGGACTCCGAACAACCTTCGGTAACCATGCACTCTTCTCACTAACAACCCTAGCGTCACCGAACGTTAAGTGTGTAGACCCTGCGGGTTCGGAAACCATGTAGACATGACCGAGACACTCCCAGGTCAATAACCAATAGCGGGATCTGGATACCCATATTGGTTCCCACATGTTTCTCGATGATCTCATCGGATGAACCACAATGTCAAGGATTCAGGCAATCCCGTATACAGTTCCCTTTGTCTCGTCGGTATGTTACTTGCCCGAGATTCGATCGTCGGTATCTCTATACCTAGTTCAATCTCGTTACCGGCAAGTCTCTTTACTCGTTACCGTAATACATAATCCCGTGACCAACTACTTGGTCACTTTGAGCTCATTGAGATGACGTATTACCGAGTGGGCCCGGAGATACCTCTCCGTCACACGGAGTGACAAATCCCAGTCTCGATCCATGTCAACTCAACAGACACCCTCGGAGATACCTGTAGAGTACCTTTATAGTCACCCAGTTACGTTGCGACGTTTGGCACACACAAAGCACTCCTACGGTGTCAGTGAGTTACATGATCTCATGGTCATAGGAACTTATACTTGACATGCAGAAAACTATAGCGATAACTGACACGATCAAAAGCTATGTTAACGTTTGGGTCTCGTCCATCACATCATTCTCCTAATGATGTGATCCCGTTTATCAAATGACAACTCATGTCTTATGACCTGGAAACCGCGGTCATCTTTGATCAACGAGCTAGTCCTGTAGAGGCACACTAGGGACACAAAGTCTGTCTATTCATCCACACGTGTATCTGAGTTTCCAATCAATACAGTTATAGCATGGATAATAAACGATTATCATGAACAAGGAAATATAATAATAACTCTTTTATTATTGCCTCTAGGGCATATTTCCAACAATTTGGGCCCTCAAAAAGGGCCTGCAGGATTGGAAAAAACAAAAGTTATTGCAATTACAGGTCAAATTTCGATGAGCCGGCACATCCCTTTGGTGTTCAGGACCCGGGCGCCCCACCCATGTATGGATACAATAGGGTCTTAGGTCAACTCTCGCAAAGAAACGGTGATAAAAGAAAATACAAAAATCAACATAGAGTCTGAATTGATCGAGACTCTCAAAGCAAGTGAGAACAAGCTCCGATTTCATCGTTTTCATAGGCGTTGGAAAGCTATTGGGGAATTAAGCTGATAGGACTTCTAGTTTTTGTGATTTGGGGGATTTTACATACATGCACACGTAGGATCACGTGTGCCGAAAATATTGAGCCCAAAAAGGGTCGTCTGGGCCCTCAAAAATGGCCTGCAGGATTGGAAAAACGAAAGTTATCACAATTACAGCCCAAATTTCGATGAGCCGGCACATCCCTTTGGTGTTCAGGCCCTGGGCGCCCCACCCATGTATGGATACAATAGGGTGTTAGGCCAACTCTCGCGAAGAAACGGTGATCAAAGAAAATACAAAAATCAACCTAGAGTCCGAATTGATCGAGACTCTCAAAGCAAGTGAGAACAAGCACCGATTTCGTCGTTTTCATAGGCGTTGGAAAGCTATTGGGGAATTGAGGTGATAGGACTTCTAGTTTTTACGATCTAGAGGATTTTACATACGTGCACACACAGGATTGTTGGGGAACGTTGCATGGGAAACAAAAAATTTTCCTACCGTTCACCAAGATCAATCTAGTAGATGCAACTACGAGGGGGGAGTATGATCTACGTACCCTTGTAGATCGCTAAGCGGAAGCGTTATGAACGCGGATGATGGAGTCGTACTCGTCGCGATTCAGATCGCCGAAGACCTAGCACCGAAGCAACGGTGCCTCCGCGTTCTTCACACGTACGGCTCGGGGACGTCTCCTCCTTCTTGATCCAGCAAGGGGTGGAGGAGAGGTTGATGGAGAACCGGCAGCACGACGGCGTGGTGGTGATGGTGGAGAAGAACTCCAGCAGGGCTTCGCCTAAGCACTGCGGGAGAAGAAGATATGACGGGAGAGGGAGGGCAGCACCGAGGCACAAACTGTGTTGGCTGCCCTCCCTTTGCCCCACTATATATAGGGGGGGTGGAGAGGTTAGGGCGCCCTAGGGTTTCCCCCTAGGGGCCGGCGGCCAGGGCAAGGGGAGGGGGGCGGCGGCCAGGGCAGGGGGAGGCGCCCAGGCCCTAGGGTTTCCCCCTAGGTGCCTTGCCCCCCAAGCCCAAGGGGTGCGGCCAGCCCTAGGGGGTCCCACCCCCTTAGCCGCATGGGGAGAGGGCCCAGGGGGGGCGCACAGCCCCCTGAGGGCTGTGGTGTCCCCCCTTGTGGCCCAATAGGCCCAGAACACCTTCCGGACCCCCCGAAAACCTTCCCGGTACTCCGCCGATTTCCCGATGCTCCCCGGAACACTTCCGGTACTCCGAAACCTTTCATCCTATATATCAATCTTCGTCTCCGGACCATTCCGGAGACCCTCGTCATGTCCGGGATCTCATCCGGGACTCCGAACAACCTTCGGTAACCATGCACTCTTCTCACTAACAACCCTAGCGTCACCGAACGTTAAGTGTGTAGACCCTGCGGGTTCGGAAACCATGTAGACATGACCGAGACACTCCAAGGTCAATAACCAATAGCGGGATCTGGATACCCATATTGGCTCCTACATGTTTCTCGATGATCTCATCGGATGAACCACGATGTCAAGGATTCAGGCAATCCCGTATACAGTTCTCTTTGTCTCGTCGGTATGTTACTTGCCCGAGATTCGATCGTCGGTATCTCTATACCTAGTTCAACCTCGTTATCGGCAAGTCTCTTTACTCGTTACCGTAATACATAATCCCGTGACCAACTACTTAGTCACTTTGAGCTCATTGAGATGACGTATTACCGAGTGGGCCCGGAGATACCTCTCCGTCATACGGAGTGACAAATCCCAGTCTCGATCCATGTCAACTCAACAGACACCCTCGGAGATACCTGTAGAGTACCTTTATAGTCACCCAGTTACGTTGCGACGTTTGGCACACACAAAGCACTCCTACGGTGTCAGTGAGTTACATGATCTCATGGTCATAGGAACTTATACTTGACATGCAGAAAACTATAGCGATAACTGACACGATCAAAAGCTATGTTAACGTTTGGGTCTCGTCCATCACATCATTCTCCTAATGATGTGATCCCGTTATCAAATGACAACTCATGTCTATGACCTGGAAACCGCGGTCATCTTTGATCAACGAGCTAGTCCTGTAGAGGCTTACTAGGGACACAAAGTCTGTCTATTCATCCACACGTGTATTTGAGTTTCCAATCAATACAGTTATAGCATGGATAATAAACGATTATCATGAACAAGGAAATATAATAATAACTCTTTTATTATTGCCTCTAGGGCATATTTCCAACAAAAATCTCCGACAATCACTATTGGAAGTTTTCAACTACCCCTACCTACTGTTAAAAGGAAATATGAAATGCTTATTGTTGGGGACATTCATATCCCCGTTGAGGTAACTTAGTGATTTACAAAAGTTCTTCGATTTCATGCTAATCGAAAGTGGCTGTTAATAAGACTTGATCAACCATATTAATGAATCATTTTTGGGAGGTATGAAGTTGATGAATCTAGTAAGCACTACCTTCTGACCCTACCTTTTATTTTCTGTTCCTACTAGTCAAATAAAATAAATGCTATGTTTTGTCCGTTTTCCGAGTTTTCCGTGCAATAATAAAAAAAATGACCCAAAAAATAAAATTCTCAGAATGCTCTGAAAATCTAATACGATTTTTTTCTTAATATTTAAGAATTTCTGGTGCAAATAATATCAGAGGGAGGTGCACCATGTGGGCACAACCCACCTGGGCGCGCCAGGACCCCCAGGCGCGCCCTGGTGGGTTGTGGTCCCCACGTGGGCCCCTCACTTATCTCTTTACACCACATCATCACCTACCTCCAGAAAAAATCACCAGTGCTCTCTCTCTCTCTCTCTCTCTCTCTCTCTCTCGTGTTCTTGCTCTCAAACCCGCGGATTTCGATCTCTTTGCTCGAAGCTCCATTTCTGAAACTGTTTTGGGGGATTGTTGCTTGGTATGTGACTCCTCCATTTGTCCAATTAGTTTTTGTTTCAGTGGTTTATATTTTGAATAATTAGCTACTCTTGGTGCTGCTGTAGATGAGCTTGCATGTTGAATTCTTAGAGTTCTAAGTAGTTTGAATGCTTGCTATGGCCTCTAGGCATCCCTATGAGTAGTTGGTATCATTATTGTAAAGTTTTGGTGAGAAAAATTTTGTGGACTAAAAATTTCAGAATGAGTATCTATAGGAAGTTTGCTTCCAAGAACTCCAAGGGAGTGATTGGGGAGTCATCTGATAATGATATCCACATCCGGAGATTGGCGGAGCTAAGGCCATGCGAATGGCCGCATACCCCGTTCATGGAAGATGCTGGAATCCTTCAAGAGTTTGCACAATACGCTGATAATGCCGGCTAGCGATGACATGTACCTAGGGTAGGGTAATAGGCCTGTCCTAGACGTACTACCCAAGGACACTGCCTTAGAGTTAAAGACATTTGAAGTACAATAGAAGATACCGACTGAAGTCACCCTGGAGTGCAATCCACTCGACCATCTATTCCACTCGGATATCCCAATTCCACTCGACCAAACAAAGAATCACTCGGAACACAGAAGGTCTGGAGCCAGCCCAGGATGGCAACAGTTAGGCATTCACTATGTAGTCTTAAAGGTCATTGATAGTCATTTACGATGGGCGTTACCTGTAACGCCCCTGTCTTAATTTACATTGAACCCTATGTAACCGAGGGCTGAAGGGACCTGGCGCACTCTATATAAGCCACCCTCCTCCTCTGGCACAAGGGTTCGGACCCCCTGTAACTCACACACATATTACATTTGACAAGCCTCTGGCCACCGAGACATAGGGCTATTACCTCCTCTGCGAGGGGCCTGAACTCATAAACTCTTGTGTGCAACCTCGTCGTAGCTAGGGCCTTGCCTCCTCCTACGTACCCCCTATTCTTATTTTCAGACTTACTCCCACGACAGTTGACGTCCACCATGGGGCAAGCGTCTTAGCAACTTCCTGCGAGGTTGCAATTTTTCCTATCTCCATCAACATGGCTCCCGGCGGTGGTCTGGCTTTGGGCTACGAGATCCGTCTCGGCATGCTCGTCTTCATCGCCGATGACTCCTCCTGGCTCCAAGAATCCCCCCTCGACGTTGAGGCCCAGCCAGTCCGAGGGGCGGCTCATTTCCGCGCAAGTGCCTATGACGTCCTCTTGCGGAAACCATCGACCCAGTATCGGTCGGTTCCCGCGTCATCTGCTCTCCTCGCTGTATGCCGCCGCAAGCGGTCTGGCCGATCACGGCTCCAGTGGTGGGTGAAGCACGCGGTGGCCCACCAGTCGGCCACCTCTCAAGTTGCGGCCATCGAGCTGGACGAGTTTCTCTACATGCCATTCGACCTATCGACTGGTTCCACAGACACCCTTTCCGAGTGCGGTAGCAACGAACCTGCGACGGAAGTACTCATGGTCGACTCGCCTCGCGGTCTGCCTAGATTACGTCTCGAGGTCGGCGGCGATGACGGTGGCAGCCTGTCACGTGATCACGATGAATATCATCCCCAAGCCCTCACCGCGGAGTAGAGGGAGGAGCTGCATCGTCGCAACGAGGAGGCGCTCCATACCCCCATCATTGGAGAGACTTCCGAGGCTCGAGCCTTGGAAGATACGCGCCTAGCCACTTTGGCTGAGCATGCGCGGTTGGAGAATATCCAATACTCACTCGACCAACGTACGTGTCAGCAAATCCCTGAGTCCAGTAGACGACAACGGCGGTTGTTTCCGCCTGAAACTCAGGTATATCGCACTCCGGTTCAAAATCTTGCAGCGGCAGTGCGAATGGCAGAGTCAATTCAGCCGCCCCATTCAGAAGTTGGCAGAGGGTTTTTTCCAGGTCATAGCGCTGCTTCGAGAAACAGGAGAACAAAACTCAGCTGTTTCTCAGTCGTGCAATCGGATCCATAGCAGATCTGTGGTTGCGGACACAGTTCAGTCGGCGCATAGCCCAAGATCACCTCCGCGACGTGAGGAACGTGATCACCGTCAGGATTAGTTTCTAGGTCGAAGTCACGGACGATATGATCATCAGTTTCCTAATGATGATCGTCGTCGAGTGCCCATGCCCCCTTCGAGGGGCGGATCGTACGCGCCCCAGTGGTATGATGACAGGCGCCCGTATGGCAATGAGCGTAGAGCTTAGATTGACCCTAGAGAGCCTGGATTTGATGCAAGGTCAGTTTTGGTCCAGGGTTTGGTTAACGGAGGCAGAGCGCACAGAGATGGGCAAGATAGAGAACGTACATTTAGCGGCAGGTCATTTGTTTCTGGGCCTGAGTGTTTCAGCAGAGCCATCCGAGCAGTTGAAATCCCTCCAAACTTCAGATTGGCAACGGGGGTGAGTAAGTTCACCGGTGAGTCGAAACTCGGCACGTGGTTGGAAGATTACCAAGTGGCCATGCATATTGGTGGAGGCAACGATGACGTAGCCATGAAACACCCCCCTAATGCTTGAGGGCTCGACCATGGCCTGGTTGAATCAGCTGGCCCGTGGAAGTATTTTTTGTTGGGATGAGTTCGCCCGGGTGTTCATAAAGACATTTGAGGGCACTTGCAAACGACCAGCCGGGCCGACCGAGCTACAGCATTGCGTCCAGAAACCGAATGAAACTCTAAGAGATTTCATCCAAAGATGGACCACTCTTCATCATACAGTAGAAATGTGCCGAAACACCGAGCAGTTTGCGCTTTCAAAGAAGGTGTACAATACAGAGAACTTAATCTGAAGTTTGGTCGTTCAGGAGATACGTCTCTAGACCGAATGATGGAGATTGCCACTCGGTATGCCAACGGTGAAGAAGAAGATCGACTCCGCGGTGGAAAGGGAAAACCAGCCGGACAAGGTCAGGACACCGGAGGTGGAAATTCTGGTCGGAAACAGAAACATAAAGCTGAAGTGGCATGTCCCGCTGAAGCAGCAGTTCCGAATCAGGGAAAATTCAAAGGAAAACCTAAGGGGCCGTGGATACCCAAAAAAAGTGAAAGACCAGTCCGACAATGATGTTATGGATTTGCCATGTCACATACACTCGAAGAAAGATGAGGAGGGTAATTTTATTCTGCCCAAGCATACCACTCAACAATGCCGACTCCTGATTAAGCAGTTCTGAGAGGCACAACCCCCAGAGAAGGACTCTGATATAAGGAATAAGAGAAAGAAGAGGATGATGGTTACCCTAACGTGAATGCTACTTTGGTGATTTTTGCTGACTTGGAGAGCAAAAGTCGACTGAAAGTCATTAACAAAGAAGTGAACATGGTTACTCCGGCAACTATGACGTATTTAAAGTGGTCGAAAACTCCCATCACATTCGACCAGTCCGACCACCCAGCGCACGTTGCTACCCCAGGGCGGCAAGCGTTGGTGGTCGACCCAGTCGTTGGAGGCACGCGACTGACCAAGGTTCTCATGGATGGTGGCAGTGGATTGAACATTCTGTATGCTGAGACCCTCCAAGGGATGGGCATTCCGATGTCTAAACTCAGTGAGAGCAACATGCGATTCCATGGAGTCATCCCAGGAAAGAAAGCAGATTCACTCAGTCATATCACTCTTGATGTGGTTTTCGGCGATTCAAAGAATTACCGCAAGGAAAAGTTGACATTTGAGGTAGTGGATTCTTACAGTGCCTACCATGCTATTCTGGGCAGGACCACATATGCCCATTTTATGGCTTGACCGTGTTACATATACCTCAAGTTGAAGATGCCTGGTCCCGGAGGCGTGATCATAGTCACGGGAAATAGGCAAAGAGCGAAAGATTACCTCTAGAAGGGCTCAAAGATCGCTGACGAACGGATGGCAGCAGTGGAAATGGAAGAATATTAGAAGAATGCAGATCTGAGTGATTTGTTGCAAGCCAAGAAACCTGCTTCAGAGTCTGCGTTACAGTCGGCCGGAGAGACAAAGCCTATTCATATTCACCCGACTGATCCCAATGCTGCTCTGATTCACATCTCAACAAAACTCGACAGCAAATAGGAAGAAGCGCTCATCCAGTTCCTCTGTGAGAACTGGGACATCTTTGCATGGAAACCATCTGACATGCCGGGTGTACCCATGGAGCTGGCTGAGCACCATTTGCGAGTCGACCCTAAAGTAAAACCCGTCAAGGAACATTTCCGTCGGTCCGCCACAGAGAAGAGGAAGGCAATTGGCGAAGAGGTAGCTCGGCTTCTAGCAGATGCGTTCATTTGCGAGATATACCACTCCGAGTGGCTTGCCAATGTTGTCATGGTCCCTAAGAAAGATGATTCACTCCGTATGTGTATCGATTTCAAGCACATTGATCGGGCCTGCCCAAAAGATCACTTCCCTCTCCCCCGCATCGACTAGATTGTCGACTCAACTACGAGATGTGAGCGTCTGTCCTTTTTTGACGCATATTCCGGGTACCATCAGATCTGACTGTATGGACCCGATGAGATAAAAACGGCCTTCATCACTCCATTCGGGTGCCTTTGTTATGTTACCAAGCCCTCCGGCCTCAAGAATGCTGGTGCCATGTTCATGCGCATGATTCAGAAGTGTCTGCTCACTCAAATTAGTCGGAACGTGGAGGCATACATGGACGATATCATGGTCAAGTCACATAAAGTTCTGACCTGTTGCCTGACCTCGCTGAAACATTTGCCAACTTAAGAAGATATGATATAAAGCTCAATCCATCAAAGTGCACATTCGGAGTCCCGGGCGGAAAATTATTCGGTTTTCTCGTTTCCGAATGAGGGATCGATGCTAACCCCGAAAAGATTGGGGCAATTCTCCGAATGAAATACCCTATGCGTGTGCATGATGTTTAGAAGCTTATTGGTTGCTTGGCAGCATTGAGTCGATTCATCTCTCGTCTCGGTGAAAAGGCATTGCCTCTTTACCGACGGATGAAGAAATCTGACAAGTTCGAGTGGACTCCCGAAGCAGAAACAGTGTTTGCAGAGCTCAAAGCCCTGCTTTCCACCCAGCTGGTGCTTGCTGCCACAGTCAGCAAAGAGCCTCTATTGTTATATATCATAGCCACTGGACAAGTTGTCAGCACAATGCTTACAGTTGAGTGGGAAGAAGAGGGGAAAACCTATAAGGTTCAACGCCTAGTGTATTATATTTCTAAAGTCTTGAGTCCGTCCAAGCAAAGGTATCCACATTACCAGAAACTTTTCTATGGTATTTATTTGACCACAAAGAAAGTTACACACTACTTCGCAGACCACTCAGTTTCAGTCGTCAGCGATGCTCCATTATAAGAAATTCTGAACAATCGAGATGCCACAGGTCGAGTGGCCAAATGGGCGATTGAACTTCTTCATTTAGATATCAAATTCAAAGCAAAGAAAGCATTCAAATCACATGCAATAGCAGATTTCCTCGTCAAGTGGATTGAACAGCAGCAACTGACTCAGGTTCATCCGTAACATTGGACCATGTTCTTTGATGGGTCCAATATGTTGAATGAGTCTGGTGCTGGAGTAGTCCTGGTATCCCCAAGAGGTGATAAGCTCAGTTATGTCCTCGAGATTCACTTCGACTCCTCAAACAATGAGGCTGAGTATGAAGCACTTCTTTATGGGTTGCGTATGGTCATCTCACTCGACGTCCGTCGCCTGATGGTTTGCGGTGACTCGGATTTGGTGGTCAATCAGGTAATGAATGAGTGGGACCTCATGAGCCCCGCCATGACTAGTTACTGCAATGCAGTGAGAAAGTTAGAGAAGAAGTTTGAAGGGTTGGAGCTCCACCACATACCCTGACTCAAGAATCAAGCAACTGATGATCTAGCAAAAATAGGCTCCACTCGGAAGTCTATTCCCAGTAATGTGTTTTTGGAGCATCTCCATACCCCCATCATTCCAAGAAGATCCCTTTACAGAGGATCCCCCACAACCGATAAGTTCAACCAATCCGACTGAGATTGATGTTCCAGCAGTAGTTGACTTGGTCAGGGAAGTTTTAGTGATCACTGCCCATTGGACGGTGCCATATATGTCATTCCTGCTCAGGCAGGAACTCCCAGAGGATGAATATGAGGCTCACCAGATCGTCCGCAAATCCAAAGCCTTCACTTTGATAAGTGGACAGCTTTACAGAGAAAGTGTTACCAGTGTTACTCAGCGTTGCATCTCTCCAGAAGAAGGTCGACTGATCTTAAGTGAAATTTACTCGGGGACCTGTTGTCACCACGTGTCCTCTCGTAACATTGTGGCCAAAGCATACCGAGCAGGTTTTTATTGGCCGCGTGCAAATGAGATGGCTAAAGATATAGTCGACAATTGCGAAGGCTGCCAGTTTTACTTAACGTGTCTCATGCTACTTCTCGAGCTTGCGTTGTATTCCCTCGAAGAGGAAAGGGTGATGCAACACATTAGCGTAAGTATTTCCCTCAGTTTTTGAGAACCAAGGTATCAATCCATTAGGAGACCACGCGCGAGTCCCTCGCACCTGCACAAACAAATAAGAACTTCGCAGCCAACGCGATAAGGGGTTGTCAATCCCTTTACGGTCACTTACGAAAGTGAGATCTGATAGATAGGATAGTTTGATATTTTTGGTATTTTTGGGTATAAGAACAGAAAGTAAAAACAACAAAGTAAACTAGATTGTAGATTGATATGTTGAGAATAGACCCGGGGGGCATAGGTTTCACTAGTGGCTTCTCTCATGATAGAAGATTTCTACGGTGGGTGAATGAATTACTGTCAATTAATTGATAGAAAAGAGAATAATTATGAGAATATCTAGGCATGATAATTATATATAGGCATCACGTCCGTGACAAGTAGACCGAAATGATTCTGCATCTACTACTATTACTCCACACATCGCCCGCTATCCAACATGCATCTAGAGTATTAAGTTCATAAGAACAGAGTAATGCTTTAAGCAAGATGACATGATGTAGAGGGATAAACTCAAGCAATATGACATAAACCCCATCTTTTTATCCTCGATGGCAACAATACTATACGTGCCATGCTGCCCTTGCTGTCACTGGGAAAGGACACCGCAAGATTGAACCCAAAGCCAAGCACTTCTCCCATTGAAAGAACTATAGATCTAGTAGGCCAAACCAAACCGATAATTCTAAGAGACTTGCAAGGATATTATAATCATACATAAAAGAATTCAGAAAAGAACCAAATATTTCTCATAGATAATCTTGATCATAAACCCACAATTCATCGGATCTCGACAAACACACCGCAAAAAGATTATATCGAATAGATCTCCTCGAAGACCGAGGAGGACTTGGTATTGAGATCCAAAAAGAAAGAAGAAGCCATCTAGGTACTAACTATGGACCCTAAGGTCTGTGGTAAACTACTCACAACTCATGGTGAGGTGATGGTGTTGAGCACTCCGTGGAAGATCCCCCTCCGGCGGAGCTCCGGAACAGGCCCCAAGATGGGATCTCATGGGAACAAAAGGTTGCGGCGGTGGAATTAGGGTTTTCTCTGTTGCTTCGATGTTTTCAAGGTACATGGGTATATATAGGAGGAAGGAGGGCATCGGGGGAGCAACGTGGGGCCCACGAGGCAGGGGGCGTGCCTAGGGGGAGGGGGCGCGTCCCCCACCCTCGTGGACGCCACGTGTGCCCTCTGCCGTGGTTCTCAAGTATCCTATGAAGATATTGTTCCAAAAATATCTCTCCCGAAGGTTTCATTCTGTTTGGACTCCGTTTGATATTCCTTTTCTGCGAAACCCTGAAAAAGGCAAAAAACAGCAATTTGGACTGGGCCTTTGGGTTAATAGGTTAGTCCCAAAAATAATATAAAAGTGTATAATAAAGCCCATTAAACATCCAAAACATCATATATAATAGCATGGAACAATAAAAAATTATAGATACGTTGGAGACGTATCAAGCATCCCCAAGCTTAATTCATGCTCATCCTCGAGTAGGTAAATGATAAAAACAGAAATTTTGATGTGGAATGCTAACCAGCATAATTTTCAATGTAATTCTCTTTATTGTGGCACGAATGTTCAGATCCGAAAGATTCAAGACAAAAGTCTATATTAACATAAGAAATAATAATACTTCAAGCATACTAACAAAGCAATCATGTCTTCTCAAAATAACATGGCTAAATAAAGTTATCCCTACAAAATCATATAGTCTAGCTATGCTCCCTCTTCATCACACAAAATATTCATATCATGCACAACCCCGGTTTCAGCCAAGCAATTGTTTTCATACTCAATTTTTTCAAACCTTTCAACTTTCACGCTATACATGAGCGTGAGTCATGGATATAGCATTATAGGTGGAATAGAGTGGTGGTTGTGGAGAAGACAAAAAGGAGGAAGATAGTCTCACATCGACTAGGCATATCAACGGGCTACGGAGATTCCCATCAATAGATATCAATGTGAGTGAGTAGGGATTGCCATGCAACTGATGCACTAGAGCTAAAAATGTATGAAATATCAACAAAAGAAACTAAGTGGGCATGCATCCAACTTGCTTGCTCACGAAGACCTAGGGCATTTGAGGAAGGCCATCGTTGGAATATACAAGCCAATTTTTATAATGAAAATTCCCACTAGTATGTGAAAGTGACTAAACATGAGACTCTCTATCATGAAGAACATGGTGCTAATTTGAAGCACAAGTGTGGAAAAACATAGTAGCATTGTCCCTTTTCTTTTCTTTTTTCTTTTTCTTTTTTTGGGCCTTTCTTTTTCTTGGCCTTTCCTTCTTTTTTTCATTGGGACAATGCTCTAATAATGATGATCATCACACTTATATTGATTTACAACTCGATATTACAACTCGATACTAGAACAAAGTATGACTCTATATGAATGCCTCCGGCGGTGTACCGGGATGTGCAATGAATCAAGAGTAACATGTATGAAAAATTATGCAACGTGGCTTTGCCACAAATACGATGTCAACTACATGATCATGCATGACAATATGACAATATGAAGCGTGTCATATGAACGGAATGGTGGAAAGTTGCATGGCAATATATCTCGGAATGGCTATGGAAATGCCATGGTAGGTAGATATGGTGGCTGTTTTGAGGAAGGTATATGGTGGCTGTTTTGAGGAAGGTATATAGTGGGTGTATGGTACCGACGAAAGTTGCGCGGTACTAGAGAGGCTAGCAATGATGGAAGGGTGAGAGTGCGTATAATCCATGGACTCATCATTAGTCATAAAGAACAAATGTACTTATTGCAAAAATTTACGAGTCATCAAAACAAAGCAATCAATGCATGCTCCTGGGGGGAGGTTGGTAGGAGTTAACCATCGCGCGCCCCCGACCTCCACACAAAGGATGACACTCTACAAATACCTCATGCTCTAACTTCGTCACATAGCGGTTCACCATACGTGCATGTTACGGGAAACACAAACTTTAACACAAGTATTTTTCAAATTCATAATAACTCCACTAGTGTGGGGACCCCGACTTAGAAGTTGAGATCACCGAATGCACGTGTACAGTGATCCCGGAGATCAATGCTCACTGAACACACAGAAGCTGAATAACAAGAGTCTTACATCCATACATACCGTCTTACACAAATTATGGCCATTATGGCCAAGTCTTACATAGATAAAGCCTCAAGGGCTGAATAGCAAATAACTCAAATAGCGGAAGTCTTCGATGATAGGTAGAACCCATGCCATCTGCCTTAACCCTACAGGCATTCTGTCTGGGATAGCGTCCTAGTTCGCATGTTCGTCTCCAAAGAACTCTTCTTCATATTCCTGTTCCTCCATGCCTGGCCAATTAAATAACCAGTGGCAAGCCAATGAGTACTTTGAATGTACTCGCAAGCAACCCATGATTTGGTTCAAAGTAACAATGCAATAGAACAACAATGAGCAATCTAGCAATGGGCTAGAATAAATATTCTACCATCAAGTGTATGCATCAATGAGTTCACGTAACCTCGAAAACAGGTTACCGATGTCAACATGAATATGATTCAACTCCTCGAGTCAAGTCACCACCTTGACTCATCACACACACATACTTTTATCGATGCGGTAAAATTCTGGACATAGTTTAAGTAGCACCACCCAACTGTCCATGATCGTGGACACGACTATTCGAATAGTTTTACACTCTGCAGAGGTTGCGCACTTTTCCCACAAGATCCGGGAAGCTTTCGTGTCACCCACGATCCCGCAGTACCTCAAGTACTCGGGGGAAGCACCCGGTCATTATCTTTCCTTAGACGACACTAACATAGAGTCCACTCGTTGGTACACGGCCCTCGAGTACAAACAATAGATCACGGGACTTGCCCTAATTTCAATGTCACGCGTACCCGAAGGGACCAACGGTGTGTCCGGTGCCCTGTAACAACAGTCATGGTCGTCTATCCAAGCACGACCCCGTCCCGGGAAAGACCTCAAGTCTTCCCGTCACTAGTAATGCGGGCACCATGCTAGTATCGACCTAAGTAATCAATAAAGTCCCGTCCCATAAGGGGTAGAGTGGTTGCACATGTTTGGTTGGGACGGTAGTCACACATAAATCTAATCCATCATTTCATCGATGCACAAGATTTTACCGGCACATCACTTCTTCCTCAAGTGATGACCTAACACAACATCACCCTCGGGCATTAGGGGCACCCGATGGGGTTCATGCAAAGATTTCAACCACGAAGGTTCATGTCACACATGCATCACTAAGCATCACTACTAACCATTTGTATGACATCTAGCACATAGCAAGATCATGAGTGAAACATGCATCATGTGGTGGTTTCAACTAGGTCACCACCGTACTCTATCATCATGCATCGGAAACAAACGGGTTCCGAAGAACAAGTGTATCATGGTCAAAGGGCTGCTTGCCTGGATTGGCTTGGTCTTCAAAGTCTTCAAATCCTTCTCCTTCTCCTTCTTCATTAACTTCATCAAATACGGGATCTAATCGTCGCAAAATAACAACGGGAAAATAATACCACAATGAAAACAGAAAAATCAAAGTGCTCAGAAAAATGTCAACTCATTTTTGTTAAATACCAGAGCGAAAACTAAGATGGCAAAAATTCTTAGTTGGAGTTCTGGAGTGACAAAATGGAATCTAAGGATTTTTGAACAGGAGTTTTAGTGCTCAAATTTGAATTTAAATTTGAACAGAACAGAAAAGTTTCGTGGATATGTGTGAAAGTGACACCATTAAATAGGTTGGAATATTACAAGATTTTAGGAGTTGGAATTAATTTATTTGGACAATTATTCATTTCTGTAAAATTATTTGAAGTATTTACAGAAAAGAATAAAAAGAAACAGCCCGGTGCCACTGGGCCAGAATGGCCACAGTGCTCGGCCTAGGGCGAAGAGCACAGCCGCTCGGGCGCCAGCGCGCGCACGTCAGGATTTCAAACCTGACGGGCGGGGCCTGGCTGTCAGCGACTGCGAGGGGAGAGGGGGAGCGGTGAGGATGACAGGCAGGGCCCGCCTGTCATCTTCAACCTTGCGGCCACGGCGACGGCGAGCTCACCGGCGGCGAATCCGGGCACGGCGGGGCAAACGGATGGCAGGGATGGACTCAGCAGCGAGTCGCGGATGTAGTGGTGGTGGTGCGACCCGCCGGGGAGGCCTGGCTCGTCGGCGGCAAGGTGGGACGGCGGTGGGTCGTGGGGAAGTTGCTGGCTAGCTCGTTTTCGGCAGCTGCAGAGGGGGGAAAGTGAGGGGAAAGCATCAGTGGTGCACGGCGGTTCCGAATCGAGGGAGAGAAGGGGCGGAGAGGGCCTGTACCTCGAGATCGCCGGTTGCCCGACGCGGCGGAGCTCCGGTCGATCCCGAGCACACGGCCTTTTTGGGGATGAACAAGTGGTGCTGGAGGGCTAAAGGAGGTGAGGGGAGGCTGTTGGTGCCGTTGGAGAGTCTCGGGCGGGCTTATATAGCCGAGCCCACGGTCCACCGTGGACTCGTGCGCCGGCGAGGTCCTGGGCGCGGCCAGAGGCCGTTCTGGTGCTTGCGTTTGAGTTGGGGTGGTTCGTGGACGAGTCCTACGCCTAGCAGAGGGGAGAGGAGGAGCGGGGGAAGCTGCAGACAGCGTGCGTGTGTGAGGCTGGCGAGTGGAGGCTGCGGGCGGCCAGCGCGCATGTGAAGGCGGCCACTGGAGGGCGGAGGAGGAGGGGGACAGCGCCGGGGGAGGTCGCGGACGTCAAGGGGCGTCGACTGGCACGAGGGGAGAGCTCGAGGTTGTCGGGGGCAGGCGATTGGGCAAAGCTACGGTGCGGGGGCGCACTGTAGCGCGCTCTGGAGCGGCCTTATCGCATGCCATGGCATGCCATTGGCCCTCTGGGCGCGTCCGCCGTGTCTGGGGGGTCCAGGTTGATGCAAGCAACACGGATGAGACCTAGGATGCTCTGGAGAGTCAAGGAGAGAGAGGTGAAGCTGGTAACTTGGTGAACTTTGGCTGTCCAGCAAGATGAACTAGGGTTTTCACCCCTCAATCATGGAGCTGGGGACCTGGGGAAGTTACTGGAGTTAAAATGTAACTAGATGAAGCTGTGGTAGAAAGTTGAGGCCAAGGTAAATAGTAAAAGGGGTCAAGATGGTAGTTTTGGTAAAATTACAGAAGGTGTTTGATCAAGTTTTGATCAAGCAAATGATCTCCACTTGCCATGACACTTAACAGGATTGAATGTTATAAGGAAATAGGGTGTTTCACCAAATTTGGGCTTATTTGAAGTAACTAGCCAATGTAACTTTGGTGAACCCTAGAAATCAACAGAAATGGCTTCATCTTGTTTGAGTCAAGCTAATCATCTCCCCTTGATGCACCACTTGGTGTAGTTTCCTCATTTGGGGTTATGATCATGCCCACAAAGTTTGAAGCTCCAGGTAAAAAGTTGGTAATGTAAAGTTGTTCAAATTTGCATTTGAACAGAAATGGTTTTGGGGTATTCTGGTCAAGTTACCCTACTCCAAATCTTGTGCCACTTGGTCTAGATGCCTTATTAGGCCATTCTAGCATGTGCACCAAGTTTGAGAGCATTTGGATAAGTTTGGCAATGTAAAGTTGCTCAAACTTCAAATATGGACAGAATGGTTATGAGGGGTTTTGAGGATGTTTTCTTGCTTCCCAAGGCATGGGGCTTGGCAAGATCATCAAATATGTCATATATGACATGATAGAATTTCCCTGGAATTTTTGGAGAATATTTCCTTTGTAAATATTTCAAAAGCTTGAAATATCCAAAAAGGGTTTTTGAGGGATTAGCCCATTATTTTGAACATGACCAAGTGTTGAAACTCTTATATATGGACAATATATGTCCTATGAGTCTCCCTGAATTTTGGCAAATATTTTTGAAATACTTAAATAATTTTCCCCTATTAAAGACCATTTCTGGCCTTTAGAAAAAGCTTTTAAATAAAATAGGAAAATAACTTTTAAAATTATATTTTTGTGGTTTCTGGGAGTCCTATGACTACTAGGTCTCAAATATACCTTTTGAAATAATTTTCTCACCCTAAATCAAGCACTTGCAGTGCAAACCTTAATTCAGGGGTTTTTGGAATACTAAATTTATAAAATACATTTTGGCCAAATAATTTTATAAGAAAATTCTATACTGCTATATAACACTTGGCATGATCATTGGGCAGAAGTTTTGAGTATGGAGATGAATTCCTCAAGAGGTAATAGTTGACTTTAATGAGCACATGAAAATCACATAAAGAAAAACTCAATTCCAAATAAAAGCCAAATGATGCCAAAAAAATTTTGCTGGTCCAAATTTTCATGCTTCATTGATGCAAATAACATATTACAAAATGCAGGGTGTGACAACTAGCATGACTCTAATATCACTATCCTCACATCTCAAAACAATCATCAAGTATCAAACTTCTCATCATATTCAACGCACTTTGTATGAAAGTTTTTACTACATTCATCTTGGATGCCTATCATATTAGGACTAGTTTTATAACCAAAGCACATTACCATGCTGTTCTAAAAGACTCTCAAAAGGATATAAGTGAAGCATGAGAGATCAACAATTTCTACAAAATAAAATCACCACCGTGCTCTAAAAGATATAAGTGAAGTACTAGAGAAAAACTATTTAGCTCAAAAGATATAAGTGAAGCACATAGAGTGTCCTAACAAATTCTAGGCCATATTTATCGCTCTTAAAAAGGTGTGTCCAGCAAGGATGATTGTGGCAAACTAACAAGCAAATACTCAAATTATACATGACGCTCCAAGTAAAACACATATCATGTGGTGAATAAAAATATAGTCCCGAGTATAGTTACCGATAGATGAAGACGAAAGAGGGGATGCCTTCCCGGGGCATCCCCAAGCTTAGGCTTTTGGTTTTCCTTGAATTTTACCTTGGTGTGCCTTGGGCATCCCCAAGCTTAGGCTCTTGCCACTCCTTGTTCCATAGTCCATCAAAGCAATACTCAAAACTTGAAAACTTCACAACACAAAACTTAGCCAAAAATCTCGTGAGCTCCGTTAGTATAAGAAAACATACCACCACCCAAAGGTACTGTAATGAACTCATTATTTGTTTATATTGGTGTTAAAACTACTGTATTCCAACTTCTCTATGATTCATATCCTCCATTACTACTCATAGATTCATCAAAAAAAGCAAACACGAAAAACAGAATCTGTCAAAAACTAAACAATCTGTAGTAATCTGTAACTTCCGCATACTTCTGTACTTAAAAAAATTTAAATAAATTGGTAAACATGAGGAATTTGTCTATTAATAATCTACAAAAAGAATCAACTAAATAACACTCTCCAGTAAAAATTGGTGACTATTCTAGTGAGCGATAACGTTTCTGTTTTTTACAGCGAGATCATATAAACTTGACACAAGTCTTCCCAAAGGTCCTACTTGGCACAAACACTAATTAAAACACAAAACCACATCTAAACACAAACTAGATGCAATATTTATTCCTAAACAGAAGCAAAAACAAATAAAATAAAATTGGGTTACCTTCCAACAAGCGCTATCGTTTAACGCCCCTAGCTAGGCATGATACAAGGATAGATCTAGGTATTGCCTTCTTTGGAAGGCAATTATTTAATTAAGCACTTGTAATTCTTAGGAACTTTTTTATTCCTATTGATAATCAAACTTTTGGGCAAGAAATCAAGAAATTCATTCGTATCAAAAGGTTCTCTTGCAAAAGTGAGAAAATTAGGATGAACACTTACAGATTTAAGATCCGTGATTCCTTTACTAGATGGTTCACCCTTGTTTTTAGGAACATACATGAACTTAGACAATTTAGTGGTAGAAGGATTAGAAGTAGTTTTCATAGTAGAAAGAGCAGACCCTACATTAGTAATAATATCCTCAAGTTTATAGATTCTAGTAGAATCTTGATCTATTTTTTCTTTAACTATGGGTTCCCTTTCTTTAATAAAAATTAAGAATAACTCCTACCTTGGATCCATATTGGGTAATTTCATTGTGGATATTTCTATCCAAATTCTCAACCAACTCTACTGTAGCAACTTTGTTTTCAATGATTTCAAGCCTTTGCAAAACATGTTCCAAAGTTAAAACAGTCCCATTAACCATAAGAGGTGGTGAGCCAAATAATTCAGTCATAGCATTATAAGAATCAAAAGTATGGCTACCCAAGAAATTCCCTCCGGTAATGGTATCTAAAATATATCTATTCCACGGAGTTATGCCAACATAAAAATTGCAAAGAAGCACGGAAGTGGAAAGCTTCCTAGTATATCTATTTTGAGCATTGCAAATTCTATACCAGGCATCTTTTAGATTCTCCTCCTCCCTTTGTTTAAAATTAAGAACCTCACTCTCGGGAGTAATGATAATGATAGGTGTGCTAGACATGGTGACAAGCAAGCAATCAAACACACAAGCAAACAAGAAGCAAGCGAACGGTAAACACACAGTAAAAAGAAGGGCAAATAAAACAACAAGGGTGAAGTGGGAGAGAGAGGAAAACGAGAGGCAAATAAATGTAATGCGAAGGATAAGGGTTTGTGATAGGTACTTGGTATATGACTTTTGCGTAAGACTCCCCGGCAACAGCGCCAGAAATTCTTCTTGCTACTTCTCGAGCTTGCGTTGTATTCCCTCGAAGAGGAAAGGGTGATGCAGCATAGTAGCTTAAGTATTTCCCTCAGTTTTTGAGAACCAAGGTATCAATCCAGTAGGAGACCACGCACGAGTCCCTCGCACCTGCACAAACAAATAAGAACTTTGCAGCCAACATGATAAGGGGTTGTCAATCCCTTTACGGTCACTTATGAAAGTGAGATCTGATAGATATGATAGTTTGATATTTTTGGTATTTTTGGATATAAGAACAGAAAGTAAAAACAACAAAGTAAAGTAGATTGTAGATTGATATGTTGAGAATAGACCCGAGGGCCATAGGTTTCACTAGTGGCTTCGCTCATGATAGCAGATTTCTACGGTGGGTGAATGAATTACTGTCGAGCAATTGATATAAAAGGGAATAATTATGAGAATATCTAGGCATAATCATTATATATAGGCATCACGTCCGTGACAAGTAGACCGAAACGATTCTGCATCTACTACTATTACTCCACATATCGACCGCTATCGAGCATGCATCTAGAGTATGAAGTTCATAAGAACAGAGTAATGCTTTAAGCAAGATGACATGCTGTAGAGGGATAAACTCAAGCAATATGACATAAACCCCATCTTTTTATCCTCGATGACAACAATACTATACGTCCTTGCTGCCCCTGCTGTCACTGGGAAAGGACACCGCAAGATTGAATCCAAAGCCAAGCACTTCTCCCATTGCAAGAACTATAGATCTAGTAGGCCAAACCAAACCGATAATTCGAAGAGAGTTGCAAGGATATTATAATCATACATAAAAGAATTCAGAAAAGAACCAAATATTTCTCATAGATAGTCTTGATCATAAACCCACAATTCATCGGATCTCGACAAACACACCGCAAAAATATTACATCGAATAGATCTCCTCGAAGACCGAGGAAAACTTGGTATTGAGATCCAAAAAGAGATAAGAAGCCATCTAGGTACTAACTATGGACCCGGAGGTCTGTGGTAAACTACTCAGAACTCATGGTGAGGCGATGGTGTTGATGTAGAAGCACTCCGTGGAAGATCCTCCTCCGGTGGTGCTCCGGAACAAGCCCCAAGATGGGATCTCACGGGAACAGAAGGTTGCGGCGGTGGAATTAGGGTTTTCTCTGTTGCGTCGATGTTTTTAGGGTACATGGGTATATATAGGAGGAAGGAGGGCATCGGGGGAGCAACGTGGGGCCCATGAGACAGTGGGGGCACGCCCAGGGGGAGGGGGCGCGCCTCCACCCTCATGGACGCCACGTGTGCCCTCTGCCATGGTTATCAAGTCTCCTGCGAAGATATCATTCCAAAAATATCTCTCCCGAAGGTTTCATTCCATTTGGACTCCGTTTGATATTCCTTTTCCGCGAAACCCTGAAATATGCAAAAATCATCTATCTGGACTGGGCCTTTGGGTTAATAGGTTAGTCCCAAAAATAATATAAAAGTGTATAATAAAGCCTATTAAACATCCAAAACATCATATATAATAGCATGGAACAATCAAAAATTATAGATACGTTGGAGACGTATCATCTCACAAGCATGCATCCGCCTTGAAGATTATTCCACTCGTCTGGCCGTTTGCGGTTTGGGGGTTAGACATGGTTGGACCTTTCAAGACCGACAAAAGCAGATTCACTCACTTGCTCGTAGCAGTCGATAAGTTCACCAAGTGGATCGAGGCCAAGCCTATCAAGAATCTTGACTCAAGCACTGCTATCAGTTTCGTCAGAGAGCTAGTATTCCGATATGGAGTCCCGCACAACATTATTACAAACAACGGCTCCAACTTCGATTCAGATGAGTTCAGAGCATTTTGCGCATTCCAAGGCACTCGGGTCGACTACGCATCCGTTGCACACCCACAGTCGAATGGACATGCAGAAAGAGCAAATGGCTTGATCCTGCAAGGGCTGAAACCCTGATTGATGCGCGACCTCAAGCACGCAACTGGAGCTTTGGTGACTGAGTTGCCATCTGTTTTGTGGGGATTAAGGACAACTCCCAATCGGTCGATTGATCGGACCCCTTTCTTCATGGTATATGGTGCTGAAGTCGTGCTTCCGAGTGATTTGCTGCAGAATGCCCCTCGAGTCGAACTCTTCTCCGAAGCTGAAGCAGAACAAGCACGCCAGGACGCTGTTGATCTCCTAGAAGAGGAGCGGGAAATGGCTCTGATCTGGTCGACCATCTATTAGCAAGACTTGGGTCAATTCCATGCTCGAAATATCGGAGGTCAAGCATTTCAGGAAGGAGACCTTGTACTCCGAGTACACCAGAAACGGCCTCACAAGCTCGCCCCGGCCTAGGAAGGGCCGTTCATCATCACCAAGGTGCTCCACAACGGAGCGTATCACCTTTACAACATAGCTAAGAAAGAAGACGAGCCACGCTCATGGAATGTGGATCTACTCCGCCGTTATTCCTAAACACTCGGATCGACGGGTTGTAATAAGAATCCTTCAGTTTGCTTATCAAAGACATGATTTTCGCAGTATCATTAATGATCGTTTTCACATAAGCATGGATGTTCAATCCCCCAGTGGGTGGCTTAGCCGCGAATCCGATTCGCCTAAGTTTCAAAAACGCTCCGAGTGAAGAGCAACCCTCTCACTCGGGGGCTTAGCTGCGACTCCATACTCGCCTAAGTTTAAAAAACACTCCGAGTGAAGAGTAACCCTCTCACTCGGGGGCTTAGCTGCGACCCCGTACTCGCCTAAGTTTCAAAAACACTCTGAGTGAAGAGCAGCCCTCTCACTCGGGGGCTTAGCTGCTACCCTGTACTCGCCTAAGTTTCGAAAACACTCCGAGTGAAGAGGAAACCTC
>LR738714.1:479929760-479992801 GCA_902687465.1 Secale cereale
TCCGAGTGAAGAGCAACCCTCTCACTCGGGGGCTTAGCTGCGACCCCATACTCGCCTAAGTTTCAAAAACACTCTGAGTGAAGAGCAACCCTCTCACTCGGGAGCTTAGCTGCGACCCCGTACTCGCCTATGTTTTAAAAACACTCCGAGTGAAGAGCAACCCTCTCACTTGGAAGTTTGGACACACGCTCCGAGATATGCCACAAGTACAACGTATGGTTGCACTCTGAGCTACACCACAAGTAAAACGTATGGTTGTACTCCGAGCTGCGCCACAAGTACAACATATGGTTGCACTCCGAGCTACACCACAAGTACAACGTATGGTTGTACTCTAAGCTGCGCCACAAGTACAACGTCCACTCCGAGTGGAAAGTAATCCTTTTACTCAGAGATTCAACCGTGATCTTAGATCCACCTAAGTCAAAAATGCAATCTCTGAAGGCAATACAGCTAAAGCAACTACATCCAAATAGAGCAACCAAGTACAGATAAATCCATGAAGGTTCAAAGCCACCAACAGAAATACTCGGGCATCAAGCCCGAAAGAGTTTCATGATTACAAGATCACTCGGCATTCCGAGGCAAATAAAGTCAAGTTATTAAGTTTTTTCACTCGGCAGGAGGAGGACTTGCTGGCTCGACGAAACTTTCCAAGTCAATACCATCTACAATGCGAGTACCTGCGTCGATGAAGGTCCCCATGAAAGACCGGAATTGAAGCTTCTTGGTGTTAACAACCTTAAGAGCCACCGACTTCTCTTCTTTGACTTCCTTGAAGTGAACGCGGACGAGTGACAAAGCTACGTCCGCACCACAGCGGGCAGCTGACTTCTTCCATGCCTGCACTCGGTCCGGTATGCTGTTGAGTCGAGTCATCAGTGACTCGAGGTTGTTCAGAAGCACATCCTCTGGCCATAACTCCTTGTCGATCTGGGACAGCGCGACCTTCAGTCGGGCGATGTAATCCAGGAGACTGGTAAGGCGAGATTCTAGCCGCAACACATTTATGGCAGCTTCATCATTGACGAGAAGTTGATGGGGTCCTGACCTGTCTCAATCCGCCTAGTCTCTTCCTCGAAGTTCTGACAGAATTCTGCACACACAAAAAGGTGTTGAAGCGATAGTGACATAATGGAAAAGTTCTATGCGGACAGTTGGATAAAGAAAAATACCTTCAAGCATAAGGAACATCTTCTTGGCGAGACCTCCCAGATAAGTTTCCAATTTGCCTCTCTTCCGAGTGAGACTGTCAACTTTGTCTACCAGTGCCACCTTCTCCTCCTTCAGTTGCACATTTTCCTTCTTCACTTCATCAACAAATGTTTTCAACTGGGCGTTCTCTTCTTCCAACTTTCCGACCGAAGCCAGCTTCTGATTGGTGAGTTTAGTCTTCTCCCGCGCCGTCTTCCGTGCCGATGCAAGGTCAAGATCCTTCTGCTCTAGAGCCTACTTCATTTTGTCTAAAGAAATAACATTCTTCAGACGAGCTTGGAGTTGACGATTTTCACTACGCACATCTGTTTGAGTGGAGTCACTCGGTTTAATGGTTGGAATGGAAAATTGACACAACGAACAGTCAACAAGTTGTTACCTCCCATGACAGCTGCTTCATTTTGAGCTCTCTTCAAGTTCTCCTTAGCCAATTCCAGATTGAGATGGAGCTGAATCTGTTTCTTCTCCAAATCAGCAAACTTGGATCCAAGCTCACTAGATTTCTGCAATCAACAAATAAGACACTTTAGTCGACAGAAACCAAGATAAGTCACTTCCGAGTGATAAGTTGCAAGGCCAGATTTTTATAACAAAAAGAGTTTTAATACTACTGCTGAATCACACATTCAACAGAAGTCTCGAGGACTACACCCAGTGGGTGCACTTGGCGTGCCCCCATTGGTTCGATTTCCCACTCGACATGGTGTGCCCAACTCGAGTGGATGGAGCAAAAAACAAGAGAGGAGAGTTCTAAGACCACTGCCCACTGCCGACAGTCGACGGCGGCCTCGGGGACTACACCCAGTGGGTGCACTTGGCATGCCCTCACTGGTTTGATTTCCCACTCGGCATGGTCTGCCCAGCTCGAGTGGATGGAGAAAATACTGGAGCGACCGAACACCTACGAACAGAAACAAGTTTAGGACCCCCACTAACTGCCAGCAGTCGACAGCGGTCTCAGGGACTACACCCAGTGGGTGCACTTTGTGTGCCCCCACTGGTTTCTACTTCCCACTCGTCACGGCCCGCCCGATCTGAGTGGATACAACGCCCACTCGATGCAATTCAAGTGGAGGAGCTATACAATCAAACTAAACACCCACTGGGTGTACAGACGACTCAATATTCAGACCTACAATGGATGCACATTAAATGTTTTGTAGGATCGAAAGTATGTCTAAGGGGTGGGGGTGATTAGACTACTTGACCAAATAAAAATCTATCCTTTTCCCAATTTTAATTCTTGGCAAATTTTAGCAACTTAGCTCAAGTCAAGCAATCAACCTACACATGCAATTATAAGAGTATATCAGCGGAAAGTAAACAATTGCATATGAAGGTAAAGGGAGGAGTTTAGAGGAGCAAACGCAAGTGAAGACAATGATGTTTTTTGTCTTGGTTCTGATAGGTGGTGCTATCGTACATCCAAGTTGATGCAGACTTCAACCCACGAAGGGTAACGGCTGCGTGAGTCCACGGAGGGCTCCACTCACGAAGGGTCCACGAAGAAGCAACCTTGTCTATCTCACCATGGCCATCGCCCATGAAGGACTTGCCTCACTAGCGGTAGATATTCATGAAGTAGGAAATCTCCTTGCCCTTACAAACCCCTTGGTTCAACTCCAAAATCTTGTCGGAGGCTCCCAAGTGACACCTAACCAATCTAGGAGACACCACTCTCCAAAAGGTAATAAATGGTGTGTTGATGATGAACTCCTTGCTCAAATGCTTCAAGTGATAGTCTCCCCAACACTCAAACAGCTCCTCACATATTTGGATATGGTGGAAGAAGGATTTGAGTGGAAAGCAACTTGGGGAAGGCTAGAGAACAAGATTCATATGGTAGAAGTGGAATATCTTGATCTCAACACTTGAGTAGGTGGTTCTCTCTCAGAACATGAATGATGGAAGTGTAGGTATGTTCTGATGGCTCTCTCCACGAGTGAAGAGTGGGTGGAGGGGTATATATAGCCTCCACACAAAATCTAACCATTACACACAATTTGCCAATCTCAGTGGGACCGATTCAAAGAACTCGGTCAAACCGATTTAGTTCATAATGTGACCGTTAGGTATTTCGGTGGGACCGATACGATCAACTCGGTGGGACCGATTTCATTAGGGTTAGGGCATAACCTAATCTAGGTGGGATCGATTACACAAACTCGGTGAAACCGATTTTGGTAATAAGCACACAGAGAGTTGGTCAGGCAAACTCGGTGGGACTGATTCGCTCATTTTGGTGAGACCAAAATGTTACGAAGAGGCAACAGAGAGTTTGCATTACAGACTCAATGGGACCGATTGCACATCTCGGTTAGACCAAAAATATTGCAACAGGCAACAGAGAGTTTGCAATCCCATCTCGGTGAGACCGAGATCCCTTTCGGTGAGATTGAAATGATTAGGTTTTCTGGCAGTGGCTATGTCAAATGAACTCGGTGGCGCCGGATAGATATTTTCGGTGGGGCCGAGTTTGACTTTTGGTTGGGGACATATGTGGATGTGAGAAAGTGGTTGAGGGTTTTAAAGCATATCACTAAGCATCATGAGCAAGCAAGCCATTAAGAAACACCTCATCCCCATTTAATAGTATTGACTTTCCTATGGACTCAATGTGATCTTGGATCACTGAAATAGAAAATGTAGAGTCCTTAGCTTTGTTCTTGAGCCGATCCTTTCATCTTTATCATTTTGAGGGGTCGACAATCCTAATCCATGCCATGCCAATCATTGAACTTTCCTGAGATATTGTCTTGAGATAGCATCAGTTCAATGAGCTATATGTTGTTAGTAATTACCAAAACCACCCGGGGATAGTTGCACTTTCAATCTCCCCATTTGGTAATTGATGATAACATATAGATCAAAGCTTCGACAAATGATAATAAGATTTAAATACATCATCGCGTTGGGAAGTATGTGATAAGCAAGAGCTCCTGCTAATTTGTGCATTACTTATAATTTGCGTTTGAATGCAAATGCACAATCGATTTGTGTCGTGGAATTAGCACGACAGATGTCCGGTTTAGAGGACTTAGGTGTGAGGCCATCGCGCGGGTTAGCTTGAAGAGGTTAAAAGCACACAAAAGACACAGAGGGTTTATACTAGTTCGGCCCCTTCGATGAAGGTAAAAGCCTATGTCTAGTTTGGTGTGGTATTGCTTGGGCGTCGATGAACAGGGAGCGAATCGCTTGCCTGTGTCTCGAGCTGTTGT
This sequence comes from Secale cereale, assembly GCA_902687465.1. Taxonomy (NCBI): domain Eukaryota; kingdom Viridiplantae; phylum Streptophyta; class Magnoliopsida; order Poales; family Poaceae; genus Secale; species Secale cereale. Next base: position 479,934,194 of record LR738714.1, read on the forward strand.
TTCTTGTCCTTGATCCGTCGCCGGGTCGTTCCTTTATATAGGAGGCAACGCGCAGTCCGGTTTACAGAGTCCCGAGACCGGCTCATAAACGTGTCCGCCTCGGTCTCTACTCTTTCTATCTTACATCCCAAGTTACATGATATGACGGTTTACAAACCGTGGGCTTTACACATGGGCCCTAAACTTCTATGGGCTGTAACCTTTTGTACATATTCTACCGGGCTTGTAATAATACGATTATGTCAGTGTAATCCGGATCTTCCTGGCCGTTTTATACCTGCTAGTAATATCCCTGACATTAGGCCCCAGATTGATTTGAACTTGTTCATGTCAGTCTTATAAATCTTGCATAAATCTCCTCTCTGCAATTTATCTACTTCATAAACCGGCCCTGACGTCATCTCTTGGAATCGCCTTAATCCGCCATGACATCACCTCCGCATTTAATGCTCACCTCTGTTTGTTACCTTTATTAAATACCAAACCGAAAATCGAGGCGACAGCGCGATCTTTATCCAATCTCTGACCTCCTCGATTCCCGCGCTTACCGTTTTCACTTCTTCGGCTTATAAATACCGTTGGGGCATGCCTCTTTTTCCCCTTCTGCCTTCGTCTTCCTCCGTCGCTCGAAGCTCCGCCGTCGCTCTTCGAGTTCCTCGTCGTCCTCGAGCCAAGGCCGCTGCATCACCCTGAACGTGACTAGAACACCTCACCGCCGTCCTCTTCTCCGTCAGGTACTCCTTCTTCTTCCCTATAGATCTCTCTCTAGGGTTTCGCCCGTAGATCCGCCATGAAACCTTGAAGCTTTATTGTTCGTCCTCATAGGTCAACCTTGCTGTAGACTCAGATTCATTTAGTTTTGATCTGAATACATGCGTTTCCGCTCCGCCATCATAAACCTAGTTCCTCTAGCTTTATCAGTTTAGATTCGATCTGTAGAGCAACCTCCGCAGCTCTTCCTGTATATTACTTGCGTTTTATTCCATCTTTTCCTTATGCCTTAGATCCATATTTACCTCAACTCTTTGTGGAAACTGTTTCTTCATACTTTAGATCTGTAACTGTCTCGCCGGTTCAGACATACTTGCACATCATATGTTTTACTGACGGTTTAGACGTAAGCCTATATTCGTAATTGACGGTTTAACTTCTCCTTTCCCTGTTATCATAAACAGATAGCTGTTCGCCTCGCATCTGCGTCCGGATTATTAATGCCATTAGTCCCTTGTTTAAACCGTCGATTAGGCCCATAACTTCATACAATGCCCCGGCTTATGCTTCAGCAATTGGTAAACCAGATTTTGTACTGTACTTTTCAGCATTTCCTTATTCCAAACGATGGTCAAGCAGTTCGTCGCTTGCAACTGGGCTCCTTCCCGCATTACTGAGGATGACTTAACGAATGCTGCTTCGATCGGTATTTTGGGTCCTAAGGAGGTTCTGCACTGGCGGGCCCCAGGAGATGAGTGTCCACCTACCCCTAAGGAAGGAGAGGTTATTGTTTTCTTTGATCACCTGGCCTGGGGTTTTAGCCCTCCCGGTTCAAAATTCTTCCGGGACGTGTTAGGCGCTTTTCAACTCCATCCTCAGGACGTAGGTCCAAATTCTATGTCAAATATCTGCAATTTTCAAGTCTTCTCAGAAGTATATCTTCAAGAAGAACCATTAGTGGATCTGTTCCGAGACTTTTTTCATTTAAACCGGCGAACGGAGGTTACCAACGGGCCGCATCAAGAGTTGGGCGGCGTTAGTATCCAAAAGAGAAAAGACGTGAGCTTCCCTCATGCTACCCTTCACAGCCACCCCAAGGACTGGAACCAAACATGGTTCTATTGTAAAGACACTTCGCCTGAAGGAGAAAACCCACTGCCGCGTTATCACGCGTATCGCCTACCAACGGATCATCCCTTGCCGCAGCGCCTCAGCACCCCAGATCGTGCCCGGTTTGCTCCTCAACTTTCTAAGCTCAGGGCCTTTGTAGCCAACGTCTTAACCGGAGTAGACTTTGTCCGCTGCTGGCTTGCCTGGAGCATTCTTCCGCTGAGCCGGCGCTCAGGCCTGATGTGTGAGTACACTGGTAAACCGGATGATCCTCAGCGCCACATTGATATAATACTTCCTGAAAAAGAAGTGAATGAATCTGCGAAGAAAATGCTAAATATCTCTTTTGGAAGAGTGCAGTCGGACCGGTTTAGCTCCGTTTTACGAAACCAATAAATCGCCAGCGATAAGTCCTTATCGATCTTTTCCTGTTTGTTTAATCCGGTCATATCAATTGTCTTGCATTTATTTCTTATCTTCTGCACATGCCAATGATGCCTTCTGGAAAAGGAAAACTCAGGATAAACCGGCCAGGCAACCACGCCGGAAAACTTATGCTATTAAGAAGAAGAAGGCTGTTGCTGCCTCCGGTTCACATCCTGAGGAGGATGATCCGGATTCGGAGGTATGAATTAAACCGTATATGCCTTAATCTCACTTTATCCAAATTTAAGTTAACAGTGCCTTTCCACAGGATCCGGCGGAAGGAAGTAAAGCGGCGGGAGTTGAGGTAATTTCTCTCTCTTCTGACTCAGAACTGCTGCCCCCCAAAATCCGCCGGGTGTCCCGGAAATACCCCTTTTCTTATCCTTACGCTCATTTGGATCCCAACTTTATTTTGAAGAAACAGCAGCGTGAAGCACGCCGGACCATGCGCCATAGTGGCCATGTGGTGGAGTCATCCGGAATACCTCTTACGTCGGCTCGCAGGCGTCGCTCCGAGATTTTACTTTCTCCAACTCTTCTTCATCCAAAAGCCGGCCTCATACGCAAACCACTTAAACCGTCTGATCCTAACTATCAGGAGGCTCCTTTGTCCTCTTCCGGCGAGTCAACTGCCACACAGGTCCCCGTGCTGAAGACCGTGCCTGGGTAAGTCCCTATCTCCGGTTTACCTTTATGTTCGTAACTTCATGATTCTTATTGTTCCTTTGATCTTTTACCAGAAAGCCGAAGCCTAGTAAGAAGGCGAAAGCAAATAAAGCGGCTGCTGAAACCACTGCCGCTGAACCGGCTGATGACCCTGAAGCGGCCATCCTTCGAGAAGACATCCCTGAAGCTTAGTTTGATGATCCTATCCCTATGGATCGTGACGATGCCGCTCCGGGAGATGATAATGCGGCTGAATCGGCGAGTCCTGTCCGGGTTAGCCCTCCTCGGGCTAGCCCGGCTCCTCTCAGCCCGGCGCCTACTGCTGCCCCTCTCCAACTAGCTGCCGCTTCATCCGCGGATGTTGAGATAACCGGGTTAGGTTTCACTGCCCCCACTGAGCCTGTCATCTTAGCCAGGCACACTGCCAAGGAGGAAAAACTTCAACAAGACAAAGGCAAGTGGAGCACAGATTTATCCAGTTATGCCGAGTTGAGTGCCCAGGAACTTCATTCCGGGTATCTGAACCGGCTCTTTACCAGCCGCGAGTATGAAGTCGGGTTGGTTAACATGATGAAGGACAAATACGAGGTAATTTCCTTTCCTTTTACTTGTCGCTGTTTTCTGTTCTTTGCAATCCTGTCTTCAAGTCATCGTAGCCCCCAAGTGTCGGTTTAGCTTCATTGTAGGTGAACCGGGACTTCCAGTGTAGCTGAGAATGATTTTACATTAGCCCCCAAGTGCCAGGGGTATAACTTGTTTTATGCGCTTGGGACTTGTCTGAATTTCTCTTTCGGTACTTCAATTGCACATCGGCCCCCAAGTGTTAAGTAGATAACTTGTTATATGCTTGAGACTTGATTGACTTGTCTTTCTAAACCGTTTGATTTCCTTGTAGGCTGACTTGACCCGGAGGGCTTCGGAGGTAATTGAACTCCGGAATAGATTGGCTGTTAATGAAACTGCTTCCGCCAAAGCCAAGGAAGAGCTTGTGCTTACCTTAACCAACATGGAAAATTGAAAAAGGACTTTGAAGCGGAGCGGTCCACATGGGAAGTGCAGAGGAATGCTCTTGAGAAAAGGGCAAAAGACGCTGAGGCTGCGCTTAATCCGCTTACACAGGAGCTGACCGGCTTAAGACAGCAAATAGAACTCATGACCTCTGCTATCTTCGGTGATCACTCGTCTGCATATGTTTTTCATCTTTACAATCTTTTGTTCCGCTCTGGTTTAACTTGGCCAACGTTTTCAGGGAGGCGCATAACTCATCTTGGAGATGATGTCCAGAAGAAGCTCAAGGCCTCTTATACCCTGGTGGAGCAGCTTTATTCCGGCGCTCAAAGGGTTATTAGTGCAATGTCCCATAACAAACCGGCCCCAACTACCATCCAAGGCACTTTGGAGAAGCTATCTGTCCTGCCTGTGCGTTTGGTGGAAGTGAAGAAATCTGCTGCACGGTCTGGTTCTCTTATAGCACTGACCCGGGCCAAGGCATGGGTTCCGGACTTTGATCCGGATGAGGCTATGAATGGATATCCTAGCAATAAAGAGGATGGATCCACCTTCTCTGCCGAAGACCTCCGTGCCTTAACCAAAGAGATGCGCCCAGTCGCCAGCAAACTTGTCGATGAAGTGGATCTGACAAGGTATCATCCGGCTTATGACTTAGAAAATGAACGGGTGGAGCGCCCGGTTTACGACACTGAGAATCTGATCCCACCGGTTCGTGGCCATACTTTCGCTCCAGATGTTGATCCGTCAGATCTTATTAATGAGGAAATGTACTTCCGTGCCCTCTCCAAGATTGATTGGCGCGTTCCGGATTTCCAGCCACTACCTGAAGATGAAGAATACCCGGAACAAGCCGACCCTCAACCTTCGCAGCGTGAAGAGGATGAATAAACCGTCCGGTTTAATTTGTAGTTACTGAACACTTTGCCAAAAACTTTAATCTTATTCGGGCCTGCAGGTGCCTTGTAATAGGATAGTTGAAACATTGTCTCTGTCTCAATTTGGATGTCACAGCTTAACTTGGCATCTGCCAATTTAATCCTTTGTTTTGCCATGGTTGATCCGTTTATATTATCTATGCCTGCCAAAATGAAGCTAAAAAGATGTCCTGGCGGTTTACCACCGGACCTATGACACTGCTCCGATATATATATATATATATATATATATATATATATATATCAAAGGAATAACTGTTTTATACCAAAGATACCTCATACCTTTGATTAAGTGTGCCTGACGTCCTTAATCCGGTAGGCATAATTGAAAGTGTAGATGCTGATGAGGCTCTTGGCTCTCTTGGCGTTTGCCTGATGACTGATCCGGGTTATGATGAACGCCGGTTTAACTCATGGTGGTGTTCATGACCCAGACTTTTAATTTTGCAGATGTATGGTCAACTTTGAAGTTGCCCAATCGCGGATCAATAAACTTGGTTAACAACAAAAACTTGTAAAATCACAAAAACAAAGTTTTTTGGAAAATAAGACCATGTAGTCGAGGCTTTTTACGAGCTTCCAGGCTCCAAATTCAAGGCTTTTTGCGAGCTGCCAGGCTCCATGCTTTTTGTGAGCGGCCTTTAAGCTCTAGGCATTTTTTTAAGAGCGGCCTTTAAGCTCTTGGCTTTTTGCGAGCTGCCAGGCTCCATATTTGACGCATCAAGGGCGCCGGTTGAGGAGGCTTCTGATTCGAATACGATCAGTAAACCGGACCAAAGGGGTTAAGCTAGGATTCGAATATGATCATGTAGCCCCCAGTGGCTTTGGCGTTGTGCCGATCAAGAGGGTACCGACAGCTATGTTCTCTTTGGTTCGAATACGACCTATGTTTGAACAGGAAGCCCCCTAATGACCTTGAGAGGTTTTTAACGACCCAGATTCGAATACGATCCAGGTTGGACCCAAAAGGGGTTAAGCTATGATTCGAATACGATCAAGAAGCCCCCTAGTGAGCTTGGCTATGTTCTCTTTGGTTCGGATACGACCTATGTTTGAACAGGGAGCCCCCAAGTGACCATAGAGGCATGGTACCTATGTGGGAGTTGCGCTTTGCGGCAAACCCTCTTTGGTCCCTTAATAAATAATTGTCCTGCATATCAAAATATACAGATCAAAGCAATTTGTTTTCTTTATGAAAATGATATATATCAAAAAATAAATTTTAGATGGATATCACCTGAGCGAATTCCCATATGACACTTCTATTCGAAGAAGATGGCTGATCCCCCGGTTTACCGAGGGCGCCGGTTTATTCATTAATCATAATACGTATAGGATACATGAAGCGGAGCCCATGGCTCAAGTGTAGTAAGGTCGCAGAAAAGCGATGTTCCACGGCCTCTTCGTCTCTTCCTCTGCTGTACGTGAGTCTTTATGTTCTCGAACGTCCACCAGGTAGTATGAACCGTTGTGTAGGTTCTTACTGACCACAAAGGGTCCTTCCCAAGGTGGGGATAACTTGTGCATATATGTCTGGTCTTGGATGAGCCAGAGCACCAGGTCCCCTTCCTGGAACGTCCAGGTCTTAACCCGGCGGCTGTGATATCGGCGCAGGTCTTGTTGATATATAGCTGATCGTGCTGCCGCTGTGTCCCATTCCTCATCTAGCCGGTCTAAGGTGTCTTGTCTTGCTTGCTCATTAGCCGCTTCAACATAAGCTGCCACCCGTGGTGAGTCGTGCCGGATGTCACTAGGGAGAACCGCTTCAGCACCATATACCATGAAGAAGGGTGTATAACCTGTAGACCTGTTAGGTGTAGTGTTGATGCTCCAGAGGACAGAAGGTAACTCCTCAACCCAGCAACCTGGTGTTATTTGCAAAGGAGTCATAAGCCGGGGCTTGATGCCTCGCAAGATCTCTTGGTTGGCCCTTTCAGCTTGACCATTGGATTGAGGGTGAGCTACTGAAGACACATCCAGGCGAATATGTTCCCTTTGGCAAAACTCTTCCATCTCTCCTTTAGATAGGTTGGTGCCATTATCAGTAATGATGCTGTGTGGAAAGCCAAACCGGAAAATTACCTTTTTGATGAATTTAACCGCTGTTGCCGCATCACACTTACTGACAGGCTCTGCCTCAATCCACTTTGTAAACTTGTCCACTGCTACCAACAGGTGGGTTTTCTGATCTTGGGATCGTTTAAAAGGCCCAACCATATCAAGCACCCAGGTCGCAAACGGCCAAGTGATTGGAATCATCCGTAGCTCCTGCGCTGGAACATGAGCACGCCGTGAAAATTTCTGACAAGCATCGCATCTCCAGACTAGATCCTCCGCATCAGCATGAGCCGTTAACCAGTAGAACCCATGACGGAAAACCTTTGCTACCAATGACTTTGAACCGGCGTGATGACCACAATCTCCTTCGTGTATCTCTCGAAGAATATCACAGCCTTCTTCCGAGGATACACATCGTTGGAATGCCCCAGTAACGCTGCGGTGATGAAGTTCTCCGTTGACGATGGTCATGGATTTGGAGCGCCGGATTATCTGCCTAGCCTCAACCTCATCATCTGGCAACTCTCCTTGGCTCAGGTATGCCAAGTAAGGGAGTGTTCAATCCGGAATAACATGAAGTGCTGCAACTAGCTGTGCTTCCGGATCAGGAATAGCCAAATCTTCTTCCAATGGTATCTGTACCGATGGACTGTGTAACTCATCCAAGAAGGTATTTGGTGGAACCGGTTTATGCTAAGAGCCCAGCCGGCTTAATGCATCGGCCGCTTCATTTTTCCGCCAGTCTATGTGATCCACCTGATATCCTTTGAAATATCCTGCAGCCGCTTCAACCTCTCGCCTGTAAGCTGCCATGAGCGGATCTTTAGAATCCCACTTGCCAGATACCTGTTGCGCCACTAGATCTGAATCACCAAAGCACTTGACCCGGCTCAAGTTCATCTTCTTAGCCATCCGTAGGCCGTGAAGGAGAGCTTCATACTCAGCAGCATTGTTAGTGCAAGGGAACATTAGTCGGAGGACATAACAAAACTTGTCACCTCGTGGGGAAGTTAATACAACTCCAGCCCTCGAGCCCTCTAATTGCCTTGAACCGTTAAAGTGAATAGTCCAGTATGTATGATTCGGCTTCTCCTCTGGTGCTTGCAATTTTGTTCAATCGTTGATGAAATATACTAGTGCTTGCGATTTAATAGCGGTACGAGGCACATACTTCAATCCGTGTGGGCTAAGCTCAATGGCCCACTTTGCTACTCTGCCAGTAGCTTCTCTGTTCTGGATTATATCCCCCAATGGAGCTGAGCTGACAACAGTGATTGGGTGGCCCTGGAAATAGTGCTTCAGCTTCCGGTTTGCCATGAACACGCCATATACAAGCTTCTGCCAGTGCGGATACCTTTGCTATGACTCAATTAGAACCTCACTGACGTAATAAACTGGGCGCTGAACCGGATATTCCTTGCCTGCTTCCTTGCGTTCCACCACAATTGCCACGCTAACTGCACGAGCATTGGCGGCCACGTATAACAACAGCGGCTCATTGTCAACAGGGGTAGCAAGAACTGGCGGTTCTGCTAATTGCCGCTTCAAATCCTCGAACGCAGCATTTGCAGCATCGCTCCATATAAACCGGTCCGTCTTTTTCAACATCTGATAAAGTGGGGTCGCCTTTTCTCCCAAACGGCTGATGAATCGGCTCAATGCTGTAATCCGGCCTGCTATGCGCTGGACATCATTGATACAAGCCGGTTTAGTCAAGGACGTGATCGCCTTGATCTTCTCCGGATTAGCCTCTATTCCTCTGTTTGATACTAAGAATCCAAGGAGCTTGCCTGCCGGAACACCAAAAACACACTTCTCCGGATTAAGCATCATCTTATAAACCCGGAGGTTGTCAAAGGTTTCCTTTAGGTCCTCTATCAGCGTCTCCTCCTTCCTTGACTTCACCACAATGTCATCAACATAGGCATGGACATTTTTTCCAATCTGCCCTTTGAGACAGTTCTGCACGCAACACTGGTAAGTTGCTTGGGCACTCTGGAGCCCAAAGGGCATAGATACATAGCAGAAGGCTCCAAAGGGAGTTATGAAAGCTGTCTTCTCCTGATCCTTAACTGCCATCTTGATTTGATGATACCCTGAATATGCATCCAAAAAACTTAGCCGCTCACATCCGGCCGTAGCGTCAATAATCTGATCAATACGGGGGAGAGCAAAAGGATCAGTTGGACAAGCCTTGTTTAGGTCTGTGTAATCCACACACATCCTCCACGTTCCATTCTTCTTTAACACCAGTACCGGATTAGCCAACCACTTCGGATGGAACACCTCAACTATGAATCCTGCGGCCAAAAGCCTGGCCACTTCTTCTCCTATAGCCTTGCGCCTCTCCTCATTGAAGCGGCACAAATACTGTTTGACCGGTTTAAACTTCGGATCAATATTAAGACTGTGCTCAGCGAGTTCCCTCGGTATACCTGGCATGTCAGAAGGTTTCCATGCAAAGATATCCTGGTTCTCACGGATGAACTCGATGAGCGCGCTTTCCTATTTGGGTTCTAGGTTAGCGCTGATAGTGAACTGTTTGGACGAATCACCTGGAACAAAGTCAATCTGCTTGATTTCCTCCGCCGATTTAAACTTCAACGCGGATCATGCTCTGTAGTTAGCTTTTTTAATGGGGACATATCCGCCGGATCAACGTTGTTGTGGGGACCCCGACTCTTAAGTCGTGATCACCGAATGCACGTGTAAAGTGATCCCAGAGATCAATGCTCACTGAACACACAAAAGCTGAATAACAATAGTCTTACATCCATACATACCGTATTACACAAATAGGACCATTAAGGTCAAGTCTTGAGTATATCGTTGCAGCGGAATCTTCAATGACAACATGGACCCATGCCATCTGCCTTAACCCTACAGGCATTCTGACTGGGAAGCATCCTAGCTCGCATGCTCGTCACCAAGAAGTCTTCATCGTATCCTATTCTCTCATGCCTGGCCAATAAAATAACCAGTGGCAAGCCAATGAGTACTTTGAATGTACTCGCAAGCAACCCAAGTGTGATGACAGAATAATTATGCAAGGCTCTACTGCTAGATTGGCAGTTTTGCGGAAAGCTAGTTTTTCACATGCAAGTATGATCAACATATAACATGGACATGTATGTGTCTGCAACAAGTATCAGGAGGTTTCCGTCATCAATACTGAGAAAGAGTCATGAACAACTCTTGCTCAAGCTCATCGTGACTTTATCGCAATCACATCAACAGATTCACCCAATCCGTGTTGTTTTCCAGAAACTTATGGACATAGTCTAAGTAGCACCACCCAACTGTCCTTGACCGCGGACACAGCTATTCGAATAGTTTTAGACTCTGCAGAGGTTGCACACTTTACCCACAAGATCCGGGGAACTTCCATGACATCCACGACCCGCGGTACCTCAAGTACCCGGGGTAAGCACCCGATTACTATCTTTCCCTAGACGACACTAACATAGAGTCCACTCGATTGGTAACAGCCCCGTGCCAAACATTTTACATCTTAAAATTGTGGAGACTTGCTCCCATATTCATCACATACCACTGACACGGGGTACCAACGGTGTGTTCGGTGCCCTGTAAAAACAATCATGGCCGCCTATCCAAGCACGACCCTGTCCCGAGAGTGACCTCAAGTCACCCCGTCACTAGTAATGTGGGCACCATGCTAGTATCGATCTAGGTAATCAATAATGCCCTTTTCCCATATAAGGGTAGAGTGGTTGCGCATGTTTGGTTGGGACGGTAGTCACACATAAATCTAATCCATCTCTGTAAACAACACTTTCGTCAAGCCTCGGCACACTACTTCTTCACCAAGTAGTGCCCTAGTTCCTCATCAACTCCCAGGGGCATTAGTGGCACCCACTAGGTCATTTGCAAGTATGTCAAACCACACTTGTTTCACTCAATGCATAACCCTGACCCATTTTGCGTAGCCAACTACTATAGCATACATCTATCTGCTCCCACCCACATAACCCTCATAGGAAGGTAGGGTCATGTTTGATGCAAGTTCAATAGCAAAGTAACAAAGGCACCAACCAAAGTGGTCACCTCTTCTACATGATTCCGATGCATTGATAATAGGGTGCTATGAGACATGCATAAAAAGTTTCTCGAACATGGTCAAAGGGCTGCTTGCCTTGTTCTTCCGAGTCTTCAAACCTTCTGGTCCATCTCCGAGTACTCCGTTTATTTCGTCAACTAACGATGGAAACAATCATAATAAGCAACACAATCAAAGCAAAAATAAAAGTACTCTAAAAATAGGAGTTGGACTTTTCTAGGATACCTCTGGTCATATTAGAAATGACCAAGGTGTTTTCATAGGCATTGGATCAATGGATAGTTTGGATCATTTCAATATGATGGAACCAAGGGGTTTATGGATTTGAAAGAAGTATACAGAAATATTTTCTTGAATGATGAGCAAAGGCACCCATCAACAAGTCATGATTTTAGAAGCATCTAGGAGTTGGTTTCACTGGACTTGGAATTCAAATGAATTTCCTAGGATTTTGCAAAGCTGATAAATATGAAGAAATGGCTCAATATTTGGTGGGGTACATAAAGTATTAATAAAAATGTTCCAAAACTAAGTTTGGATATGACAAGCATCTAGGAATTTGAACTACTACATTTGGATCAAATTTGAGCCCTCTGTGATTTTCTAAAGTTCATCATAGAAAATGAAATATTGGCATTTGATAATTATTTGTGAAGGAAATGTTTCTGGAATAATGTGCATGTTGCACCATGTGGTAGAGCATGATTTTAGAGACCACCAGAAATTTGAATCATGCAATTTGGAGTTCATTTGAATTATAAATGAATTTATGAAGTTGTCTGGAATAGAAAAAGAAAAAGGAATAAGGGTTTTACCCTTCACTGCGCTTAGGGCGGTGGATAGCCCGTGGGCCGGCCCAGCGGCTCGGCTGTGCGGGCGGAGGTGGTGACGCCGAAGGCGTCCTAGCAGAGTGCGCCTCCGTGCGGGGGAAGCGGCGTCTGCTGCCCCGCCTCCACTTAAAAATCGGCGGGCCCAGCGTTGGAGTCGCAGACTTGCGGGGCCCCCTGCCAGCTGGTGGGGAGGTCGTCCCCTACCTCGCGCCTAAGGCAGAGGAGCGACAGGGGCGCGGGGCAGCGCGAGCACCGGCGCCCTCCCTGGCGGCTCCGGCCACCTCCGGCGTCGTTCGGCACACCGGTGGGTTCAGCGCGAGGAGGCGCGCCCGCCCAGGTGCTCCACGCTCGCGGAGGAGCTCAGGAGGAGGAGAAGCTTTGGGCGCGACGGGCCGGGGTGCTGTCGAGGATGAGCCCGCCGGCACGGCCACCGGGAAGTGAAAACGAGGCGCGGAGCGTGTTGCGGTGGTCCTGGAGATCACGTAGAGCGCTGGAGTGGAGGGGAGGGGGTCCTGGTGGTGCGAATTTTGGAGGAGGCCGACAGCAACACTTCGTCCATGGAGGGGGTATGAGGCCACGGGAGAGAGGTTGAGGATGTCTAGGAGGTGCACGGGAGAGAGGAGGGTCCAGAAGAGGCAAGGGAGTGCTCGGGGGGAGGCTTAAATAGATGCGGCCGCGGTGCACCGTGAGCTTCGTCCATGGACGCGCTCGGGCAAGCTCGTGGAGGGAGGAGGAGGGCAGGGGAGGATAAGGCGGACAGTCCTGCAGGTTGCGGACGTCGAGGCGACCTCGGGGGACACGAGGAGGAGGCCCGAGGTGGTCGGGGGCTCCTGGTTGGGCGAGGCTACAGTGCACCAGGGTACTGTAGCGCGCTCCAGAGCATGCTTTTGGCTGCCATTGGCATTGCCTGGCGTCCAGGGCGTGTCCAATGGTGTCCAGAGGGTAGAGGGAGTAGTAAACTATAGGGAGGTGGCCTTGGATGCTCTGGGAGCCACTTGAGTGAGGAGAGAGGTGAAAGAGGAGAAGAGTGTTGCTGTCCACAAGAGTAAAAATGGGGTTTTCACCCCCCAATCATTGAGCTGAGGACATGGGGAAGTCACTGGGGGTAGAAGATGATCAGAAGAAGCTGTGGTAAGAATTTGAGATAAAGGGAAATAGTAAAAGGGGTCCAAACAATGGTTTTGGTAATTTGGCAGAAGGTGTTTGATCATGTTTTGGGCAAGCAAAATAGCTCCACTTGTCATGAGACTAAACAGGATCAAATGTCACATATAATTAGGGCCTTTCACCAAATTTGAGCTCATTTGGGAAAAGTTGCCAATGTAACTTTGGTGAACCCTAGAAATCAACAGAAATGGTTTCACCTTGTTTGAGTTAAGCTAATCATCTCCCCTTGATGCACCACTTGGTGTAGCATCATCATTTGGGGTTATGATCATGCCCACAAAGTTTGAGGCCCCAGGTAAAAAGTTGACAATGTAGAGTTGTTCAAATTTGAATTTGAACAGAAATGGTTTTGGGGCACTTAGACCAAGTTATGCTTCTCCAAAACTTGTGCCATTTGGCATAGATGCACAATTACATCATTTTAGCATGTGCACCAAGTTTGAGAGCATTTGGACAAGTTTGGCAATGTAAAGTTGCTCAAACTTCAAAATGGACAGAAATGGTTTTGAGGGGATTAGATGATGTTCCCTTGATCTTCCAGGCATGAGGCTTTGTAAGATCATCAAATATGTCATATTTGACATGATAGAATTTCCCTGGAATTTTTGGAGAATATTCCCTGTGTAAACATTTCAAAAGCTTGAAATATCCAGAAAGGATTTTGGAAGGATTTGTCTAATATTTTGAACATGACCATGTGTTGAAACTCTTATATATGGACAATATATGTCCTACGAGTTTCCCTGAATTTTGGCAAATATTTTTGAAATACTTAAATAATTTTTCCCTATTAAAGACCATTTCTGGCCTTAAGAAAAAGCTTTTAAATAAAATATAAAAATAACTTTTAAAATTATAATTTTGTGGTTTCTGGGAGTACTATACCTAATAGGATTCAAATAAACTTTTTGAAAGATTTTTCACACCCTAAATAAGGTACTTGCAGTGCAAACCTCAATTCAGGGGTTTCTGGAAAAACTAATTTTAGAAAATACTATTTGGCCAAAATATTTTTATAAGAAAATACTATACTGGTCTATACACATGGCATGATCATTGGGAAAAGGTTTTGGATCAAGGAGATGAAGTATAAGAGTTGGAGGATTTATTTGATTTTTAGAGCACTAGCAAACAGCAGACAAAAGTCAAATCAAGCAAAGTCAAAAACACTCAAAAGTTTTTGCAAATCCACATTTTTAACATGGTAATTAGCTTAAGCAATGTGGCATGAAAATCAGGGTGTGACAGACCTACCCCGCTTACAAGAATCTCGTGCTCGAGATTCCCAGACTAGGCGTAGAAAGAAATACAGAGTCTTGGATACGGGGTAGTCTTCACTTCTTCTTGCTGGTTCTGCTTCCGGGTGGTGCTCCATGGAATCTTGAAGTACTCGGTGGTGTGGCTTCTTGCTTGCTGCCTTCGATGCAGGTTGCTGAGGGGTCTCTTGTGTAGGTTAGGTTGGGTTAGTTGTCAAAGGCTCGGTGATGTCCTTGCAGGCACCGGGCTAGTTAGGAAGTAAGAAGTACTTCCAGAGTGGGGACTCGTGGAGTATTTGGTGCACGGAGGGTATCTCAGGTGGTAAGTCCAGCTGGTAGCCGTCTGCTATTTGACTGGCAGTGGCCTTGAAGAAAGGTCGATAAATCTTGGTGCGAGCGTCCTTTTGACACGGAAATGCTCGGTCCCTTCGAGAGGAGTGGGTTGCAGATACGCCCGGTCTTGGATGCAGGAGTTTACTTCTTGATGACGGTGGTCGGTGTAGTTCTTCCTTCTTGACAGGGCGGTCTTCAATTGTCTTTTATCCAGCTGTCCGTCTCTTCTTTTGTCTTCGGGCGGACAAGTAGGCCATCAAATAACGATGTTACCCATCTTGTCCAATCACTCCATGAGGTCTATGGGGTACGCAAGGTAGGCTGGGGTATTGGTGGTGGTCTCCGCTGAGTATTTGCAAGGTCTTCCTGACTTAGAGAGAAGGCCCGTGGTCGGAATCTGACCAGGTTGTGGCTTGGTGGGGCTTAAGGGTCTCAAGGATTCTAGTGAGTGAGTGAACGTTTATTATCTTATCCTTAAGCACGGTTTCTGAGATGCCATTAGCTCTATCTAGTACTCCGAACGAAAAAGCATCTTCTCGCACAGACCAACTTCAATCACCACTCATGCCATACATATCATCATGACTCTCAAGAGGCGGTCTAACAAAATTGTACTTGTCTACGATCCCCAAATCCATATGCATGCCTTCCCCTAAAATCCATGGGTAGGTCATACATGCTGCTAAGCTTGAATTAAACTCCAGAATCCAAGCACTCAACCTATTCTTGCAAGGCTCACGATAAGGCATCTCTATTCTAAGGAAACACGTCATATGCCACTCCAAGATTTGTTTCCTTCCTATAGGTCAACTCCAATAGCCCGGTAATTCCTTCAATCACCACATAATCCAACAATTCTACAAATCCGATGTCTACGGTGTTCCGCAAGATCTCAAGTCCCTATAATACCCAAATACTTGGAAGGACTATGCATTACGATAGTAAGTCCACCAAATTCCCATCATCTGGGTCAAGTAAACTCCAAGATCACGATTATATTGATCCCTAAATCAACTTCGGCAAATAATCCAACCTCCTAGGTTATTGTCCACCAAGAAGCATGGTATCATGATCAGGATCATCGGTCTAAATCCAATTTACTCCGAACCATGCAGACATATCCAACATTTATACCAACCAGAATCACCTACATAAATCCAAATCTCAGGTCCAACGAGTACTCCTACATTCCCCCAAGTCATGATCCCACCCATATGAAAACCTCACAATCCATCAAGGTCTCTGATAATTCCTCAAAGTCACTGATATAAAGCCACCAAGTCATCTGTCTTATATCCTCAAATTGGTCTATCTATGGCATCGTTAGTTCTTGTGCTATATTAGGATGAAAATGTGCTCATTCACTGCGTCCACTAGCTCCTTTACGAACCCAGTGTTGTGCACGGTTATAAAGGCTTAACTGGTTCTCTCGCAATACTATGGGTTAAGCACATGGTTAAGGGTTCGTGCTGGAGGGTCTCGTGAAGTCTCAAGGGTCTAGGAATGGGTTACTAGTCTGGAGGGTTAAACATAACTTCATGGGGTTGCACTTGGCCACGGAGGTTGTAGCAGAAGTCTTCAGTGCCAGTTGGTTGCCGAGGGAAATTCCTTGGTGCGTCTTGTCTTGCGGGTCTTCAGTTGGGGAGAGAGAAGAGAGGGGAAAGTTGCGTTGAGGAGGGAAATGCCTAAAGGGGGTTCTATAGTGCAGGTGCAAGCAAACAGGTGCAAAAAGGCCGAAACAAAAGAAACAAGGCAAGGAAGGTGATATAGCCATGCACTTGTTACCTGGGGCAAAAGTGCGACTTATATCAAAACACAAACAAATAAAAGCAATCAACACACAATCATGGTTCTATTCGAACCATCATACGGACTCGACTACGCATAGGGGTACACGACTCATCCTACCCTAGGGGTTCTCGGACTCAGTATCGTGACTTGTGCCTCGTGCAGTCTTCCGAGCTTCCTCAGGTGTTGCTATGTCCCTTGTAGTTGCTTGATAAACGATCCAGGTTGAGCCTGAAGAATCTTCAACAACTTCTCGCCTGATGAGGTGATGTGGTGAAGGTGCCTCCTTGTAGCTTTTCTTATCTCTTTAATCATGACGACCCCTTGTGCTTCCTGGGACGTCGAGGGTACCAGGTAGGCGATCCGTATGCAATGACAACGACAAGACATAATAGAGGTCCAACATGTCGGTTTTGTTGATGAAAACATCGACACCGAGATCGGGGGACGAAGATAACCGTTTTCCTGCTCACTATAGTGAGGCGGACCAAATGGTGAGGTTCTCATCCACCGGTGGTTGCCGATACAACAACGGTAGTGACATGATTACTCTATTAGCGATGCATATCATGATTTTGCATAACCTATACCCTGGTCATCATAGGCCGATATTGCATCTTCTTGGGGCACTGTCAAGGGTATCACCATCTTCTGGTCTTCATGTCCTCATTTCTCGAGGATGGATTTCTGTTGGCATTGTCTTGTTGTGGTGTCGCCAATCTTCATTGATTCCGAGGCCAAGTCTTGTGCCAAGCTGTCGGCACATAGACTGAAGTAGGTCTGGAACTGAAGCGAGAGTCCTTCCTTCAGTGGAGGGGCTAGTGCGCTGCTTTCTTCTTCACCTTCCTTCCGGTAAGGTAAGAAGCGAGTTGTCATCTTGGCTGCCATCTCCGGAAGAAGCTCGCGGAGACGGGTTAATGCCTTGAGTGCAGCAGCCTCGACAGCGAGTGGTAGTGTTGCCATCTGGGGTCCCTCGAAGAACCAACTTGTGGGAGGATCGTTTGCCTTCACGATCACTTCCACATGGTACTCCACCTCAGTGTCGCTAACCCAATGCTCAAGGTAGGTGAGGATGGGTGCTCGGTGGAACTGACACTCCTGGAGGCTATCCTCGAGAAGTAAGGGAAACCCAGTGGTCAGGTGCTCTTCGGGTACAGCGGCCATCTACAAAGGTGGAATAGGAGGGGTTAATAAGCTGATGAAATCTCAGGTTTAGAAAAGAAGAGAGGTTCAGAAGGTTTTTGAAAAAGGGGTCTCATCTAACTAACGCCCATGCTAACTAAGGCTTCCTACAGTCAGGATGGCTCTGATACCAGCTCTGTGGGGACCCTGACTTAGAAGTCGAGATCACCGAATGCACGTGTACAGTGATCCCAGAGATCAATGCTCACTGAACACATAGAAGCTGAAATAACAAGAGTCTTACATCCATACAAATAGTCTTACACGAATTATGGCCATTATGGCCAAGTCTTACATAGATAGAGCCCCACGGGCTGAATAGCAAATAACTCAAATAGCGGAAGTCTCCGATAACGGGTATAGCCCATGCCATCTGCCTTAACCCTACAGGCATTCTGACTGGGATAGCGTCCTAGTTCGCATGTTCATCTCCAAAGAACTCTTCCTCATATTCCTGCTCTTCCATGCCTGGCCAATTAAATAACCAGTGGCAAGCCAATGAGTACTTTGAATGTACTCGCAAGCAACCCATGATGTGGTTCAAAGTAACAGTGCATTTGAATAATATTGATCAATCTAGCAAGGCTAGAACAAATATTCTACCATCAAGTTAATGCATCAATAAACTCGCGTAACCTCGAAGACAGGTTACCGATATCAACATGAATATGATTCAACTCATCGAGTCAAGTCACCACCTTGACTCACATACACACGCATGGTTTCACAAACATTGGACGTAGCCCAAGAGCGGTTACCCAACTGTCCATGACCGTGGACACGGCTATTCGAATAGTTTGACACTCTGTAGAGGCTGTACACTTTACCCACAAGATCCGGGGAATTTCCGTGTCATCCACGACCCGCGGTACCTCAAGTACCCGGGGTAAGCACCCGGTCATTATCTTTCCTTAGACGACACTAACATAGAGTCCACTCGTTGGTACACGGCCCTCGGGTACAAACAATAGATTACGGGACTTGCCCTAATTTCAATGTCACGCGTACCCGAAGGGACCAACGGTGTGTCCGGTGCCCTGTGAAAACAGTCATGGTCGTCTATCCAAGCACGACCCCGTCCCGGGAGAGACCTCAAGTCTTCCCATCACTAGTAATGCGGGCACCATGCTAGCATCGACCTAAGTAATCAATAAAGCCCCGTCCCATAAGGGGTAGTGTGGTTGCACATGTATGGTTGGAATAACGGTCGCAACTTAAACCAATCCGTTTGAAAAACACACACACTTGCCTCGGTACACCACTTCGTCATCAAGTGGTCACCCAACTCATCATCATCTCCCTCGGGCATGAATGGCACCCGACGGGGTTTTTTGTAAAGACTTCAACCACAAAGGTTCATGTCACACATGCATCACTATTCATTACTACTAACCATATGCATGTCATCTAGCATATAGCAGGATCAAGATCATGGCATGCATCATATGGTGGAATCAACTAGGTCACTATCGTAACCCTAACATCATGCATCGGAAACAAACGGGTTCCGAAAAACAAGTGTGTCATCGTCAAAGGGCTGCTTGCCTGGATTGGCTTGGTCTTCAAAGTCCTCAAATCCTTCTCCTTCTTCTTCCACAGCAACTTCGTCAAATACGGGATCTATACGTCGCATAATAACCACGGGAAAATAAAAATACAAACAAAACAGAAAAATCAAAGTGCTCAAAAAAATGTCAACTCATTTTTGTAAAATACTAGAGGAATTTCTAAGATGGGGAAAATTCATAGTTGGAGTTTTGGAGTTACATAATGGAATCTATTGATTTTTGAACAGGAGTATTACTGCCCAAATTTGAATTTAAATTTGAACAGTACAGAAAAGTTTCATGGATTTGAGTGAAAGTGGTACCATTAAATAGGTTGGAATATTACAAGATTTTAGGAGTTGGAATTATTTTATTTGGACCATTATTCTTTTCTGTAGAAATGTTTGAATTAATACACAAAAGAAAAAAGGGAAAAAGACCTGTGCAACTGGGCCAGAGAGGCCACAGTGCACGGCCCAGAGCGGTCCAGCCCAGCCGCACGGGTGCCTGCGCGCGCACGTCAGGTTTTTGAACCTGACGGGCGGGGCCCGTGGGTCAGTGGCAGAGAGGAGGGGGAGAGAGGTGTGGGGATGACAGGTGGGGCCCGCCTATCATCTCCAACCTTGCGGCCACGGCGACGGCGAGCTCACCGGCGAGGTTTCCGGCCACGGCGACGGCAACAGAGGCCAGGGATGGACTCAGCGTCGAGTGGCGGTTGCAGTGGTGGTGGTGCGGCACGCCGGGGAGGTCAGGTTCGCCGGCGGCGAGGTGGGACGGCGGGAGCTCGTCGGAGGGTCGTTGCTCCGGTCGTTTCCGACTGCAAATGGAGGGGGAAACAGGGGGGAAAGGGTCAGTGGAGCACGGCGGTTCCGAATCGGGTGAAAGGAAGGGCAGGGGTGGCTCGTACTGCGGGATCACCGGCGGCCCGACGCGGCGGAGCTCTGGTCGATCCCGAGCACTGGGACGACCTGGGGAGGAGTGGGTGGTGCTGGGGACTCAGTGGAGTGAGGTGGAGCTGCTGATGCTGTTGGAGAGGCTCGGGAGGGGCTATTTATATGAGGTTGACGGAGGCCCGTGGTCCAGTGCGCCGGCGAGCTCCGGCTCGAGGCTACAGCGCACGGGAGGCCAAGGGGATGAGTCCACGGAGTTCCTGGACGAGCTCCACGTCCAGTAGAGGTGAGAGGAGGAGCGGGGGACCTTCCAGTCGACGCGCGCGTGCGAGGCAGAGGAGTGGCCGTTGCGGGCGGCCAGCGCGCGTGCGACGACGGCCACTGGAGGGCGCAGGAGGAGGGGGGACAGCGTCGGGGAGGTTGCGGACGTCGAGATGCCTCGACTGGCGCGAAGGGGAGGCCCGAGGCTGTCGGGGGAGGCTGATTGGCTAGAGCCACCGTGCGGAGGTGCACTGTAGCGTGCTCCAGAGCGTGCGTATTGCTGGCATCATCGCGTTCTCGCCGTTCTGGTCAAAACCAACGTGTCCAAGAGTGTCTAGAAGGTTGAGGGGGGAGTAAAGAAATGGCCTGCGGCCTTGGATGCCCTGGAGATGCTGAGAGAGAGTGAGGATGCTGGTGACTTGGTGAAAACTTGCTGTCCAGCAAGGTAAAACAGGGTTCTTACCCCTCAATCATGGAGCTGGGGTGCTGGGGAAGTTACTGGGGGTAGCTAGTGACTCAATGATCATGTGGTAAAAAGTTGAGGCCATGGAGAAGATTAAAAGTGATCAGGATGAGGGTTTTAGTAAAAAGCCAGAAGGTGTTTGATCAGTGTTTGGTAAAGCAAATGACCTCCACTTGACATGGCACTTAACAGGGTTGAAAGACATGAGAAAATAGGGTGCTTCACCAAGTTTGGGCCCATTTGAAGAAACTAGCCAATGTAACTTTGGTGAACTCTTGAAATCAACAGAAACAGTTTCATCTTGTTTGAGTCAAGCTATTCATCTCCCCTTGATGCACCACTTGGTGTAGCATCATCATTTGGGGTATTGATCATGCCCACAATGTTTGAAGCTCCAGATAAAATGTTGGTAATGTAAAGTTGTTCAAATTTGCATTTGAACAGAAAGGGTTTTGAGATGATCTGATCAAGTTTCTCTATTCCAAATCTTGTGCCATTTGGTCTAGATGCCCTATTAGGCCATTCTAGTATGTGCACCAAATTTGAGAGCAATTGGACAAGTTTGTCAATGTAAAGTTGCTCAAACTTCAAATATGGACAGAATGGTTATGAAGGGGTTTGAGGATGTTTTCTTGCTTCCCAAGGCATGGGACTTGGCAAGATCATCAAATATGTCATATATGACATGATAGAATTTCCCTGGAATTTTTGGAGAAAAATTCCTTTGTAAATATTTCAAAAGCTTGAAATATCCAGAAAGGGTTTTAGAGGGTTTAGACCATTATTTTGAACAGGACCAAGTGTTGAAACTCTTATATATGGACAATATATGTCCTCTGAGTCTCTCTGAATTTTGGCAAATATTTTTGAAATACTTAAATAATTAGTCCCTATTAAAGACCATTTCTGGCCTTAAGAAAAAGCTTTTAAATAAAATAGTAAAATAACTTTTAAAATTATACTTGTGTGGTTTCTGGAAGTCCTATGACTACTAGGTCTCAATTAAACCTTTTGAAATAATTTTCTCACCCTAAATCAAGTACTTGCAGTGCAAATCTCAATTCAGGGTTTTTTGGAAAACTAAATTTATAAAATACCTTTTGGCCAAATTAATTTTGTAAGAAAATACTATACTGTTATATAACACTTGGCATGATCATTGGGCAGAAGTTTTGAGTATGGAGATGAATTCTACAAGAGGTCATAGTTGACTTTAATAAGCACAAGAAAAGCACATGAAGAAAACTCAATTCCAAATAAAAGCCAAATGATGCTAAAAAAATTTTGCTGGTCCAATTTTTCATGCTTCAAAAATAACATGTTACAAAATGCAGTGTGTGACAGACCTACCCCCCTTACAAGAATCTCGTCCCCGAGATTCCTAAACTAGGGCTTAAAAGAGATCGGGAAACTCGGATCTAAGATAGTCTTCTCGTTCCCAGGTTGCTTCTGCTTCAGTGTGGTTGCTCTACTGGACCTTGAAATACTTGATGGTACGGCTTCGCGTCCGTCGTTCTGCTTCGTCCAGAACGCGAATGGGCTTCTCGCGGTTGGTCAAATCAGGCTGCAGATCAATGGCTTGGTGATCCACATCCCTGTAGAGATTGGGCTTGTCCGGAACTTGGAGACATTTCCGGAGTTGTGACACATGGAATACATTGTGCACATCGAATAGCTCAGGTGGTAGTTCCAACTGGTAAGCCACTTCTCCTCGTCGGTCGGTGATCTTGAAAGGGCCAATGAACCTTGGCGCGAGCTTCCCCTTGACGTGGAAACGCTTGGTTCCCTTCAGAGGAGTCACCCGCAGGTACACATGATCTCCGACACGGAAACTCATGTCTCGGCGTCGAGTGTCAGCATAACTCTTCTGCCTTGACTTGGCTGCCTTTAATCGCTCTCTGACTAGTTGGACTTGCTCTTCTGCTGCGCGGAGAATATCCGGTCCAAAGACTAGTCCTTCTCCAGTCTCCGACCAATTGAGGGGTGTGCGGCATCTGCGTTCGTACAACACCTCAAATGGTGCCATCTGAAGGCTTGACTGGTAACTGTTGTTATAGGAGAACTCGGCAAAAGGGAGACAGTCTTCCGACTTGGCTCCATATGCCAGGACACAGGCTCAGAGCATGTCTTCGAGAATCTGATTGACTCGCTCTGTTTGACCTCCGGTCTGTGGGTGGAAAGCTGTGCTGAAAGACAACTTGGTTCCCAAGGCTTCTTGGAATCTCTTCCAGAACCTTGAAGTGAACTGGGTGCCTCGATCTGACACAATCTCCTTGGGAACACCGTGAAGACTTACGATTCGGTTGATATAGAGAGTTGCCAGCTGGTTGCCTGAGTAGGTAGTCTTGACAGGAATGAAATGGGCCACCTTGGTCAAATGATCGACTATGACCCAGATAGAGTCATGTCCTTTATTCGACCTTGGTAACCTAGTGATGAAGTCCATTCCGACTTTATCCCACTTCCACTCAGGAACCTTGAGTGGTTGAAGCAATCCAGCAGGTCGCTGATATTCAGCCTTGACCCTTTGGCACACAACACACTTTGCAACATAGGTTGCAATCTCTCTTTTCATTCCGTGCCCCAGAATCGTGCCTTCAAGTCTTGGTACATCTTGGTTCCTCCGGGGTGGATGGAATACGGAGTGTCGTGGGCTTCTTGCAGAATCAGCGTCTTCAGCTCGGTGTTGTTTGGTACGCAGATGCGACCTTTGTACCAAACAATCCCGTGCTCGTCGTCGGAGAATCCTGGGGCCTTGCCCAGCTTCATCTTCTTCTTGATGCCTTCAATGCTTGCGTGTCCATCTTGTGCCTTCTTGACGTCGTCCATCAGGGTCGGTCTGACTTCCAAATGATCCAGAAATCCAGGGGTGACCAATTCCAAACTGAATTGTTCGATCTCCTTAAACAAGGCTGGCTGCCTTTCTTGAATAACGGCATTCAATGAGCAAGCCTTCCTGCTTAAGGCATCGGCCACCACGTTAGCCTTCCCAGGGTGATACTGAACACTGAGGTCATAGTCTTTGATGAGTTCCAACCATCTCCGCTGCCTCATGTTCAATTCCTTTTGGGTGAAAATGTACTTCAGACTTTTGTGGTCTGTGTAGATCTCACACCGTTTCCCTAGGAGGTAATGCCGCCATGTCTTCAAGGCATGAACTACTGCCACTAGCTCAAGATCGTGAGTAGCGTAGTTCTCCTCATGGGGTCGTAGCTGCCTGGAGAGGTAAGCTATGACGCGGCCTTCTTGCATCAGAACGCTTCCCAATCCGGTTCGAGAGGCATCACAATATATCACGAACTCCTTGTGAATATCAGGTGTTGCCAGAACTGGGGCGGTGGTCAATCTCTTCTTGAGCTCTTGGAAGCTCTCTTCGCATTTTGGCGTCCACTCGAACTTCTTGTCCTTCTTGAGGAGCTGAGTCATTGGTCGTGCAATGCTAGAGAATCCTTCCACGAACTTGCGGTAATAGCCCGCTAGTCCGAGGAAGCTTCTGACTTCCTTGACGGTCGTTGGAGATTGCCATTGGGTCACAGCTTCGATCTTCGCGGGATCAACAGATAATCCTTCCTCGGTCAAGACATGACCTAAGAATCCAACTTTATGCAGCCAGAACTCACAGTTGCTGAATTTGGCATACAGTTGGTGCTCACGAAGCTTGTCTAGGACCATCCTCAGATGCTGCTCGTGCTCTTCCTCCGACTTCGAGAACACAAGAATGTCATCAATGAAGACAACAACAAACTTGTCCAAATATTCCATGAAGACTTTATTCATGAGATACATGAAGTAGGCTGGGGCATTGGTTAACCCAAAGGACATGACCGTGCACTCGTACAGGCCATATCTGGTTACGAATGCCGTCTTCGGAATATCGTGGGGTCTGATCTTCAGCTGGTAGTACCCAGATCTGAGGTCGATCTTGGAGAATACCTTGGCCCCGCTGAGCTGATCAAACAGATCTTCGATCTTGGGAAGTGGGTACTTGTTCTTGATCGTAACTTCATTGAGGGAACGATAGTCAATGCATAAGCGGATGGTACCGTCCCTCTTTGCCACAAACAGAACAGGAGATCCCCAAGGGGAGGCACTCGGGCGGATGAATCCCTTCCTTAGCTGCTCTTCCAGCTGCTTCTTCAACTCAGCTAATTCTTCCGTCCCCATTATATAAGGCTTCTTATAGATGGGTCCTGCTCCGGGCACGAGCTCGATGATGAACTCAATGTCACGGTCAGGGGGCATTCCCGGTAGTTCATCCGGAAAGACACCCGGATACTCACATACCACCGGTACTTGATCTAGCCCAACTTCAGACAGACAGTTGACTTTAGCGGCTTGAGCGGAAGAGGAGTTGGAAGCAAACTTGACTTCGACTCCTTGGTCATTGGTCACAGTGACTGTCCGATTGGCACAGTCTAACAAGCCTTGGTGCTTACTGAGCCAATCCATCCCTAAGATCACATCCAAGCCTTGCGATCTCAGGATGATAAGGTCTTCTAGGAAATCTACACCGTTAATGGTAATACCGACTCCTTTACAGCCTATCTTGGCTCTCATCTCGGCTCCGGGGGTTTGTACCACCATAGGGTTATTCAGGGGTGTAGGGGTCATGCCACTTTTTAATGCAAATCTTTGAGTGACAAATGAATGCGTTGCTCCAGAATCAAACAAGACAGTTGCAGGTGCTGAGTTGACAAGGAACGTACCCAGCACGACGTCCGGGTCTTCCTGGGCTTCTTCAGCAGTGACGTGATTCACACGCCCCTTCCCATGGTTCGGTGGATTGCGAGGAGCTGGGTTTCTTGGTGGCATTCCACGGCCTTGTCCCTGGTTCTGCGCATTGGGGCGTGGGGCATCAAGCTTCTTGTTGGGGCACACCCTTGAGATGTGTCTGGGCTGACCACATCCAAAGCAAGTGACTTGGTTTGGATTGATCTTGTTGCCACCACTGATATTGGGGTTGAAAGCTGGCCTGGGGTTGGCATACTGCTGAGGCTGAGGGTTGGCACGAGGTGCAGGAGCTCTTGGTTGCCGATAGGTTGGCTTGGCCGAGGCTGACTGCCACGGACGAGGCTTCCGGTTGCTGGAACTTCCCTTACTGACCAACTTGCGCTTGCGAGTGTCTTCAAAGGCACGCCGCTTGTCTTCAAGCATAAGTGCCTTGTTCACCAGGCCAGGGAAAGACGGGCAGTCGCACACGACAAGCGAGTATTGCAGAGTCTGATTGAGGCCTTCCATGAAGCGCTCCCTTTTGGCAGCATCAGTGCTGACATCTTCAGGGGCATACCTTGACAGAACACTGAACTTCTGCATGTACTCCTTGACAGTGCCACTTCCTTGCTTCAGGGATCGGAACTCGCGCTTTTTGATAGCCATGATTCCGGAAGGAATGTGGGCCTTGCGGAATTCTGCCTTGAAGTTAACCCAAGTGATGTCTTGTTCAGCATGCATGACCTTGAATCCATCCCACCAAGCTCTAGCAGTCCCCCCGAGGCAGTGGGCTGCATAAGCCACCTTCTCGCGGTCTTCGGTGCATCCGACTAGTTCCAGTATCTCTTCAATGGAACGGACCCAGTCGTCTACATCCAGGGGTTCAGCAGTCTCGATGAAGGTTGGCGGTGCATGCTTCTTGAACTCTGCCAACGTGGAACGTCCATTGCCATTCCTCGCCGGCTGGCGGTTGTTGGTGACAGCTTGAGCAATCAGCTGGAGAGCTGCAGCGTTGGCTTGGCGTTCCTCTCGGAAAGCTTGGAGAAGCTGAGCCATGTCCATGCTTGGAGGAGGTGGTGGTGGAGCTTGGTCGTTGGTTTGGTCGTGGCCTGCCTCTGGCTGAGAGGATGCTCCGGCTTCGGGCTGCTGGGTAGAGGTACCAGTACGAGTTACAACAGGCATCCTGTTGGAGCGGTAAAAGGTCTCATGACTCGGAAGAGGGAAAGCAAGATAGATGGGTGCCTAGTAAGGGGGTGGGTGTGACACTAAATCAAATTATGCAAGGGCCGAAAGGCCAAAACACATTCATAAAAATCCAAATGGGTGATGTAGTCGTTTACACATTCCCGAAGGAAGAATACGACATACATCCAGACACAACAAAAGCAAACACTAGATGGTTTCATATGAACCATACAAGGACTCGACTGCGCATAGGGGTTACACGACCTATCCTACCGTAGAGGTTACAACTGGCATATCCGAGTAGCGAATAATGCCTAAGCGGCGGAATGCTCGGTCGCGTATTCCGGCTCTTCTGGGTCTTCCTCCTTGTCTTCATCTGTCTGGGCCCCCTTGTCACTTGAGGGTGTGGGGGAGTGGAGGAGTTGGATACGATGGTGCTTCGTCGGTGGTGCAGGGAAAAGCTTGCGATATTCCCTTGCCGTCATCCGGCGTCGCCGAGGTGGTTCTTCATCCTTGGAAGATACGTCCTCGGAGGGCCTTCCGCCTCGGTATGCGATAGCGGATTGTCCATAAGGTGCTCCTTCCTTCTTGATCCTATTTGCCTTAACTTGAGCTCGACGAAGAAGGGCCTTGGTCTTGTGAAGTTCTTCTTGAAGCTTCATTGATTCCGAGGCCAAGTCTTGTGCCAAGCTGTCGGCACATAGACTGAAGTAGGTCTGGAACCGAAGCGAGAGTCCTTCCTTCAGTGGAGGGGCTAGTGCGCTGCTTTCTTCTTCACCTTCCTTCCGGTAAGGTAAGAAGCGAGTTTTCATCTTGGCTGCCATCTCCGGAAGAAGCTCGCGGAGACGGGTTAATGCCTTGAGTGCAGCAGCCTCGACAGCGAGTGGTAGTGTTGCCATCTGGGGTCCCTCGAAGAACCAACTTGTGGGAGGATCGTTTGCCTTCACGATCACTTCCACATGGTACTCCACCTCAGTGTCGCTAACCCAATGCTCAAGGTAGGTGAGGATGGGTGCTCGGTGGAACTGACACTCCTGGAGGCTATCCTCGAGAAGTAAGGGAAACCCAGTGGTCAGGTGCTCTTCGGGTACAGCGGCCATGTACAAAGGTGGAATAGGAGGGGTTAATAAGCTGATGAAATCTCAGGTTTAGAAAAGAAGAGAGGTTCAGAAGGTTTTTGAAAAAGGCGTCTCATCTAACTAACGCCCATGCTAACTAAGGCTTCCTACAGTCAGGATGGCTCTGATACCAGCTCTGTGGGGACCCCGACTTAGAAGTCGAGATCACCGAATGCACGTGTACAGTGATCCCAGAGATCAATGCTCACTGAACACACAGAAGCTGAAATAACAAGAGTCTTACATCCATACAAATAGTCTTACACGAATTATGGCCATTATGGCCAAGTCTTACATAGATAGAGCCCCACGGGCTGAATAGCAAATAACTCAAATAGCGGAAGTCTTCGATAACGGGTAGAACCCATGCCATCTGCCTTAACCCTACAGGCATTCTGACTGGGATAGCGTCCTAGTTCGCATGTTCGTCTCCAAAGAACTCTTCCTCATATTCCTGCTCTTCAATGCCTGGCCAATTAAATAACCAATGGCAAGCCAATGAGTACTTTGAATGTACTCGCAAGCAACCCATGATGTGGTTCAAAGTAACAGTGCATTTGAATAATAATGATCAATCTAGCAAGGCTAGAACAAATATTCTACCATCAAGTTAATGCATCAATAAACTCGCGTAACCTCGAAGACAGGTTACCGATATCAACATGAATATGATTCAACTCATCGAGTCAAGTCACCACCTTGACTCACATACACACGCATGGTTTCACAATTATTGGACGTAGCCCAAGAGCGGTTACCCAACTGTCCATGACCGTGGACACGGCTATTCGAATAGTTTGACACTCTGCAGAGGTTGTAAACTTTACCCACAAGATCCGGGGAACTTCCGTGTCATCCACGACCCGCGGTACCTCAAGTACCCGGGGTAAGCACCCGGTCATTATCTTTCCTTAGACGACACTAACATAGAGTCCACTCGTTGGTACACGGCCCTCGGGTACAAACAATAGATTACGGGACTTGCCCTAATTTCAATGTCACGCGTACCCGAAGGGACCAACGGTGTGTCCGGTGCCCTGTGAAAACAGTCATGGTCGTCTATCCAAGCACGACCCCGTCCCGGGAGAGACCTCAAGTCTTCCCGTCACTAGTAATGCGGGCACCATGCTAGCATCGACCTAAGTAATCAATAAAGCCCCGTCCCATAAGGGGTAGTGTGGTTACACATGTATGGTTGGAATAACGGTCGCAACTTAAACCAATCCGTTTGAAAAACACACACACTTGCCTCGGTACACCACTTCGTCATCAAGTGGTCACCCAACTCATCATCATCTCCCTCGGGCATGAATGGCACCCGACGGGGTTTTTTGTAAAGACTTCAACCACAAAGGTTCATGTCACACATGCATCACTATTCATTACTACTAACCATATGCATGCCATCTAGCATATAGCAGGATCAAGATCATGGCATGCATCATATGGTGGAATCAACTAGGTCACTATCGTAACCCTAACATCATGCATCGGAAACAAACGGGTTCCGAAAAACAAGTGTGTCATGGTCAAAGGGCTGCTTGCCTGGATTGGCTTGGTCTTCAAAGTCCTCAAATCCTTCTCCTTCTTCTTCCACAGCAACTTCGTCAAATACGGGATCTATACGTCGCATAATAACCACGGGAAAATAAGAATACAAACAAAACAGAAAAATCAAAGTGCTCAAAAAAATGTCAACTCATTTTTGTAAAATACTAGAGGAATTTCAAAGATGGGGAAAATTCATAGTTGGAGTTTTGGAGTTATAGAATGGAATCTATTGATTTTTGAACAGGAGTATTACTGCCCAAATTTGAATTTAAATTTGAACAGTATAGAAAAGTTTCATGGATTTGAGTGAAAGTGGTACCATTAAATAGGTTGGAATATTACAAGATTTTAGGAGTTGGAATTATTTTATTTGGACCATTATTCTTTTCTTTAGAAATGTTTGAATTAATACAGAAAAGAAAAAAGGGAAAAAGACCTGTGCAACTGGGCCAGAGAGGCCACAGTGCACGGCCCAGAGCGGTCCAGCCCAGCCGCACGGGTGCCTGCGCGCGCACGTCAGGTTTTTGAACCTGACGGGCGGGGCCCGTGGGTCAGTGGCAGAGAGGAGGGGGAGAGAGGTGTGGGGATGACAGGTGGGGCCCGCCTGTCATCTCCAACCTTGCGGCCACGGCGACGGCGAGCTCACCGGCGAGGTTTCCGGCCACGGCGACGGCAACAGAGGCCAGGGATGGACTCAGCGTCGAGTGGCGGTTGCAGTGGTGGTGGTGCGGCACGCCGAGGAGGTCAGGTTCGCCGGCGGCGAGGTGGGACGGCGGAAGCTCGTCGGAGGGTCGTTGCTCCGGTCGTTTCCGACTGCAAACGGAGGGGGAAACAGGGGGAAAGGGTCAGTGGAGCACGGCGGTTCCGAATCGGGTGAAAGGAAGGGCAGGGGTGGCTCGTACTGCGGGATCACCGGTGGCCCGACGCGGCGGAGCTCCGGCCGATCCCGAGCACTGGGACGACCTGGGGAGGAGTGGGTGGTGCTGGGGACTCAGTGGAGTGAGGTGGAGCTGCTGATGTTGTTGGAGAGGCTCGGGAGGGGCTATTTATAGGAGGTCGACGGAGGCCCGTGGTCCAGTGTACCGGCGAGCTCCGGCTCGAGGCTACAGCGCACGGGAGGCCAAGGGGATGAGTCCACGGAGTTCCTGGACGAGCTCCACATCCAGTAGAGGTGAGAGGAGGAGCGGGGGACCTTCCAGTCGACGCGCGCGTGCGAGGCAGAGGAGTGGCCGTTGCGGGCGGCCAGCGCGCGTGCGACGACGGCCACTGGAGGGCGCAGGAGGAGGGGGGACAGCGTCGGGGAGGTTGCAGACGTCGAGATGCCTCGACTGGCGCGAAGGGGAGGCCCGAGGCTGTCGGGGGAGCCTGATTGGCTGGAGCCACCGTGCGGAGGTGCACTGTAGCGCGCTCCAGAGCGTGCGTATTGCTGGCATCATCGCGCTCTCGCCGTTCTGGTCAAAACCAACGTGTCCAAGAGTGTCTAGAAGGTTGAGGGGGGAGTAAAGAAATGGCCTGCGGCCTTGGATGCCCTGGAGATGCTGAGAGAGAGTGAGGATGCTGGTGACTTGGTGAAAACTTGCTGTCCAGCAAGGTAAAACAGGGTTCTTACCCCTCAATCATGGAGCTGGGGTGCTGGGGAAGTTACTGGGGGTAGCTAGTAACTCAATGATCATGTGGTAAAAAGTTGAGGCCATGGAGAAGAGTAAAAGTGATCAGGATGAGGGTTTTAGTAAAAAGCCAGAAGGTGTTTGATCAGTGTTTGGTCAAGCAAATGACCTCCACTTGACATGGCACTTAACAGGGTTGAAAGACATGAGAAAATAGGGTGCTTCACCATGTTTGGGCCCATTTGAAGAAACTAGCCAATGTAACTTTGGTGAACCCTAGAAATCAACAGAAACAATTTCATCTTGTTTGAGTCAAGCTATTCATCTCCCCTTGATGCACCACTTGGTGTAGCATCATCATTTGGGGTATTTATCATGCCCACAAAGTTTGAAGCTCCAGATAAAAAGTTGGTAATGTAAAGTTGTTCAAATTTGCATTTGAACAGAAAGGGTTTTGAGATGATCTGATCAAGTTGCTCTATTCCAAATCTTGTGCCATTTGGTCTAGATGCCTTATTAGGCCATTCTAGTATGTGCACCAAATTTGAGAGCAATTGGACAAGTTTGTCAATGTAAAGTTGCTCAAACTTCAAATATGGACAAAATGGTTATGAAGGGGTTTGAGGATGTTTTCTTGCTTCCCAAGGCATGGGACTTGGCAAGATCATCAAATATGTCATATATGACATGATAGAATTTCCCTGGAATTTTTGGAGAAAAATTCCTTTGTAAATATTTCAAAAGCTTGAAATATCCAGAAAGGGTTTTAGAGGGTTTAGCCCATTATTTTGAACATGACCAAGTGTTGAAACTCATATATATGGACAATATATGTCCTCTGAGTGTCTTTGAATTTTGGCAAATATTTTTGAAATACTTAAATAATTTTTCCCTATTAAAGACCATTTCTGGCCTTAAGAAAAAGCTTTTTAAATAAAATAGTAAAATAACTTTTAAAATTATACTTTTGTGGTTTCTGGAAGTCCTATGACTACTAGGTCTCAATTAAACCTTTTGAAATAATTTTCTCACCCTAAGTCAAGTACTTGCAGTGCAAATCTCAATTCAGGGGTTTTTGGAAAACTAAATTTATAAAATACCTTTTGGCCAAATTAATTTTGTAAGAAAATACTATACTGTTATATAACACTTGGCATGATCATTGGGCAGAAGTTTTGAGTATGGAGATGAATTCTACAAGAGGTCATAGTTGACTTTAATGAGCACAAGAAAAGCACATGAAGAAAACTCAATTCCAAATAAAAGCCAAATGATGCTAAAAAAAATTTGCTGGTCCAATTTTTCATGCTTCAAAAATAACATGTTACAAAATGCAGGGTGTGACACTAAGTAGCACCACCCAACTATCCTTGACCGCGGACACGGCTATTCGAATAGTTTTACACTCTGTAGAGGTTGCACATTTTACCCACAAGATCCCGGGAACTTCCATGACATCCACGACCCGCGGTACCTCAAGTACCCGGGGTAAGCACCCGATCACTATCTTTCCCTAGACGACACTAACATAGAGTCCACTCGATTGGTAACAGCCCCGTGCCAAACATTTTACATCTTAAAATTGTGGAGACTTGCTCCCATATTCATCACATACCACTGACACGGGGTACCAACGGTGTGTTCGGTGCCCTGTAAAAACAGTCATGGCCGCCTATCCAAGCACGACCCCGTCCCGAGAGTGACCTCAAGTCACCCCCGTCACTAGTAATGCGGGCACCATGCTAGTATCGATCTAGGTAATCAATAATGCCCTTTTCCCATATAAGGGTAGAGTGGTTGCGCATGTTTGGTTGGGACGGTAGTCACACATAAATCTAATCCATCTCTGTAAACAACACTTTCGTCAAGCCTCAGCACACTACTTCTTCACCAAGTAGTGCCCTAGTTCCTCATCAACTCCCAGGGGCATTAGTGGCACCCACTGGGTCATTTGCAAGTATGTCAAACCACACTTGTTTCACTCAATGCATAACCCTGACCCATTTTGCGTAGCCAACTACTATAGCATACATCTATCTACTCCCACCCACATAACCCTCATAGGAAGGTAGGGTCATGTTTGATGCAAGTTCAATAGCAAAGTAACAAAGGCACCAACCAAAGTGGTCACCTCTTCTACATGATTCCGATGGATTGATAATAGGGTGCTATCAGACATGCATAAAAAGTTTCTCGAACATGGTCAAAGGGCTGCTTGCCTTGTCCTTCCGAGTCTTCAAACCTTCTGGTCCATCTCCGAGTACTCCGTTTATTTCGTCAACTAATGATGGAAATAATCATAATAAGCAACACAATCAAAGCAAAAATAAAAGTGTTCTAAAAATAGGATTTGGACTTTTCTAGGATACCTCTGGTCATTTTAGAAATGACCAAGGTGTTTTCATAGGCATTGGATCAATGGATAGTTTGGATCATTTCAATATGATGGAACCAAGGGGTTTATGGATTTGAAAGAAGTATACAGAAATATTTTCTTGAATGATGAGCAAAGGCACCCATCAACAAGTCATGATTTTAGAAGCATCTAGGAGTTGGTTTCACTGGACTTGGAATTCAAATGAATTTCCTAGGATTTTGCAAAGCTGATAAATATGAAGAAATGGCTCAATATTTGGTGGGGTACAGAAAGTATTAATAAAAATGTTCCAAAACTAAGTTTGGATATGACAAGCATCTAGGAATTTGAACTACTGCATTTGGATCAAATTTGAGCCGTCTGTGATTTTCTAAAGTTCATCACAGAAAATGAAATATTGGCATTTGATAATTATTTGTGAAGGAAATGTTTCTGGAATAATGTGCATGTTGCACCATGTGGTAGAGCATGATTTTAGAGACCACCAGAAATTTGAATCATGCAATTTGGAGTTCATTTGAATTATAAATGAATTTATGAAGTTGTCTGGAATAGAAAAAGAAAAAGGAATAAGGGTTTTACCCTTCACTGCGCTCAGGGCGGTGGATAGCCCGTGGGCCGGCCCAGCGACTCGACTGTGCGGGCGGAGGTGGTGACGCCGAAGGCGTCCTGGCAGAGTGCGCCTCCGCGCGGGGGAAGCGGCGTCTGCTGCCCCGCCTCCACTTAAAAATCGGCAGGCCCAGCGATGGAGTCGCTGACTTGCGGGGCCCCCTGCCAGTTGGTGGGGAGGTCGTCCCCTACCTCGCGCCTGAGGCAGAGGAGCGGCAGGGGCGCGGGGCAGCGCAAGCACGGGCGCCCTCCCTGGCGGCTCCGGCCACCTCCGGCGTCGTCCTGCACAGCAGTGGGTTTAGCGCGAGGAGGCGCGCCCGCCCAGGTGCTCCACGCTCGCGGAGGAGCTCGGGAGGAGGAGAAGCTTTGGGCGCGACGGGCTGGGGTGCTGTCGAGGATGAGCCCGCCGGCACGGCCACCGGGAAGTGAAAACGGGGCGCGGAGCGTGTTGCGGTGGTCCTGGAGATCACGTAAAGCGCTGGAGTGGAGGGGAGGGGGTCCTGGTGGTGCGAATTGTGGAGGAGCCCGACGGCGACACTTCGGCCATGGAGGGGGTATGAGGCCACGGGAGAGAGGTTGAGGATGTCTAGGAGGTGCACGGGAGAGAGGAGGGTCCAGAAGAGGCAAGGGAGTGCTCGGGGGGAGGCTTAAATAGATGCGGCCGCGGTGCACCATGAGCTTCGTCCATGGACGCGCTCGGGCAAGCTCGTGGAGGGAGGAGGAGGGCAAGGGAGGATAAGGCCGACAGTCCTGCAGGTTGCGGACGTTGAGGCGACCTCGGGGGACACGAGGAGGAGGCCCGAGGTTGTCGGGGGCTCTTGGTTGGGCGAGTCTACAGTGCGCCTGGGCACTGTAGCACGCTCCAGAGCATGCTTTTGGCTGCCATTGGCATTGCCTGGCGTCCAGGGTGTGTCCAATGGTGTCCAGAGGGTAGAGGGAGTAGTAAACTATAGGGAGGTGGCCTTGGATGCTCTGGGAGCCACTGGAGTGAGGAGAGAGGTGAAAGAGGAGAAGAGTGTTCCTGTCCACAAGAGTAAAAATGGGGTTTTCACCCCCCAATCATTGAGCCGAGGACATGGGGAAGTCACTGGGGGTAGAAGATGATCAGAAGAAGCTGTGGTAAGAATTTGAGATAAAGGGAAATAGTAAAAGGGGTCCAAACAATGGTTTTGGTAATTTGGCAGAAGGTGTTTGATCATGTTTTGGGCAAGCAAAATAGCTGCACTTATCATGAGACTAAACAGGATCAAATGTCACATATAATTAGGGCCTTTCACCAAATTTGAGCTCATTTGGGAAAAGTTGCCAATGTAACTTTGGTGAACCCTAGAAATCAACAGAAATGGTTTCACCTTGTTTGAGTTAAGCTAATCATACCCCCTTGATGCACCACTTGGTGTAGCATCATCATTTGGGGTTATGATCATGCCCACAAAGTTTGAGGCCCCAGGTAAAAAGTTGACAATGTAGAGTTGTTCAAATTTGAATTTGAACAGAAATGGTTTTGGGGCACTTAGACCAAGTTATGCTTCTCCAAAACTTGTGCCATTTGGCATAGATGCATAATTACATCATTTTAGCATGTGCACCAAGTTTGAGAGCATTTGGACAAGTTTGGCAATGTAAAGTTGCTCAAACTTCAAAATGGACAGAAATGGTTTTGAGGGGATTAGATGATGTTCCCTTGATCTTCAAGGCATGAGGCTTTGCAAGATCATCAAATATGTCATATTTGACATGATAGAATTTCCCTGGAATTTTTGGAGAATATTCCCTGTGTAAATATTTCAAAAGCTTGAAATATCCAGAAAGGGTTTTGGAAGGATTTGTCCAATATTTTGAACATGACCATGTGTTTAAACTCTTATATATGGACAATATATGTCCTATGAGTTACCCTGAATTTTGGCAAATATTTTTGAAATACTTAAATAATTTTCCCTATTAAAGGCCATTTCTGGCCTTAAGAAAAAGCTTTTAAATAAAATATAAAAATAACTTTTAAAATTATAATTTTGTGGTTTCTGGGAGTCCTATACCTAATAGGATTCAAATAAACTTTTTGAAAGATTTTTCACACCCTAAATAAGGTACTTGCAGTGCAAACCTCAATTCATGGGTTTCTGGAAAAACTAATTTTAGAAAATACTTTTTGGCCAAAATATTTTTATAAGAAAATACTATACTGGTCTATACACATGGCATGATCATTGGGAAAAGGTTTTGGATCAAGGAGATGAAGTATAAGAGTTGGAGGATTTATTTGATTTTTAGAGCACTAGCATACAGCAGACAAAAGTCAAATCAAGCAAAGTCAAAAACACTCAAAAGTTTTTGCAAATCCACATTTTTAACATGGTAATTAGCTTAAGCAATGTGGCATGAAAATCAGGGTGTGACAGTTGTCTTTGTAGAACTTTAACTCCTCCGTAGCACACACTGCCTCCGCATAGGCTGCGTCTCCTTCCTCGCATTCCAATGCGATCCTGCGACTTCCGTGAACCGTGATGGTTCCCTTGTGACCCGGCATCTTGAGCTGTAGATAAACATAGCACGGTCTAGCCATGAACTTGGCGTAAACCGGTCTCCCAAACAGAGCATGATATGGGCTCCTGATCTTTACGACCTCAAAGGTCACTGTCTACCTTGAATCCTGCTCATCCCCAAAGGTAACTTCCAGATCAATTTTCCCAACTGGGTAAGCCGATTTACCTGGCACCACTCCATGGAATACTGTGTTGGACTGTCTCAACTTCTTATCTATCAACCCCATACGACGGAAAGTCTCATAGTATAAGATGTTGATACTACTGCCGTCGTCCATGAGTACCTTTGTGAACTTGTAGCCACCTACCTGTGGTGCCACCACTAGGGCCAACTGGCCCGGATTATCAACCCGTGGCGGGTGATCCTCTCTGCTCCACACAATAGGTTGTTCCGACCAACGTAGAAAACGTGGCGTCGCCGGTTCAACTGCGTGTACTGCCCGCTTCAGAACCTTTT
The DNA here is from genome assembly GCA_902687465.1 of Secale cereale. Taxonomy (NCBI): domain Eukaryota; kingdom Viridiplantae; phylum Streptophyta; class Magnoliopsida; order Poales; family Poaceae; genus Secale; species Secale cereale. The sequence continues at coordinate 479,971,066 of LR738714.1, forward strand.
GATCTCGTTTGCACAAACTTGTGGTGAAAACATGATACCGTCCACTGCTTAGCTCTTTCGGATTACTCTGATACCCGGATTGCTGCTGCTGCTGGCGTTGCTGATTGCCTTGGTTGTTGTAACCGCCCTGACCATGCTGCTGGTTACCTTGGTTGTTGTAACCACCCTGACCATGTTGTTGGTAATGTTGATGCTGACCGTGATATCCTGATCCGGAACCATTACCCTGGTAACTCGGACCCTGAAAACCGGGACTCGATCCACCGGCGGGGGGTCCGTGGTTATATCTGGCTTGTCTCATGGCCTCTACCATGATCTGACAGTCCTTCCATAGATGTTTAGATGGGTGTCCCTCCGTACTGTGCTTAGGTCAAGGCTCGTTCAACTGTTGATCTAGATTGAAGAACTGCCCTCGCCACGTTGAGGTGGTTTACCTTTGCGGCGCTGCCCATTTCCCTGAACGTTGGTATTGGCCACAAAATCAGAACCGCCCTCTGCCTTTCGCTTACCATTGTAACCCGTTCCTACCGGATTAGCCTGCGCCGGTTTACCAGCCTTGTTCGCCTTTCCGGACTTGTCTCCTCTGCATCCGGGTACTTGGCGTTATCAGAATCCCCATATTTCACCAGAGCGCTCATGAGCGTGCCCATGTCATTGCAATCGCGTTTGAGCCGTCCTAACTTCATTTTCAGAGACTCAAACCGACAATTGTTCTCCAATGCCACTATCGTCGTACTAGGGTTGATACTATTGGAAGAGTGCAGGATTTCTGATACTCGCCGCACCCAGCTGCTCGTGGGTTCCTGCTCTCCTTGAACACATGCTGCTAAGTCTACCACCGACATTGGCTGTTTGCACGTGTCTTTGAAATTTTTGATAAACTGGCGACGCAACTCACCCCATGATCCGATGGAGTTAGGCGGTAGGCCCTTTAACCATGTCCGGGCTGTACCCTCAAGCATCATGGTAAAGTACTTGGCACATGCCGCTTCATCCACATCAAGCATCTCCATAGCCATCTCATAACTTTCAACCCACGCCTTCGGAGCCAGATCTGCTGTGTAGTTGGGTACCTTGCGCGGGCCTTTGAAGTCTTTGGGCAATTTCACGCTTCGTAAAGCGGGGACGAGACACTATACTCCAAAGGAACTCGCCGTGGCTCCCGTTTCTGATGTGGCTGTGTGAACCGGCGTCGCTTGACGGGTGTCCTCGCAGGCAGCATGCCTAGCCCAATTTACCGCCTCTTGGGCGTGTGCTTCTACTCCCGCCGGATTATCCTGCCTGTGACGGTGACGTCTCCGCTCGCTGCTAGACACAGCCGGTTTATCCCAGTGCCTAGAATAACTTCGGCTTTGGCGGGGGGTTGAATGAATCCTTTCCCTGCTATAAGAGTACGCCTGCTGCTGTGTCAGCGCCGTGTCCAGTAATTCCTTAGCCCGGCGTGCTTCCATCGCCACGGGGGAGGTCCCCTCAATGGGCAAAGCGGCCAGTCGTGAAGCGGCGGCGACAATGTTGTCTAACGGGTTAGAGTAATGGCCGGGAGGGGTGAGGATGTGCGGCGTTGGCACAACTTGGCGGTTTCGCTCTGCGGCCGGCGGCTGAACCGACGCGCCAGTCCCCGGGGCTCCTCCCCGGTTTACCTCTGGGTTATTGCTGGCTCCCGCTCCTGGTGTGCCAAAGAGATTCCTCGCCTTGTAAACCGGCGGTAGACGAGTTTGCTGTCTTCTGTACATTACCTCCTGTGCAGAAGTCTGATCCACCCTGAGCCGGAAAGCTTGGGAGTCTAGCTCTGCCTGCCTTGTAGCCATCCTAGCCTTCTCCGCATCCAGATCCCATTTAGCCTGCTCAATCCGGCCCTTCAGCTGAAGGATCTCCGCATCATGTTGCGCCTTGTTGGAAGGGGCTACTTCTGCTATCGCGAGCGCCGTCAACTCTACAACCAAGGTGGATAGGAAATCAGAGGGTGATGGGGTTTGGCTGCCCGCCCCAGCACCAGCTACCTCTGAGGTGAACGCCCCGGTCACCGAGGGCTGCTGCATAGACTGTGATCCGGCCATGAAGACAGCCACCCGGTTTGGCGGATAAAAGGGGTCCGGAATACTATCACCATTGGACACACCCTCGGATCGGCCGTCCTACAACAGATACTAAGATCCAGTCTCTCTGGATGAAGATTCATCATCAGAGTAGACAACTGTCTCACCACCAGAATCCGATCCGTCCTCGGCTTGGACTCCATGTACCGCTCCAACAAAAACACGTTTCACGGCGGGCTGAATCCGGGCCGATCTCGCACGCTGAGCCGGCTCGACGTTGTTGGGGAAGATGTCCGGCTCAGGTCCTGGTTCGCCGATCTTGCCGATGAAGACGTGGATGCCGCCGAAGGGGACCCGGTACCCGTATTCGATTGAATCGGCCTCGGGGCCCCAGCCCGCATCGTCGATGTAGATCCGGCCACGACGACTCTTGGTCATCCGGCCAACCGCGTAACCCTTGAGTCCTTCAAAGCTGCCCTTCAAGAACTCGAAACCATCGTGTGATAGCCCCACGGTGGGCGCCAACTGTCGTGGAATTAGCACGGCAGATGTCCGGTTTAGAGGACTTAGGTGTGAGGCCATCGCGCGGGTTAGCTTGAAGAGGTTAAAAGCACACAAAAGACACAGAGGGTTTATACTAGTTCGGCCCCTTCGATGAAGGTAAAAGCCTACGTCTAGTTTGGTGTGGTATTGCTTGGGTGTCGATGAACAGGGAGCGAATCGCTTGCCTGTGTCTCGAGCTGTTGTTTCTTGTCCTTGAACCGTCGCCGGGTCGTTCCTTTATATAGGAGGCAACGCCCAGTCCGGTTTACAGAGTCCCAAGGCCGGCTCATAAACGTGTCCGCCTCGGTCTATACTCTTTCTATCTTACATCCCAAGTTACATGATATGACGGTTTACAAACCGTGGGCTTTACACATGGGCCCTAAACTTCTATGGGCTGTAACCTTTTGTACATATTCTACCGGGCTTGTAATAATACGGTTATGTCTGTGTAATCCGGATCTTCCTGGCCGATTTATACCTGCTAGTAATATCCCTGACAATTAGGATCATGGGTTACTCTTCCATGTCACATACATTTTGGTGGAGCGCTCAAAATGATATACACTAAAGCATGCACTCATCACCAAGCAAAGTGAATGATCATGTGGAATATAGAGATAGTATCATCCAAGCAAACATTAAGATAGCATATGATCAAACACGTGATCACACAAGTATCTTACACACATAACATAGAGTATCAAGCAAACACACAAATGAAGTTCAACCAAAAGCAAGAGAGACCAAAGAGGCAAAGCACTCTCTCTCGAAGCCTATGATCTATACATATTTCTCCCCTGTCACATCCCTAGCTTTACTTTGCCCTAGGATAGTTTTGCCTGTGCATCATGTTTAAAATTTTGTTAAACTTGAAATGGGGATGACTAAACCCTAGCACCTAATCAAAGCAATTAGGTTTAACCTAAAAATATTTTCATTAAACCCAAAAATTGCCTTCAGTAATGTTTGATAATTTTGGCAAGGGTTTTGGTCCAAACCAAAAATATTGAACATTTATGGGGAATTGTTTGGGCTGTGATTAATTCACTAATGTATTTGAGTTGGAGCAAATAAATCCTATAATTATTTTTAATGCTCCAATTATTCTGAAAACATTTTGTGGAATTTTGGAATAATCCATATTGCATCCAAAAATAAGTTCAGAAGCAACAAAAATGGTTTAGTATTAGTACTAAATCAAAATAGAGCAAAACAGATAGAAAACAGAAACTAATTTAGAAAAGGAGAGAGAGAATGGAACCTCACCTGGGCCTTACCTGGCAGAAGAGGCCCAGCCCACCAGGGGCTGTGTGGTCTTCTTCCTCCTGCCAGGAGGACAGGCATGTGCGTGGCGAGCGCGCCGGCGACGCCTTGTCACCTCCTCCCTGCCTGCTTCCCTCCCCGACGCCCTGGACGAGCGCCACGACACCCCTGGAACCCCCATGAACCTCCCCGTGATTCTTCCCTCTCCTCTGTCACTCTCCCCCGCTTCCCACACGCGCGGCCGAACGCCACCATCGCCGCCGCTCGTCGTTACCACGGCCACAGCCTCCCCCTCGCCCCTCCGACGAGCCCCTTAGCTCCGTCGTGCCACCCTCTCCCTCTCCTTCATGTCACGCGGCGCCAGGAGCTCCCCCTCACCCGCAACGCCGTCGATCCCCTCTTCTGCGTCTGGTGACCGTCGTCGACGATTCGCCGCCGACTGGACCTCCTCGAGCCCGCTGATCTCCTATTCGGCATCGCCGTGAGTCCTTGTGTCGAACCCCCCTCTTCCCCGTTGCGTTTGCACGCCGAAGCTGCCGCACCACTCGAGCCCGACTGCGCCGCCGCCTGAGCTCACCGGCGATGACGCTCCGGTGACCATTTGGCCCCGAGCATGCGTCCAACGTGCTCGCCACAACGCGTAGATGCCGCACGTGCTAACCCTGCGTCCCCTAGGCCGCCGCAGCCGTTTTCCCCTCTCTGCCCGAACTCCGGCGCCGCCGCGAGCTCGTTTCCGACGAGCTCCGGCCACCCCAGCTCCTCCCACTTGCGGGGATGGGTGTGGGAGAGCAAGGGCTACGCCCTGGTACCCTCAGCAAGCAAAAACGCCGCCTGTAGCGCGAGCCCGAGCAACTCCGGCGAGCCTCCGCCGTTCTTTTGGTCGCCGCCGGCCTGTCTCCGGCGACTGCCAACGTGGCCACTTAATTAGGGACTAATTACCCCACTAATCACCCCTAGAGCCACTGACACATGGGCCCTGCACACTTAATTAAGCACAGTTTAGTTCCTGTTTAGTTTAAGTTAACCACAGTGGCCCCACGCGTCAGTTTTGACCGCGCTGACGTGGGCATTGACTAGGCCCACATGTCAGCGACCCTAACCAGCCCTGGGTCACTGACCAATGGGTCCCACGCGTCAGGTTTGACCCTGGCCGACCCTGTTGACTAGGTGACGTCAGAATGACACAGTGCTGATGTCATAAATGCTTTTCTGGAATTTTAAATAAATCAGAAATGATTTATTTATTTCAGAAAATAGCCAAAACTTCTAAAAATCATATAAAATCAATCGTAGCTCAGATGAAAATAATTTATATATGAAAAATGATCAGAACAATATAAGGAATCTGTTTATGGCATTTTCATGCATGTTTGAATAACTTACAGCCACTTTTTAGGACAATTTGAATAATTGGCATTTAAATAATCACATATGGAGTTTGAATTTGAACCTTTGGTTCAAACCAACTTCATTTAACATGATTGCTAGTTGCATTAGCTCAATCAACAACATATTGCCATATCATGATCATGCATCATATTGTCGCATTGCATTGATTGTGTTCTCTCTTGTTTGCCGGTGCTTGTCCCCTTTCAGTAGACGTGTTCCGACGATGAGTTCGATGACACCGATGAAGACCCAATGTTATCTTCAGAAGTGCCAGGCAAGCAAACCCCATTGAACATTCCGATACAATCCCACTCTCTCGCTCTTGCTCTCTTTACTGCATTAGGACAACAACGCTTCAACTGTTACCTGCTGCGGTTGTTGAACTCCTTTCCACTGCATGACCCGTCATTGCCACAGTAAATAGTTGAAACCCACTAGCATGAGTAGGAGTTGTTTGAGCCATGTTGTGCCTACTCAGTCATGCTTTCTGGTTATGCCTGCTATTTCTTAGAGTTGTGTCAGGTCTAATTCATCGGGGATGAATTGGAAGGGTGATGAACATGTCCCACTGTGTGAGAGCTAAGTGTGTGAATACGATTTGGTAAAGGTAGCGATGAGAGGCCATGTAGGAGTACATGGTGGGTTGTCTCATTGCAGCCGTACTCAGGAACCGAGTTCTGTGTTGGTTGATCCATGACCAGTTACTACCATGCATTGGGCCCGAAACCAATGGACCCTCTCGACTTATTAACTGCCCTTGTCCTTTGTCCAGGAGTTGCAACTAGTTTCTGGTGTTTGTAGTTTACTGGAGGTCGTGCGCAGCGCTGACCCTCGGGGTGGGCTGTGACGCGGCAGGTACGTGGCACGGTGTACCGATCGCCCGTTTGGTGATGCGGGAACCCTGTACACATCGTTTGGGGCCGTGAGCGACACCCCGGCCAGATCTCCCCATGGATGGAACCCAAATAAGCGATAAACCTGGACGAGAGACTTGTGTGGTTAGTCAGGTCGTGGCCGACACCCTCGCCAGGCTTCCGCTTGAAGGTTGCCGAGATACACGACGTGTACATGGCGGTAAGTGGCGAGAGCGTGTGTGAAGAAGTACACCCCTGCAGGGTTTTATATATAATCTATTCGAACAGCCGTGTCCGCGGAAATGGACTTCTGGGTTGCCTATTACAGTTCATAGACAAGTGAAAGTGGATACTCTAAAACACGCAAGATAAGCGTGAGTGCTATGGATGGCCTTCTCGTAGGGAGACGGGAGCGGATCCATAGTGGTGTATTGATTGGTGAATATGTGGACTCGTGTGCGCCACCTCAAAAGAGTTACCAGCAGTCGTAGTTTAGGATAGCCACCGGGTCAAAGCTGGCTTGCTGCAGTCAAACTCCACCACCCCTTTGTTGATACTGATGCATATGTAGCTAGTTCTGATGTAAGTCTTGCTGAGTACCTTTGTATTCACGTTTGCTTAATTTATGTTTTTGCAGAGAGACTTCAGTCTCGCTAGTGGTTCCGCATGGACTTCGACGTTTAGCTTGTTACCTCAGCTACGATCTTGTACCCTTGGGAGGGTCTTGTAGATAGTTAGGCTTTTTTGTTTGTACTCAGACATGTTATGCTTCCGTTGCCTGTATGCTCTGTATGTCGGGTAATGTGACCTCTGTTTGTAATGAATGCTATGATGGCTCTTCTGGGCCTTTATCTATATGAGTTGTTGAGTTAAGTTGTGATGCCATGTTGTACAGCACATACTTGCATGTTATGCGTACATGTAATGTGTATTGCTATGTGTGGGATCTGACACCTAGTTGTTTACCCTTGGTAGCCTATCTTACAGGGAAATGTCTCCTAGTGCTTCCACTGAGCCTTGGTAGCTTGCTACTACTCCGGAACACTTAGGCTGGCCAGCATGTGTCCTTCTTCATTCCTGTGTCTGTCCCTTAGGGGAAATGTCACGCGTTGTTCCCTTAAGTCCTTGTAGCTTGCTACGACTTGGGTTCATACGTTGATGACCGACACGTTCGTTGCTGGGTCATGTATGCCTGTCTCTGTAATTTGGTGCCACTTTTGGTTTATAACTAGTCATGTCGGCCCGGGTTCTCTGTCATATGGATGCTAGCGACACTATCATATACGTGTGCCAAAATGCGCAAACGGTCCCGGGCCAGGTAAGGTGGCACCCGTGGGGATACCGTGCGTGAGGCCGCAAAGTGATATGACGTGTTACAGGCTAGACCTGTGTGACTTAGGATCGGGGTCCTGACAGCTTTGGTATCAGAGCCTGACTGCCTATAGGATTAGTAAGCCAAACTGGTCGAAGTTGTGTCTAGAAATTCTTTAGTTATGTAAGGGAATTGTTTGTGGAAGGGAACGTAAGGCTCTTTTTACTCCTTTACCCTATGACCTTCTGATCTGAGTCACCTTCTTCTATTCCACGGGGATTAAGAACTAGGCTTTCTCTTATGTCTATCAGGATCACGTTAATTGTGGATTCAACTATGAGTTCAGTTTATTCTACTTCTGTGTGTTCAATTGTTGATCTCAGAACCTTGACATTATGATGTTGAGTGGTTATGCTATCTTGTGCACGAGTCTCAAAAGTATTTTCGAGCATTTATAGCCGTTATGCTGTCCGAGTCATCCCAGGTCTCTAAACAATCTGATGCATTTGCAAATCATTCCTCCCTGTTCCGATGTCCTTTAGGCCAGATTAATCACACTAGTCGGTGTGTGGAGGTACTCCGTTACCTCGACATATGTGTTGGAGTTATTATTATGACCCTAGGTGTCTTCGAGGATCACCCAGTAATGCAGCAATGCTTTATATTCTCAATGTGATGATTCTGGCCATTATCCTCGAAAGCATTCAGTGAGGCCATTTGGTTGGTAGGTAATCTATTTATGGGTTCTTGAACCCAAGACTCACTCCACTTATATCCTGTTGGTAGTATTTGCTCGTTCCTTTAGGATACTAGTAACCTTGTGATAGTCCTCGAGGTCTGTGGTTATCGTTCTTCCAATACCATGAACCATTATGGCAGAAGTTCTTCCGAACCAAAAGATCACAACCAGAGTGCTCCTGAGTGGTACTCCATTCATATTGTGACTCTGCCAGTCCTACCTTTCTGCATGGACTATCCGGAAGAAGTATGTTGAGAGTTCGACATGCTAGTCTATGCATCCACAACTCGGAGAGTTATATGTTCCTTTGAGTTGCCCTTTATGGTTGTATTATGACCCCGTCTATCAGTTGATAGCCAGGAGTGGTTGTGCATTCGTGTTCATCGATGCCTTTTACTTCTGTGGTCTGTCAAGCCATTCTATTCGGAATGACTAAGAGAACAAACCCCAGTATCTCATCCATACCCGGGATTGGGTCAAAGCAGTTGTACTCCGCAGATCAAAATGCAATCAAGCTTCTGATCCGCTCTACTCTGAGGTGTTACCTCTTTACGCCAGGATCGTCATGAGAATTGCACTATTCCTTATGAATTCTTCATGTAGTAATACTTCTGGCCATCATTGTTCATCCCTCGGTTTCCGTGTTATTGTAACCGGAATGCTGACAAGTGAATTGTGATGTGTGAAATCAATACTGCTAGCAACTCCATTGCTTGGTAATTAAATGGACAATAACTTCATCCTTAGCGAGTCGATTATTGAATCACCACCCTAAGGCTGATCGTGCTACCTAGTCCATTTTCCTGGTGCACCCCTCGATTGATGAGTTAGGATTTTGTTAAGTCCTCGCTCATTTAATCATATCGTCTTACCCTGAAAAGCAAGATTGTTCCCGGGCTTAGCAACATATCGGTGGTTCGTGATTTCCGAATATCTTCTCGAAAGTATTACCAGGTTGTTCCCTGAGCGCTATGTTGAGCTCGTGATCAAGATGGTTTACTTATAAACCACCCCTTCTCCAAGAATCTGTGTTGGATACCCTGAACTAGCTGGTTAAGCTAAACAATAACTTGGAGAGTTGGAAGATAAAAGATTGCGAGCTTAGTTCATTTCAAGGGGTATATTCGCGTGTGTTGAAGATAGATGATATCTTCATCAATTGGTCCCTGTGATCAGTTGTTGGACCTATTGCCTTGCCAAAACTTTGATTTGAGTGTGGGCTATCCTCAAATCAAATCAGAACCAATGATGTTCTTAATGTTGTCTTACTCGTGGTTAATCCCTCGAGCATACACCATTATATCCTCTGGGTCTGACCAATACTATCACTTGTTCACATAATTATGGAATTCCATCTCCATGGAAACCTGGATGAATTGTTGTTGAGCCCATCAGCAACACTGCTACCTTCTCCATGATTTTGTAGGACATTAAGCTAGTGTTGGAAACTTTGTAAGCAATGCCTACGTGTTCCATCATGATGCTTACGCTTGGATGGAAGAAGTGACTTCCTCCAATTCATGTGCATTTGGTGCAAGTTGCTGCCGTGAGTTTGAGAAAGTTGTTTTGCTTCCTGTGGAATCATCCCAAGTCAGTCATGCATACGTGCGAAGTATCTGTGGTTTGGAGACTTGCAACCTTCACTCTGTATGTATCCCTAGCACACCAAGCCACTGATTGATTTGTTCAAGGAGAAAAGTTCCATCATAAGAGCTAATCATATGACTTATGTAAGGACTTCGATATCCTAGACGATGGTTCCCAACCAGAACTCGGTAGTGTTTTATCATAAGACTGCTATGTGGTCATGCTTGTCTTGGACAACGTGTTCACAGGTTTGTAGCAGAACCAGCTTACGTTTTGGAGCTTGCTATCATAGTTCATTCCCGAGAATCTCGCAACGTCGTCTCGTCGAATTGTGTTGCAAACTTTCATTTTTCCTTCTAGACTAGATGAGTCTGGAATATCCTGACCCCAACCGGAACTGAATCTCAGGCAGATATGATGGTTGGAGCATTTTCCAAGAACTATAATATTGGTCTCTCGATAACCGGTAAAGTGGATATCATGGCCAACACACCCGGCCGGAAGACCTATTGTTGTAGAATCTTGATTGAAGAAGTTGGCCACCTTCCCATAAGGACTTCGTAGGATTTACTCCCTAGTTGTTCCCTATGGATTGTTGTGCTCCTGAAGTCCGACCTTTTACTTGATGTTCTAGGTGCCAAACCATTTTAATAAATAGGTTGTGCTAGCACATCAAGGGGAACATTAGAAACGGAGTGCTAAATGCCTCTCGGTCGATCATCCAGATTTTGCTCTTTGACTCCGCTAAGGTGAAATCTGAGAAAGTGTTATCTTCCTTTGCATCTGCATCGTCCATCATTGTTCATCATGGTAGTATGTGGTGTTGCCAGGATCCTTGACACGGATATTGGTAAAACCTTGATGATTTTGGAAATGCTCAAGTTCTTGAGAGCACGCACAAACACTAGGTGTTATCCTCGACACTAACCGGGATTGCTCCCAGCGTTCTTGGTTATACTATAACCCCTCAAGAGTAGATTTACTCTCTACTATTGGGATTCACCCCAGCTACCAGAATCATTCCCAACATTTGCCTTTTGTTCCCAGCTTGCACCACCATCGTGCCAATTTTCCATATGTTGCCCTTCTTAGCAACTGTTGTTCAGGATTATCTTCAAAAGTGGTCCTACCATAGGTTCCATCCATTTCCGATGATAAGCAAAATCATCCCTTGTGTTGTCTTTTACAAGGTATTCCACATCATCCATTTTGGCCCGAGAATGTCATTCTTTCGGACTCCGCCAAACGATCGTTTGTGATTTGCCTTAGGCTGGTATAGAGAATTTCAATGATCTCTATATCAAAAGTAATTCTTTTTGCCACTTAAGGGAATAGTTCTACGAGTCATCTTCTTTAAAGGTGCCCCGTCTAGTGACATCGATCACCATCTTCTTAGGTGTGGGATTTTGCCACTAAATGAACCTTCATCGTTTATCTCACTCCATCCCCCTGGAGGGGTACTCCGTGTCTCAACTCAAGAAATGTTTCGACGTCTCAATCCATGAGTTGATCTTGAATTACTCGATCTTCAAGAAGATCAAATCCTGTAGAATTCACGTTATTTTGTTGTCGTGTTGGATGAAGCCTTGAAATCAAAGATGCCAGGATATACATGATGCAATGAATCAACAAGTTCGAGGAGGAAAACTGGATCGAGAAGATTGTGTTAGTTAGTGTCCCCTCTGATTTCTTACCCTACGCTTGAATCTCGGGACGAGATTCTTGTTTAGCGGGGGTGAGTTGTCACATCCCTAGCTTTACTTTGCCCTAGGATAGTTTTGTCTGTGCATCATGTTTAAAATTTTGTTAAACTTGAAATGGGGATGACTAAACCATAGCACCTAATCAAAGCAATTAGGTTTAACCTAAAAATATTTTAATTAAACCCAAAAATTGCCTTCAGTAATGTTTGATAATTTTGGCAAGGGTTTTGGTCCAAACCAAAAATATTGAACATTTATGGGGAATTGTTTGGGCTGTGATTAATTCACTAATGTATTTGAGTTGGAGCAAATAAATCCTATAAGTATTTTTAATGCTCCAATTATTCTGAAAACATTTTGTGGAGTTTTGGAATAATCCATATTGCATCCACAAATAATTTCAGAAGCAACAAAAATGGTTTAGTATTAGTACTAAATCAAAATAGAGCAAAACAAATAGAAAACAGAAACTAATTTAGAAAAGGAGAGAGAGAATGGAACCTCACCTCGGCCTTACCTGGCAGAAGAGGCCCAGCCCACCAGGGGCTGTGTGGTCTTCTTCCTCCTGCCAGGAGGACAGGCAGGTGCGTGGCGAGCGCGCCGGCGACGCCTTGCCACCTCCTTCCTGCCTGCTTCCCTCCCCGACGCCCTGGACGAGCGCCACGACACCCCTGGAACCCCCACGAACCTCCCCGTGCTTCTTCCCTCTCCTCTGTCTCTCTCCCCCGCTTCCCACGCGCGCGGCCGAATGCCACCATCGCCGCCGCTCGTCGTTACCACGGCCACAGCCTCCCCCTCGCCCCTCCGACGAGCCCCTTAGCTCCGCCGTGCCACCCTCTCCATCTCCTTCATGTCACGCGGCACCAGGAGCTCCCCCTCACCCGCAACGCGGTGACCGTCGTCGATGATTCGCCGCCGACTGGACCTCCTCGAGCCCGCTGATCTCCTATTCGGCATCGCCGTGAGTCCCTGCGTCGAACCCCCCTCTTCCCCGTTGCGTTTGCATGCCGAAGCTGCCGTACCACTCGAGCCCGACTGCGCCGCCGCCTGAGCTCACCGGCGATGACGCTCCGGTGACCATTTGGTCCCGAGCATGCGTCCAACGTGCTCGCCACAACGCATAGATGCCGCACGTGCTAACCCTGCGTCCCCTAGGCCGCCGCAGCCATTTTCCCCTCTCTGCCCGAACTCCGGCGCCGCCGCGAGCTCGTTTCCGACGAGCTCCGGCCACCCCAGCTCCTCCCACTTGCGGGGATGGGTGCGGGCGAGCAAGGGCTACGCCCTGGTACCCTCAGCAAGCAAAAATGCCGCCTGTAGCACGAGCCCGAGCAACTCCGGCGAGCCTCCGCCGTTCTTTTGGTCGCCGCCGGCCTGTCTCCGGCGACTGCCAACATGGCCACTTAATTAGGGACTAATTACCCCACTAATCACCCCTATAGCCACTGACACATGGGCCCCGCACACTTAATTAAGCACAGTTTAGTTCCTGTTTAGTTTAAGTTAACCACAGTGGCCCCACACGTCAGTTTTGACCATGCTGACCTGGGCATTGACTAGGCCCACATGTCAGCGACCCTAACTAGCCCTGGGTCACTGACCAATGGGTCCCACGCGTCAGGTTTGACCCTGGCCGACCTTGTTGACTAGGTGACGTCAGAATGACACAGTGCTGATGTCATAAATGCTTTTCTGGAATTTTAAATAAATCAGAAATGATTTATTTATTTCAGAAAATAGCTAAAACTTCTAAAAACCATATAAAATCAACCGTAGCTCAGATGAAAATAATTTATATATGAAAAATGATCAGAAAAATATAAGGAATCTGTTTACGGCATTTTCATGCATGTTTGAATAACTTACAGCCACTGTTTAGGACAATTTGAATAATTGGCATTTGAATAATCACATATGGAGTTTGAATTTGAACCTTTGGTTCAAACCAACTTCATTTAACATGGTTGCTAGTTGCATTAGCTCAATCAACAGCATATTGCCATATCATGATCATGCATCATATTGTCGCATTGCATTGATTGTGTTCTCTCTTGTTTGCCGGTGCTTGTCCCCTTTCAGTAGACGTGTTTCGACGATGAGTTCGATGACACCGATGAAGACCCAATGTTATCTTCAGAAGTGCCAGGCAAGCAAACCCCATTGAACATTCCGATACAATCCCACTCTCTCGCTCTTGCTCTCTTTACTGCATTAGGACAACAACGCTTCAACTATTACCTGCTGCGGTAGTTGAACCCCTTTCCACTGCATGACCCGTCATTGCCACAGTAAATAGTTGAAACCCACTAGCATGAGTAGGAGTTGTTTGAGCCATGTTGTGCCTACTCATTCATGCTTTCTGGTTCTGCCTGCTATTGCTTAGAGTTGTGTCAGGTCTGATTCATCGGGGATGAATTGGAAGGGTGATGAACATGTCCCACTGTGTGAGAGCTAAGTGTGTGAATACGATTTCGTAAAGGTAGAGTTGAGAGGCCATGTAGGATTACATGGTGGGTTGTCTCATTGCAGCCGTCCTCAGGAACTGAGTTCTGTGTTGGTTGATCCATGACCACTTACTACCATGCATTGGGCCCGAAACCAATGGACCCTCTCGACTTATTAACTGCCCTTGTCCTTTGTCCAGGAGTTGCAACTAGTTTCTGGTGTTTGTAGTTTACTGGAGGTCGTGCGCAGCGCTGACCCTCGGGGTGGGCTGTGATGCGGTAGGTACGTGGCACGGTGTACCGATCGCCCGTTTGGTGATGCGGGAACCCTGTACACATCGTTTGGGGCCGTGAGCGACACCCCGGCCGGATCTCCCCACGGATGGAACCCAAATAGGCGATAAACCTAGACGAGAGACTTGTGTGGTTAGTCAGGTCGTGGCCGACACCCTCGCCAGGCTTCCGCTTGAAGGTTGCCGAAATACATGACGTGTACATGGCGGTAAGTGGCGAGAGCGTGTGTGAAGAAGTACACCCCTGCAGGGTTTTATATATAATCTATTCGAATAGCCGTGTCCGCGGAAATGGACTTCTGGGTTGCCTATTACAGTTCATAGACAAGTGAAAGTGGATACTCTAAAACACGCAAGATAAGCGTGAGTGCTATGGATGGCCTTCTCGTAGGGAGACGGGAGCGGATCCATAGTGGTGTATTGATTGGTGAATATGTGGACTCGTGTGCGCCACCTCACAAGAGTTACCCGCAGTCGTAGTTTAGGATAGCCACCGGGTCAAAGCTGGCTTGCTACAGTCAAACTCCACCACCCCTTTGTTGATACTGATGCATATGTAGCTAGTTCTGATGTAAGTCTTGCTGAGTACCTTTGTACTCACGGTTGCTTAATTTAGGTTTTTGCAGAGAGACTTCAGTCTCGCTAGTGGTTCCGCGTGGACTTCGATGTTTAGCTTGTTACCTCAGCTACGATCTTGTACCCTTGGGAGGGTCTTGTAGATAGTCAGGCTTTTTCAGCCTTCTTCATTTGTAGTTGTCTGTACTCAGACATGTTATGCTTCCGTTGCCTATATGTTCTGTATGTTGGGTCATGTGACCTCTGTTTGTAATGAATGCTATGATGGCTTTTCTGGGCCTTTATCTATATGAGTTGTTGAGTTAAGTTGTGATGCCATGTTGTATAGCACATACTTGCATGTTATGCGTACGTGTAATGTGTATTGCTATGTGTGGGATCCGTCACCTAGTTGTTTACCCTTGGTAGCCTATCTTACAGGGAAATGTCTCCTAGTGCTTCCACTGAGCCTTGGTAGCTTGCTACTGCTCCGGAACACTTAGGCTGGCCGGCATGTGTCCTTCTTCATTCTTGTGTCTGTCCCTTAGGGGAAATGTCACGCGTTGTTCCCTTAAGTCCTTGTAGCTTGCTACGACTTGGGTTCATACGTTGATGACCGACACGTTCGTTGCTGGGTCATGTATGCCTGTCTCTGTAATTTAGTGCCACTTTTGGTTTATAACTAGTCATGTCGGCCCGGGTTCTCTGTCATATGGATGCTAGCGACACTATCATATACGTGTGCCAAAATGCGCAAACGGTCCTGGGCCAGGTAAGGTGGCACCCGTGGGGATACCGTGCGTGAGGCCGCAAAGTGATATGACGTGTTACAGGCTAGACCTGTGTGACTTAGGATCGGGGTCCTGACATCCCCCTTTGGCAACAAGTTACCAAAAAGTTCAAAAATGCATAGTGCTATGCGTCTCTCAGGTTTGGTCTTCGGGAGGCGGTGTAGAGAGAACTCCAAGGACGAAGGCTTCAGACGAAGTAGCATCATTGAGACGAAGTGGCTGCTGGAGGTGGCACTGAAGTTGTAGCTACTCGTGCAGATGTAGTAGCTCTGGTGTCTCGAACTGGCACTGCAGCAGATCTCTGACCTCGAGGCACTCGTCGAAGTGCATCTGTGGTAGCCTGTCCTCCTCTCTCCTCTGCTTCCTCCTGAAGCTTCTCAACGACAGACTAGATCTCTTTCACCTTCAGATCAAGATCATAGAACTTAGTCTCAATGATCCTCTCCAAGCTCTCCTAATTCCGAGCTAGGGTGGCCAAGCCCTTCTCAATCCTCATGGTAGCTTGAATCAGATATGCCATTTGATCTTGATTGGACTTGAGAGTCATTTGAGACACTTCTTCTGCACTTGGCATCTTGGCAGCTTTCTCTGCTTTGGCCTTCTCTCTCCTTTCATGAGCTTGCACTGAAAATGGTTCATTCTCATCCATGACAACTGTGTTGTCCTCAAAGTCAGGCACCAAGGGTAGATATTACTTATCCAACAAGTAAGTGCATGTGCCCATTTTAGAGTTGATAAGCATCTGTATGTGTGGAGCATACCCACATGATCTCTTCTGATCCGCAGCAGTCCTTTTGATTGTCTCTACAATCAGGCTCACAACTTTGAATTTCTGTGGCACATCAAAAATATGCAGCATGTTGATGGAATGTCCTCTGATCATCTTGCATATCCAGACTTAGGCAGCAGTGTATGCCTCAAGATTGTGTTGATGGTGGCTAGACCAGCCTGCAAATGATGTACATATCTGAACTTGTGAGTTTCTAGATCATCATCAGGGATCACCTTGTACATATTTGCCATGGAGTTGTAGTATTGCTTCTTCTTCGCATAGACATCTAGATCATCCTCATGCTCTTCAGGGGCATTGATTAGCTTGGCCCACTCAGCAACAATCGACCGGTACCTTGTACCTTCAGACATCCATACAATCCTTCGATCGGGATAGAAGTGGGCTGTGGAATAGAATTGCATGACGAGTTCATCATTCCACTAGGCAACTTTTGAGCCACAAACTTGTCAACTCCACATGCTTTGAAGCTCTCATGCACATTGGGGAAATAGTCTGCATTATCATCAATGAAGTCCCAGTCCACTCTTCTCATATCACAAACAATGGGCTTCTTGTCAAGCATGACTGTTTCATAGAAGTCTTGTTGTTCCTTTGTGTGAAGCTTGTAGTCCACAACAGTCCTTCTCCTTATGGCATATGGATCAGACTTTCTCCACAACCTGAGACCTGCATCCTTTCTCAGCTTCATGTCCTCAGCAACTAAATGAGCATCATTGTGATCAGGGATCTTGGGCTTCAGCTTTCTGAGCACTTGAGCCTCAACTCCCTCAGCAACTTCAGGCACCGGGGCCTTGTTCTTTTCTGAAGCTAGAATGTTCCTTGTGATCCTCTTGGGTGCAGACTTGGTGGCTTGAGCAGTTTTGGGAGCAGTCTTGGGCTTACAAGGAGCAGCCCTAGACTTGATAGCATCTCCCATAAGCTTTTGAGCTTTGGGTGCTAGTGCAGCAACCTCTTCCTCTTCTGCTGCAGCTTCATCATCATCCCTCATGGATGGCTTGCCAATCACTCTGGCTGTTGTCTTCCTAGGTCTCTTCTTTGTACCTCCAGGTTCATTATCCCTGGATTCAAGTGTGAACACCATAGTTTCTTGAGTAGAGGCTCTAGTCTTAGACATGGGAATCCTTTTGGGAGGGATTTTCCTTTTCCGCCCTGGCTTAGATGCCTCAGCTGTGCCATACTCCTTCCCGAGTACTTTCTTCTTGGAAGTGGCCTCTTTTGCCACAAAGTCCCCATCCTCAGTATCTGAAGTTTTCTTCTTTCTTGCCTTGGTAGCAGCCTTTGGGAGATCACTAGGTGTGCTCCTGCTACCCTCATCAAAGCTGCTAGAGGGACTAGTGCCCTCACTCAGGTGTACCCGCTCCTCATACACATTCTGGCTGTCACTTTGATCTGACAGCTTGGCACTGAAAGCAGACCCTATGAATAGATGTGGATGGGGTAGAGTAGATGAGCATCACAGAGCACATAATTTTGCAAAACAGATGATAAGAAAAACTTAATTTTAATTCTCTACAGAAGGCATTTTGGAGCTTGTCGGATTACGGGCTCCACAAACCCAAGAAGTTCGAACACAGGGGCGTGAACGAAGATCTCTCTCGCTCGCGTCTACCTAGCGCCACGCCCTCGCCAGGTGGTGAGATTCAAGCAAGCAACAAGTAAAAGCACGCACGAGTTTACCCAGGCTCAGGCCACCTTGTGGTGTAAAACCATATGTCCTGCTTGAGTGGATTAGCCTCAGGAGGGCTTGAGTATGAACAAGTATAGTGGTTCTTGAGCTCAGGAGGAGAGCTCAAGAGGGTAAGGAGGCAACTGTTCTTGCCTTCTTGAAGCGAAGGTGGGGTGTTCGCGGTGAGTTCGATCCGTATCCAGATGCAGATGCCCCCCTTTCCATAGTGGAAACCCTAGCTACTTATATAGGCGGCCAAGGTCCTCTTCCCCCGAAATGTTTAGGTGGTAAGGGATCCCACAATGGCCATTTTGAGCGGGAACATAAGGACACTCCTATCCTGACAAAAGCGGTCTTCGCCTGCAAAGATATCAGACGATGACGCGGTGGTGGGATCGGTGGTGACATCTCCCCTGTCGTCCTTGCGGTCTTCGGTCTTGTTGCATCGAAGGGGAAACCTTTGTCTCGCCCCTCGGGAACCTGCGCCTGCGTTGTCTCCTTTGCACCAAAACGGCAACTGCGCCGCTGGCACGCGCTGGCACCCGCTGGCGCGGTGCGTCACTGCTCGCGCCACTGCCTCCTCCTGAGGCAGGTTTGGCCTTGAGTTCTCCGCCCCTTCGGAGCAGCCTAGCCGAGGCCGCTCTTGAGAGGGTCTTGGTGTCATTCTCCTCGCGAGGCTTAGCCCCCTCGTGAGGGTCTCGAGCAGCTAGTCGATCAGCTAGGCCGTACCAGGCCATAGTAGGAGCGCGTCGCGGGCCACACACAGGCAAGTCTGGGTACCCTGGTTCCCAGGACGCCGACAGTAGCCCTCGGGCCCAAGGCGCGCGCGGAGTTAGCTTCGGGGCAAAGCCTTAGTCGAGGACGAAGCGTCGCGGGCCCCAAAAGACTGCAGGCCAGGCTGGCATGCAACGGTTGAATGGGACGTGGGCGACTCCGCTTTCCACACAACCTTGGCAATCGTGCGATTTGACAATTGCAGAGCTGATAGGTGGACTACTCGCTGCCGCCCCTACTTTCTTGCCTCTCCATCACCTCCTTTCTTTCCATGCCTTCTCTGACCCCCTTCCTTGCCGCCATGCCGCGTAGGACAAAGAAGAGGGGAACCGGCGAGGCTGCCACGCCGCCGCCGGGGCTCGAGCCGGCACTGGGTCGCTCCTTCATGGTGAACAAGGAGGGCATGGACAAGGTGCACCATGCCATGGCCGATGCGTCCAACGAGTGGGGGCCAACCCGGGCCTGGCCCGTTTCCCGGCCAACGGTGGAATTGAACGCCAGCGACATCCACCTCCACCTCGACGCCATCTTCGTGGGTCTCCTCCCCCCTTTTCCGCCTTCTTCAATGCGGTGCTCACGCATTACCAGATTCGGGCGCTGCACTTGGATCCAGGGTCCATCATCCTCCTCTCCGGCTTCGCGTTTCTGTGCGAAGATTTTGTCGGTGTTTCCTCGTCCGTGGCCCTGCTTCGCCACTTCTTCGCCCTCCACCTGGTCGACGGGGGCAACGCTCGGGATGCGTGTCGCTGCACGCGGTGGAGGCGACTGCCGCCTCCGGGATTGACTTCACGCTCCGCCCGACTGCGGCGGGGTTCCATCGGCAGTGGGTGTATGTTGATGTTGTTACGTACAGCCCCCTGCTCCACCTCCTTGATGCGCCGGCGGTGCCGAGCTCGGGCTGCGAGCATGAGGTCCTCTCAGATCCGCGGGCAGAGCAGGTCACGCGTCATTTGGCCAGCTTGAGGAAGAATGGGCTGACTTTGGCGATGGTAGTGAGGGACTTCCTTGTTCTGTGTGTCGCCCCGCTTCAGCGCCATTCCCGCCCAATGTGGGCCCTCTCCGGTCTTGATGATCCTGCACGTCTTCAGCAGAAGCAGCTCCATCATGAAACGCTCCAGGGGATGCTGTGGCTGCTTGTCGGCGGAGTGCCTAAAGCAAGCCCCGTCTCCGTGACTCCTTTGTACCTGGCTCTCGTGGCCGAAAAAGCCTTTGCCGAGAAGATGCCCCGCTTCGATGCATGGGGCTATTGCCGGAGGGCTTCTTTGGCCCTCGTGACAATCCCCTGATGGTGGCGCTAGGGCTCACGAGCCCAACCTTCCCTTCCGTGACGGATACGTCAAGTGGAGGGGCGCGGTCAGAGGTTCGCAGACACTTCTGACCGCGCCCCTCCTCCGGACCATGCTGGGTCTTCGGTAGACCTCGCGTGGGACCGCGGGGCCGCGCCTGGACCCTGCTGCGTGGACCGCGCTCCCAGCCCCCGAGTGCTTCTGGGGCAAGGTGTCTCTTGGTGCGTTGGGGGCTTGTCTCGTGCCCCGGGGCTTGTCTTCGTCGTAGATTAGCAAGTTCTTGAGGCGGCCCGGTAGGCCGGCCACCCATTAGGACCATGCCTGCCCCTCGCGCCGGAGGCGGCGCGCGCTCCTGGGGTTAGCCCTGGGGCGCATGCTGAGGGAGAAGGAGAGCCCCCTTGGGCGGCCCGGACGTCGTGGGCGAGCCCGTCCGCATCCTGGAACTCTCGCTGCGCAGGAGTGTGGTTCGTCATGACCTTGTGCGGGGGGCGTTAGATGCCCTGAAGCGCCTTGAGGTCAAGGTCGCTAAAGTGGATGCGTGCATCGAGGCCGAGGGCCTGCTTCTGGCGAAGGGTTGGCGCCAGTTGCGGGCTGCCATCAACTTGACCTAGCTGCAGCATAAAACCGCTCTGAAGAAGGCAGAAGCGTCTATGGTCGCGGCTCAGGAGGCCTACGACCACGCCTTGTAAGAGGCTAGAGACGCCGATCGCCGCCGCGCAGTAGCCGAGGAGCGTGAGCGCAAGCTCGAAACCTCGAACGCCGTGCTCGAGCGTCTGGTTCGTACTCGAAGGGCTGCTCTCGCCGCGCCCGCGGCCGATGATGACAGCCCAGTAGGCCTCACAGCGTGGGAGGAGACGCTAGCACTCGAGATGATGGAGCTGAACATGGAGCGCGAGCGCCTGGAGACAATGGAGCGCCAGGTGGCCGAAGCCGAGGGCAACCTCGATGATCGAGAGGATGTCGCGAGGAAGGCTGCCATGGAGACTGAGCGCCCGCGGAAGGATTACCGCGAGAAGCTGGGGCTTCACAAGACTCGCTTCGCTGATAAGCGCAAGGAACTCCAGAAGGAGGTCATAGCTCTCGAGGGCAAGCTAGTGGATGTCGAGCGCCGCCTGCAGGTGTCGGACAAGGCTCACGCCGCGGCAGAGCGTCGTGAGCGGGTGTTGAAGGAGGCTTGTGCCGCGGCAAAGCGCCGCAAGCGGGCGTCAGAGAAGGCTCGCGCCGCTGCCAGGGCAGAGTTGTCCTGCTTCCACAAGCAGGTGGAGGACATTTCCACTGCCGCGACCCAGAGCTCCGAGGAGGCTGCGCGAGCTCGTGGAATGCAATGCGTCCACTCGAAGATGTTCGAAGCTTTGGGGCGCAGGGCTGGCCGAGCCTTGAACGAGCTCCTTGACTCGAGGGTCGATGTCCCTCTGGTTGATGATGACGCCGGATATCTCGGGTTCTTCACCAGAGTGGTGGAGCGTCTTGAAGGCGAGGTTATGAGGGCACGTCAGCTCATCGAGGAGCAGAGCCACGACATCCTCAGGCGTGCAGTCTCACGCATCTTCGGCAACTTGCTCCGCCTTGACCCGCATACGGACTTTGGGCCTTGCCGGAGCCGATGCCCATGACGGTCGCCGACCCCGTGGAGGGGTGGGTGAGTGATCACGTGGACGTGTTGGTGATGGAGCTTGTTCCATCCATCAACGATGCGCCGATGCTCGGG
>LR738714.1:479992906-480022232 GCA_902687465.1 Secale cereale
TGCCGATGGTCCTAACGACGAGGTCGATGCTTAGTCCAACTCCTACTGTAGATTTGATTTTTGGTTGTGGCTCCAGAGTCGGGTAAGATGAATATCGTGAAACTTAAGCTTTTGACGATGTAAGGATGGGTTTAAGCACTCCCTTGTTGCATTTTCTCTTGAGGCTGGGACCTCAGGCCCTTGTTGTGTTTCCGAGAGGGGCGTCTGTCGACCCTGTTTGAGCACGTCTCGCGAGTACCTGCAGCTGGTGCAAGAGTGATTGGCGGTTCGGCCGCGGGCCAGACAGAACGTGCGCCCATGCCCCGACCCCTGCTCGCGAGGGGCGATCAGGTGAGGTCGCAGCTGTAGTCGAGCTTAGCCGAGCGAGGCGAAGAACGGATTGGGCGAAAGAAAACTCAGTCAAAAACGCAAGACGCAGACGAAAAACTCCCCCTTTTTGTTTCAAAGATAAGTCGCGCCGCCACAAGCTCGACTCGAGAAGGCAGATACAAAAGAGGCAAAGGCAAATGACAAAAGGAGGGGCCGCGTGTGATGACCCCGACTTAGAAGTCGAGATCATCGAATGCACGTGTACAGTGATCCCAGAGATCAATGCTCACTGAACACACAAAAGCTGAATATCAAGAGTCTTACATCCATACATACCGTCTTACACAAATTATGGCCATTATGGCCAAGTCTTACATAGATAAAGCCTCACGGGCTGAATAGCAAATAACTCAAATAGCGGAAGTCTTCGATGATAGGTAGAACCCATGCCATCTGCCTTAACCCTACATGCATTCTGACTGGGATAGCTTCCTAGTTCGCATGTTCGTCTCCATAAAACTCTTCTTCATATTCCCGTTCATCCATGCCTGGCCAATTAAATAACCAGTGGCAAGCCAATGAGTACTTTGAATGTACTCGCAAGCAACCCATGATTTGGTTCAAAGTAACAATGCAATTGAACAACAATGAGCAATCTAGCTATGAGCTAGAGTAAATATTCTACCATCAAGTGTATGCATCAATGACTTCACGTAACATCGAGAACAGGTTACCGATATCAACATGAATATGAATCAGCTCAACGAGTCAAGTCACCACCTTGACTCATCACACACACATACTTTCACCGATGTAGTAAAATTCTGGACATAGTTTAAGTAGCACCACCCAACTGTCCATGACCGTGGACACTGCTATTCGAATAGTTTTACACTCTGCAGAGGTTGCGCACTTTACCCACAAGATCCGGGAAGCTTTCGTGTCACCCATTATCCCGCAGTACCTCAAGTACTTGGGGGAAGCACCCGGTCATTATCTTTCCTTATACGACACTAACTTAGGGTCCACTCGTCGGTACACGGCCCTCGAGTACAAACAATAGATCATGGGACTTGCCCTAATTTCAATGTCACGCGTCCCCGAAGGGACCAACGGTGTGTCCGGTGCCCTGTAAAAACAGTCATGGTCGTCTATCCAAGCACGACCCGTCCCGGGAAAGACCTCAAGTCTTCCCATCACTAGTAATGCGGGCACCATGCTAGTATCGGTCTAAGTAATCAATAACGCCCCGTCCCATAAGGGGTAGAGTGGGTGCACATGTTTGGTTGGGATGGTAGTCACACATAAATCTAATCCATCATTTCACCTATGCACAAGATCTTTACCGGCACATCACTTCTTCCTCAAGTGATGACCTAACTCAATATCACCCTCGGGCATTAGGGGCACCCGATGGGGTTTATGAAAAGATTTCAACCACGAAGGTTTCATGACACACATGCATCACTAAGCATCACTACTAACCATTTGCATGACATCTAGCACATAGCAAGATCATGAGTAAAGCATGCATCATGTGGTGGTTTTAAACTAGGTCACCACCATAACTCTTATCATCATGTATCCGGAAACAAACGGGTTCCGAAGAACACAAGTGTATCATGGTCAAAGGGCTGCTTGCCTGGATTGGTTTGGTCTTCGAAGTCTTCAAATCCTTCTCCACCTTCTTCTTCAGCAACCTCGTCAAATACGGTATCTAAACGTCGCAAAATAACAACGGGAAAATAAGACCACAATAAAAACCGAAAAATCAAAGTGCTCAGAAAAATGTCAACTTATTTTTGCTAAATACTAGAGGGAAAACTAAGATGGCAAAAATTCTTAGTTGGAGTTTTGGAGTTGCTGAATGGGATCTAAGGATTTTTGAACAGAAGTTTTATTGTTCAAATATGAATTTAAATTTGAACAGAACAGAAAAGGTTCATGGATATGTGTGAAAGTGACACCATTAAATAGGTTGGAATTTTACAAGATTTTAGGAGTTGGAATTAATTCATTTGGACAAATATTTATTTCTATGAAATTATTTGAAATATTCACAGAAAAGAAAAAGAGAAAAGGCACTGTGCCACTGGGCCAGAACGGCCACAGTGCATGGCCCAGGGCGAATAGCCCACCGCTCGGGCGCCAGTGCGCGCGCGTCAGGGTTTTTAAACCTGATGGGCGGGGCCCGACGGTCAGTGGCCGAGAGGGGAGAGAGAGAGTGGTGAGGATGACAGGCGGGGCCCGCCTATCATCTTCAACCTCACGGCCAAAGCGACGGCGAGCTCACCGGCGGCGATTCCGGGCACGGCGGGGCAAACGGAGGGCAGGAACGGGTCAGCGAGGAGTCGTCGTTCCAGTGGTGGTGGTGCGGCTCGCCGGAGAGGCCTGGTTCGCCGGCGGCGAGGACACGCGGCGGAGGAACGTCGGGAAGTTGCTGCTCCGGTCGATTCCGGCAGCTGCAGAGGGGGAAAAGAGAGGGAAACGCATCAGTGGAGTGCTGCGGTGCTACATCGAGTGAAATGAAGAGCTAGGGCGGCATGTACTGGGCTGGTGACAGGAAGCCGCCGCGGTGGAGCTCGAGCTCGATCTCGAGCTCGGGCGGGTCTGGGGAGAGGCGAGTGGCTCAGGGAGGCGATTGAGAGGGAGAGGAGGCTGTTGGTGAAGAGAGGAGGGGCTAGGAGGCCCTATTTATAGGGGAGCGGCGAGGTCCCGTGGACCTGTGCGCCGGCGAGCTTCTGCTCGACGCTACAATGCACGGGAGGCGATGGGATTGCGTCTGGGGTGTTGCTGGACGAATTCCAGGGCGGAGGGAAGGAAGAGGGGGAGCGGGGGATGCTCCAGAGGGCGCGCGCGTGTGAGGCCAGAGGTTGGAGCTCGCGGTTGGCCAGCGCGCGTGCGAGGGCGGCCACTGGAGGGAGGAGGAGGAGGGGGACAGCACCGGGGAGAGTCGCAGACGTCGAGGCGCATCGGTAGGCGCGAGGGGGGAGCACGAGGTGGTCGGGGGCGAGCGATTGGGCGAAGCTACAGTGCGGGTGCGCACTGTAGCGTGCTCTGGAGCGAGCTTATCGCATGCCATGGCTTGCCATTGGCTCTCTGGGCGTGTCCGCCGTATCTGGGGGGTCCAGCACGAAGTAATCAACCCAGCTGTGGCTTTGGATGCTCTGGATGATCAGTGAGAGAGGAGTGAAGCTGGTAAATGGGTAGAAATGGGCTGTCCAGCAAGGTGAATTGGGGTTTTCACCCCTCAATCATGGAGCTGTGGACATGGGGGAGTTACTGGAGGTAGAATGTAACTAGATGAAGCTGTGGTAGAAAGTTGAGGCAAAAGTAAATAGTAAAAGAGGTCTAGATGATGGTTTTGGTAAAGTGGCAGAAGGTGTTTGATCAAGTTTTGGGCAAGCAAATGATTTCCACTAGCCATGACACTTAACAGGATTGAATGTCATATGGAAATAGGGTGTTTCACCAAATTTGGGCTCATTTGAAGAAACTAGCCAACGTAACTTTGGTGAACCCTAGAAATCAACAGAAATGGCTTCATCTTGTTTAAGTCAAGCTAATCATCTCCCCTTGATGCACCACTTGGTGTAGTTTCATCATTTGGGGTTATGATCGTGCCCACAAAGTTTGAAGCTCCAGGTAAAAAGTTGGTAATGTAAAGTTGTTCAAATTTGCATTTGAACAGAAAGGGGTTTGGGGTATTCTGATCAAGTTACCCTACTCCAAATCGTGTGCCATTTGGTCTAGATGCCTTATTAGGCCTTTCTAGCATGTGCACCAAGTTTGAGAGCATTAGGATAAGTTTGGCAATGTAAAGTTGCTCAAACTTCAGATATGGACAGAATGGTTATGAAGGGTTTTGAGGATGTTATCTTGCTTCCCAAGGCATGGGGCTTGGCAAGATCATAAAATATGTCATATATGACATGATAGAATTTCCCTGGAAATTTTGGAGAATATTTCCTTTGTAAATATTTCAAAAGCTTGAAATATCCAGAGAGGGTTTTAGAGTGATTAGCCCATTATTTTGAACATGACCAAGTGTTGAAACTCTTATATATGGACAATATATGTCCTATGAGTCTCCCTGAATTTTGGCAAATATTTTTGAAACACTTAAATAATTTTCCCCTATTAAAGACCATTTCTGGCCTTAAGGAAAAGCTTTTAGATAAAATAGGAAAATAACTTTTAAAATTATACTTTTGTGGTTTCTGGGAGTCCTATGACTACTAGGTCTCAAATATACTTTTTGAAATTCTCACCCTAAATCAAGCACTTGCAGTGCAAACCTCAATTCAGGGGTTTTTGGAATACTAAATTTTTAAAATACATTTTGGCCAAATTATTTTTATAAGAAAATACTATACTGCTATATAACACTTGGCATGATCATTGGGCAGAAGTTTTCGGTATGGAGATGAATTCTACAAGAGGTAATAGTTGACTTTAATGAGCACATGAAAAACATATAAAGAAAAACTCAATTCCAAATAAAAGCCAAATGATGCCAAAAAAATTTTGCTGGTCCCAATTTTCATGCTTCAATGATGCAAATAACATGTTACAAAATGCAGGGTGTGACAGACCTACCCCCCTTACAAGAATCTCGTCCCCGAGATTCCTAAACTAGGTCTTAAAAGAGATCGGGATACTCGGATCTAAGATAGTCTTCACGTTCCCAGGTTGCTTCTGCTTCCGTGTGGTTGCTCCACTGGACCTTGAAGTACTTGATGGTGCGGCTTCGCGTCCGTCGTTCTGCTTCGTCCAGAATGTGAATGGGCTTCTCGCGGTAGGTCAAATCAGGCTGGAGATCAATGGCTTGGTGATCAACATCCTTGTAGAGATCAGGCTTGTTCGGAACTTGGAGACATTTCCGGAGTTGTGACACGTGGAATATGTTGTGCACATCAGATAGCTCAGGTGGTAGTTCCAACTGGTAAGCCACTTCTCCTCGTCGTGCAGTGATCTCAAAGGGTCCAATGAACCTTGGTGCGAGCTTCCCCTTGACGTGGAAACGCTTGGTTCCCTTTAGAGGAGTTACCCGCAGGTACACATGGTCCCCGACATGGAAACTCATGTCCCGACGGTGAGTGTCAGCATAACTCTTCTTCCTTGACTTGGCTGCCTTCAAACGCTCTTTGACTAGTTGGACTTGCTCTTCTGCTTCGCGGAGAATATCCGGTCCAAAGGCTAGCCCTTCTCCAGTCTCTGACCAGTTGAGGGGTGTGCGACATCTGCGTCCGTACAACACCTCAAATGGTGCCATCTGAAGGCTCGACTGATAACTGTTGTTATAGAAGAACTCGGCAAAAGGGAGACAATCTTCCCACTTGGCACCATATGCCAAGACATAGGCTTGGAGCATGTCTTCGAGAATTTGATTTACTCGTTCTGTCTGACCTCCGGTCTGTGGGTGGAAAGCTGTGCTGAAAGATAACTTGGTTCCCAAGGCTTCTTGGAACTTCTTCCAGAACCTTGAGGTGAACTGGGTTCCTCGATCTGACACAATCTCCTTGGGAACGCCGTGAAGGCTTACGATTCTGTCGATGTAGAGAGCTGCCAGCCGGTTGCCATCATAAGTAGTTTTGACCGGAATGAAATGGGCTACCTTGGTCAAATGGTCGACTATGACCCAGATGGAGTCATGTCCTCTATTCGACCTTGGTAATCCAGTGATGAAGTCCATTCCGACCTTATCCCACTTCCACTCAGGAACCTTGAGTGGTTGAAGCAATCCAGCGGGTCGTTGATATTCAGCCTTGACCCTTTGGCACACATCACACTTTGCAACATAGGTTGCAATCTCTCTTTTCATCCCGTGCCACCAGAATCTTTCCTTCAAGTCTTGATACATCTTGGTTCCTCCAGGGTGGATGGAATACGGAGTGTCGTGGGCTTCTTGCAGGATCAGGTTCTTCAGCTCCATCTTGTTTGGTACACAGATGCGGCCCTTGTACCAAACAATCCCGTGCTCGTCTTCAAAGAATCCTGGGGCCTTGCCTAGCTTCATCTTCTTCTTGATGCCTTCAATACTTGCGTGCCCACCTTGTGCCTTCTTGACCTCGTTCATCAGGGTTGGTTTGACTTCCAAATGATCCAGAAATCCAGGGGTGACCAATTCCAGACTGAATTGTTCGAACTCCTTAAACAAGGCTGGCTGCCTCTCTTGAATAATGGCATTCAAAGAGCAAGCCTTCCTGCTTAAGACATCGGCCACCACGTTAGCCTTCCCGGGGTGATATTGAACACTGAGGTCATAGTCTTTGATGAGTTCCAACCATCTTCGCTGCCTCATGTTCAATTCCTTTTGGGTGAAAATATACTTCAGACTTTTGTGGTCCGTGTATATCTCACACCGTTTCCCTAGGAGGTAATGCCGCCATGTCTTCAAGGCATGAACTACTGCTGCTAACTCAAGATCGTGAGTAGCGTAGTTCTCTTCATGAGGTCATAGCTGCCTGGAGAGGTAAGCTATGACTCGGCCTTCTTGCATCAGAACGCTTCCCAATCCGGTTCGAGAGGCATCACAATATATCACGAACTCCTTGTGAATATCAGGTGTTGCCAGAACTAGGGCGGTGGTCAATCTCTTCTTGAGCTCTTGGAAGCTCTCTTCGCATTTTGGCGTCCACTTGAACTTCTTGTCCTTCTTGAGGAGCTGAGTCATCGGCCGGGCAATGCTGGAGAATCCTTCCACGAATTTGAGGTAATAGCCCGCAAGTCCGAGGAAGCTTCTGACTTCCTTGACGGTCATTGGAGA
This sequence comes from Secale cereale, assembly GCA_902687465.1. Classification (NCBI taxonomy): domain Eukaryota; kingdom Viridiplantae; phylum Streptophyta; class Magnoliopsida; order Poales; family Poaceae; genus Secale; species Secale cereale. Next base: position 479,999,985 of record LR738714.1, read on the forward strand.
TTGCCATTGGGTCAGAGCTTCGATCTTCGCGGGATCAACTAACAATCCTTCTTCGGTCAAGACATGACCTAAGAATCCAACTTTATGCAGCCAGAACTCACACTTGCTTAATTTGGCCTATAGTTGGTGCTCCCGAAGCTTGTCTAGGACCATCCTCAAATGTTGCTCGTGTTCTTCCTCCATCTTCGAGAACACAAGAATGTCATCGATGAAGACAACAACAAACTTGTCCAAATATTCCATGAAGACTTTATTCATGAGATACATGAAGTAAGCTGGGGCATTGGTTAACCCAAAGGACATGACCGTGCACTCGTACAGGCCATATCTGGTTACGAATGCCGTCTTCGGAATATCTTGGGGTCTGATCTTTAGTTGGTAGTACCCGGATCTGAGGTCGATCTTGGAGAACACCTTGGCTCCGCTGAGCTGATCAAACAGATCTTCAATCTTGGGAAGTGGATATTTGTTCTTGATTGTAACTTCATTGAGGGAACTATAGTCAATGCATAAGCGGATGGTACCGTCCCTCTTTGCCACAAACAGAACAGGTGATCCCCAAGGGGAGGCACTTGGGCGGATAAATCCCTTCCTCAGCTGCTCTTCCAGTTGCTTCTTCAACTCGGCTAATTCTTCTGTCCCCATTCTATAAGGCTTTTTATAGATGGGTCCTGCCCCGGGCACGAGCTCGATGATGAACTCAATGTCACGGTCAGGGGGCATTCCCGGTAGTTCATCCGGAAAAACATCAGGATACTCGAATACCACCGGTACTTGCTCTAGCCCAACTTCAGATAGACAGTTGACTTGAGCGGCTTGAGCGGAAGAGGAGTTGGAAGCAAACTTGACTTCGACTCCTTGGTCATTGGTCACAGTGACAGTCCGATTGGCACAGTCTAACAAGCCTTGGTGCTTGCTGAGCCAATTCATGCCTAGGATCACATCCAAGCCTTGTGATCTCAGGACGATGAGGTCTGCTAGGAAATCTACACCGTTAATGGTAATACTGACTCCCTTACAGCCTATCTTGGCTCTCATCTCTGCTCCGGGGGTTTGTACCACCATGGGGTTATTCAGGGGTGTAGGGGTCATGCCACTTTTTAATGCAAATCTTTGAGTGACAAATGAATGCGTGGCTCGAGAATCAAACAAGACAGTTGCAGGTGCTGAGTAGACAAGGAACGTACCCAGCACGACGTCCGGGTCTTCCTGAACTTCTTCAGCAGTGACGTGATTCACACACCCCTTCCCATGGTTAGGCGGGTTGCGAGGAGCTGGGTTCCTTGGTGGCATCCCGCGGCCTTGTCCTGGGTTCTGCGCATTGGGGCGCGGGGCATCAGGCTTCTTGTTGGGGTACACCCTTGAGATGTGTCCCGACTGACCACATCCAAAGCAAGTGACTTGGTTTGGATTGGTGATCTTGTTGCCACCACTGTTATTGGGGTTGAAAGCTGGCCTTGGGTTGGCATACTGCTGAGGCTGATAATTGGTGCGAGGTGCAGGAGCTCTTGGTTACTGATAGGTTGGCTTGGCCGGGGCTGACTGCCACGGGCGAGGCTTCTGGTTGCTAGAACTTCCCTTGCTGACCATCTTGCGCTTGTGACAGTCTTCCAAAGCACGCCGCTTATCTTCAAGCATGAGTGCTTTGTTCACCAGGTCAGGGAAGGTTGGGCAATCGCACACGATAAGCGAGTATTGCAGAGTCTGATTGAGGCCTTCCATGAAGCGCTCCCTTTTTGCAGCATCAGTGCTGACATCTTCAGGGGCATACCTTGACAGAACACTGAACTTCTGCATGTACTCCTTGACAGTGCCACTTCCTTGCTTTAGAGCTCGGAATTCACGCTTTTTGATAGCCATGATTCCGGAAGGAATGTGGGCTTTGCGGAATTCTGCCTTGAAGTTGTCCCAAGTGATGTCTTGTCCAGCATGCATGACCTTGAATCCATCCCACCAAGCTCTAGCAGTCCCCCCAAGGAAGTGGGCTGCATAAGCCACCTTCTCGCGGTCTTCGGTGCATCCGACTAGTTCCAGCAAGTCCTCAATGGTGCGGACCCAGTCGTCTGCATCCAGGGGTTCAGCAGTCTCGATGAAAGTTGGCGGTGCATGCTTCTTGAACTCTGCCAACGTGGAACGTCCATTGCCATTCCCCGCCGGCTGGCGGTTGTTGGTGACAGCTTGAGCAATCAGCTGGGGGAGTGGAGGAGTTGGATACGACGGTGCTTTGTCGGTGGTGCAGGGAAAAGATTGCGATATTCCCTTGCCGTCATCCAGCGTCGCCGAGGTGGTTCTTCATTCTTAGAAGATACATCTCTAGAGGGCCTTCCGCCTCGGTATGCGATAGCGGACTGTCCGGAAGGCGCTCCTTCTTTCTTGATCCTATTTGTCTTCTCTTGAGCTCGACGAAGAAGTGCCTTGGTCTTGTGAAGTTCTTCTCGGAGCTTCATCGATTCCGAGGCCAAGTCTTGTGCCAATCTGTCGGCACATAGACTGAAGTAGGTCTGGAACCGAAGCGAGAGTCCTTCCTTCAGTGGAGGGGCTAGTGCGCTGCTTTCATCTTCACCTTCCTTCCGGTAAGGCAAGAAGCAGGTTGTCATCTTGGCTGCCATCTCCGGGAGAAGCTCGCGGAGATGGGTTAGTGCCTTGAGTGCAGCAGCCTCGACAGCGAGAGGTAGTGTTGCCATCTGGGGTCCCTCGAAGAACCAACTTGTGGGAGGATCGTTTGCCTTCACGATCACTTCCACATGGTATTCCACCTCAGTGTCGCTAACCCAATGCTCAAGGTAGGTGAGGATGGGCGCTCGGTGGAACTGACACTCCTGGAGGCTATCCTCGAGAAGCAAGGGAAACCCAGTGGTCAGGTGCTCTTCAGGTACAACGGCCATCTGCAAAGGCGGAATAAGAGAGGTTAATAAGCTGATGAAATCACAGGTTGGTAAGGTTTAGAAAAGAAGAGAGGTTCAGAAGGTTTTTGAAAAGGGGTCTCATCTAACAAACACCCATGCTAACTAAGGCTTCCTACAGTCAGGATGGCTCTGATACCAGCTCTGTGATGACCCCGACTTAGAAGTCGAGATCACCGAATGCACGTGTACAGTGATCCCAAAGATCAATGCTCACTGAACACACAGAAGCTGAATATCAAGAGTCTTACATCCATACATACCGTCTTACCCAAACTATGGCCATTATGGCCAAGTCTTACATAGATAAAGCCTCACAGGCTGAATAGCAAATAACTCAAATAGCGGAAGTCATCGATGATAGGTAGAACCCATGCCATCTGCCTTAACCCTACAGGCATTCTGACTGGGATAGCTTCCTAGTTCGCATGTTCGTCTCCATAAAACTCTTCTTCATATTCCTGTTCCTCCATGCCTGGCCAATTTAATAACCAGTGGCAAGCCAATGAGTACTTTGAATGTACTCGCAAGCAACCCATGATTTGGTTCAAAGTAACAATGCAATTGAACAACAATGAGCAATCTAGCTATGAGCTAGAGTAAATATTCTACCATCAAGTATATGCATCAATGACTTCACGTAACCTCGAGAACAGGTTACCGATATCAACATGAATATGAATCAGCTCAACGAGTTAAGTCACCACCTTGACTCATCACACACACATACTTTCACCGATGTAGTAAAATTCTAGACATAGTTTAAGTAGCACCACCCAACTGTCCATGACCATGGACACGGCTATTCGAATAGTTTTACACTCTGCAGAGGTTGCGCACTTTACCCACAAGATTCAGGAAGCTTTCGTGTCACCCACGATCCCGCAGTACCTCAAGTACTCGGGGGAAGCACCCGGTCATTATCTTTCCTTAGACGACACTAACATAGGGTCCACTCGTTGGTACACGACCCTCGAGTACAAACAATAGATCATGGGACTTGCCCTAATTTCAACGTCACGCGTACCCGAAGGGACCAACGGTGTGTCCGGTGCCCTGTAAAAACAGTCATGGTCGTCTATCCAAGCACGACCCCGTCCCGGGAAAGACCTCAAGTCTTCCCGTCACTAGTAATGCAGGCACCATGCTAGTATCGGTCTAAGTAACCAATAACAACTCGTCCCATAAGGGGTAGAGTGGTTGCACATGTTTGGTTGGGACGGTAGCCACATATAAATCTAATCCATCATTTCACCTATGCACAAGATCTTTACCGGCACATCACTTCTTCCTCAAGTGATGACCTAACTCAATATCACCCTCGGGCATTAGGGGCACCCGATGGGGTTTATGAAAAGATTTCAACCACGAAGGTTTCATGACACACATGCATCACTAAGCATCACTACTAACCATTTGCATGACATCTAGCACATAGCAAGATCATGAGTAAAGCATGCATCATGTGGTGATTTTAAACTAGGTCACCACCATAACTCTTATCATCATGTATTCGAAAACAAACGGGTTCCAAAGAACACAAGTGTATCATGGTCAAAGGGCTGCTTGCCTGGATTGGCTTGGTCTTCGAAGTCTTCAAATCCTTCTCCACCTTCTTCTTCAGCAACCTCGTCAAATACGGTATCTAAACGTCGCAAAATAACAACGGGAAAATAAGACCACAATAAAAACAGAAAAATCAAAGTGCTCAGAAAAATGTCAACTTATTTTTGTTAAATACTAGAGGGAAAACTAAGATGGCAAAAATTCTTAGTTGGAGTTTTGGAGTTGCTGAATGGGATCTAAGGATTTTTGAACAGAAGTTTTATTGTTCAAATATGAATTTTTAAATTTGAACAGAACAGAAAAGGTTCATGGATATGTGTGAAAGTGACACCATTAAATAGGTTGGAATTTTACAAGATTTTAGGAGTTGGAATTAATTCATTTGGACAAATATTTATTTCTGTGAAATTATTTGAAATATTCACAGAAAAGAAAAAGAGAAAAGGCACTGTGCCACTGGGCCAGAACGGCCACAGTGCATGGCCCAGGGCGAATAGCCCACCGCTCGGGCGCCAGTGCGCGCGCGTCAGGGTTTTTAAACCTGACGGGCGGGGCCCGGCGGTCAGTGGCAGAGAGGGGAGAGAGAGAGTGGTGAGGATGACAGGCGAGGCCCGCCTGTCATCTTCAACCTCACGGCCAAAGCGACGGCGAGCTCACCGGCGGCGGTTCCGGGCACGGCGGGGCAAAGGGAGGGCAGGAACGGGCTCAGCGAGGAGTCGCTGTTCCAGTGGTGGTGGTGCGGCTCGCCGGAGAGGCCTGGTTCGCCGGCGGCGAGGACACGCGGCGGAGGAACGTCGGGAAGTCGCTGCTCCGGTCGATTCCGGCAGCTGCAGAGGGGGAAAAGAGAGGGAAATGCATCAGTGGAGTGCTGCGGTGCTAGATCGAGTGAAAGGAAGAGCTAGGGCGGCCTGTACTGGGCTGGCGATGGGAAGCCGCCGCGGCGGAGCTCGAGCTCGATCTCGAGCTTGGGCGGGTCTGGGGAGAGGCGAGTGGCTCAGGGAGGCTGTAATGCCCAGGATGGGACTATATCTCCTACGTGTCGAGGCACGACTTAAAGATATAAGCCCATTCTGGAATGATCGCAAGTTTGTTATCTTTGCACGACTCATGTAAAAGAGGGATTAAATTGCAAAAGGAGATAGTTGGCTTACACTCGCCACTTCACACAATACATTACATAAGCAAAACATCATTCAAAACATCACAGCCCATCTAAGGGTAAGATTCAAAAGACAAGATACCAAAACAACATAAAGCCACAGGTCTAGATCGAATCCTAGTAGAAACCACTACTGATCGTCGAAACGTCACAAGCATACGGCCAAACTCTTCATCGAGCTCCCAGTGAAGAACTTGAACCAGCTCTTGCATCATCCTTGGCTGAACCTGCATCTGGTGTTGTAGTATCTGTGAGCCACGAGGACTCAGCAATCCCATAACCATGGGTAACAAGACTAGCAAAGCTTTATGGGTAGGAAGAGGTAAGTGGTGAGGTTGCAGCAGCGGCTAAGCATAATATGGTGGCTAACTTACGAGTACCAGAATAAGATGAGCATCTACGCAAACGGTCGCAAAAGTAGTGATCGCTAAAGATCCTGAACTACATACGAATCAAACATAACCCCACCGTGTTCTCTTCTCAAAGTGAAAAGAGACAGTCACGGTTACTCACACAGTTGTGTGTTTTACTTCGGATCCTCTGTCAAGTTTTCTACAACCGGACATTAACAAATTCCAATCTGCCACATAACCGCGGGCACGGCTTTCGAAAGATTATAACCCTGCAGGGGTGTCCCAACTTAGCCCATCACAAGCTCTCACGATTAGCTGAAGTGATAAATATAATATCACCACCCCTTATCTTAGGGAAATCCGATCAGGCTCGGCATCCCGGTAGCACAAGACATTTCGACAATGGTAAAACTAGTCCAGCAAGACCTCCCGGCGTGCCGACACCCTGATGGTAGCCGCGCGCATCTCGTCTCAGGCCACGTCCGGATGAGCGCTACGTACAGTAACCGAAGATCCCAGATAACTGGGTGGCACCGCAAGTGGCTCTAGTTTGGGACCAACACCATCAGCACTGGGCCCCCCCTGTTATGTAGAATTAAGAACCCGAGCGTGCGACCCCCTATGCAAATTTAATTATTTAATTAAGTTGTTATTATGAGGCAAATTAAAACCAATGTTGGGCCTTGCTGGAGGAGTTTTATTCAAAGTCGAACTGTCAAGGGGTCCCCATCCACCCATCGTGTAAGGAACGCAAAATCAAGGAACATAATGCCGGTTTATCGGCGCCTAAGGTGGCATGAGTGGAACAAAACACCGAGCAAAAGGCCAAGCCTTCCACCCATGCCCAGTATATAGGTGTGTTAATAATAATAATAGATATTGTGATATATCCAACAACAAGTTCCCTCCTGGAACGAACTTCATCTTCACCTGCAACTAACAATGCTATAAGAGGGGCTGAGCAAGTGGGTAACATAGCCAAACAGTGGTTTTTCTAGGAAGGTTTCAAATGTTAGAGGTTTCATGGCAACAAGGAGAGGGCTGACAATAAAAGATGGGTAGCGCGACATGTAACGATAGCATCGAGACAACTAAGCATGGCAATGGTAGTAAAGGTATCCAAGTGTATGATCATCTTGCCTGGGATTCCACAAGGAAGAAGAACGGATCCATGAAGTAGACGAAGAAGAAGCCTCACAACTCCGGAACGAAACCGAAGCTAACAAGAGAAGCAACCTGAAAGAAGCAAACAACTCGGTAAACACACAAGCATAGACATGGCATACGATACACATCCAAGTATGATGCATGTCCGGTTTAATTATGCATGGCATGGCAAAGTGCACAAACAAATCTACAAGTTAAGTGGAGCTCAATATGCAACGAGTTGCATATTGACGAAACACCACATTTTAATTATTTAATTGACTCCCGTTTATTTACAAGGCAAGGTTAAATGTTTGTTAACATGGCAAGAGGTGAAGCATAATAAAACTACACTATTAAGACATTTTTAATGAGGCCGGAAAATAACAACAACAATTCCGGAAAATCCCCATGAGCATGTTTAATAATTATAAGCAAACAACAATTAAACATCCAAAGGTTGTTAACATGATGCGGATGACATGAACACGTTTATGAAGTTATTAATTAAAGGTTAGCATGAAGAGATAAGAAGATGATACGGAGTATTAGTCACCGGGGTGGAAAGAAAAGGTGCCACGGCACGATCCGAAAATGATGCAACGCAACATCTCAGTTCCGGTAACTCATTGAGAGACCGGTGCAAAAGATGACGGAGAACGAGTGAAACAAGAGGAAAGGTGGGGTGATCCCGTTGCCGGGTTCCCACGAGTCGGCGACGAGGCAACCGAGGAGCACGACAAAAGATGATACGTGCACAGTGCAAACAAGGGAAAACAACTCATACAACCACAACAAGCATCACACGGGTCATCGTCTCGGGGTTATACCTTCGAAAGTATCGTTTCGGGGCGGTTCGAGATCGTAGAGGGACGTAGTGGAAGTAGTGGTACACGGCCGTAGAGGAATTAGTTGTTCTCGATCGTAGTCGTACACGGGGCGACGGTAGTCGTTCACGTAGGCGTTTTCGTAGAGGTACACATTATGTATCCTCTCAAGTTCCCGTAGATGTTCGGTTCGTCGAGGTACTTGGCGAATTCCTCGTTTCCGGGGCGACTGTAGTGGTACATGCCGTAGAGGGAAGTAGTTGTTCTCGTTCGTCGGTAGGGGTACTTGTCGCGGCATCGGACGTAGTGGTACTCGTTCGTAGAGGTACTTGGCGCATCGGTCTCGTGTAGTCGTACATGAGGGTCTTGTGTAGAGGTACTCGACGCGTCGATGAACTTGACGGAAAAAAATTTGCTGGACCAAAAACAAAAACACGAGGCCGACGAAGAAGCACAGCAGCAGCAGGCTTAGCGCGCCGGAGGAGGGACTGCTCGAGGGAGCTGCAAGCCCTGGTGACGGAGGTGCTGCTCGTGCACTGGACGAGGCCGGGCCTGGCGAACGGGGCAGCTCCCCTGGACGAGGAGGCGGGGCCTCGGCGAGCGGAGGGTGCGGTCGCCGTCCATGGCTCGGCGCTCTGGAGGCGACCGGAACGGCGACTGCCGGCGCGGGCTTCGCGCGGGGAGGGAGGAACTTGCGCGAGGCGGCTGGAGGGTAAGCACACGGCTGGAGGACGAGGCAGGGCCTGGGGAGGCCATGGCGACGTGAGCTGGGGTGTCGCAGAGGAGGGAGCCGCGGAGGGAGGCGCCGCTGCGGCCTTGGCGCGCCGGGGCCGGCTGGAGGCGCGGAGGAGCAGGGCCGGCGTGCGGGGCGCTCGTGGCCGCAGCACTGGAGAGGCCACGGCGAGGCTCTGGTGTTGCTGGAGAGGGGGGCTCGGGGAAGATGAGTTCGGGCGAGAGCTGGGAAGGAAGAGGGAATCGAGGGAGTTGGGGTCGCTCGAGCGAGAGAGACATGCGGCTGGCGGCGGGGTGCAGGAGGAAACGAGAGGAGAGGGCTAGGTCGAGCGCTAGGGTTACGGAGGAGTTGGGCCATGAGGCCTGGAGATGGGCCGGAAGGGGGGAATGGCCTTGGGCCAAAGGAGCTAGGCTGCTGGGCTGCTAGGGTGGAGGCCCGCTGCGGCTGTTCTCTTATTTTTATTTCTTTAGCAGAAATAAAAATAGAGAGAGGACAACACCAAAAGAAAAGAGGTCAAGAAAAGAAAAATAAATGATGGAACATTTTTGTAAGGCTTTATGGGATATTACCAACCCAACAAAAATAGTTCCAACAAAATAGGGAAGTGCAAACTAAAATAATTAGCTTGCCTTAAGGAGTTTGAAAGGAGTCTAGACTTTAGGAGGAGCCTCGATACAACGGAAAAAGAAAATATAGGGAGGTTTGACGGTGAAACTTAAATTAAAGAGGCATGGGGAATATTATGCAAGTGTGTTGGGTTAATTCCAAACAAATGGAATATTTAATAATAGCTCCAATATACTAGGAGGATATGTTATAAAGAGAAGACATTCCTTCCCTCGGTTTACATGGACCGAAGGTCCACACAATTTATTTAAGTTGAGATGCAAGATTAATGACATGATGGCATGATGACATGATGCAATGCAAAAATAAATAAAGCAAGCACAACCGAAACACACGGGAGAACCCGGAACATCTGGAATCTTCTGGAATCTTCTGGGACGTCGGTCTTCGGGCGTCACAGAGGCGATTGAGAGGGAGAGGAGGCTGTTGGTGAAGAGAGGAGGGGCTAGGAGGCCCTATTTATAGGGGAGCGGCGAGGTCCCGTGGACCTGTGCGCCGGCGAGCTTCTGCTCGACGCCACAGTGCACGGGAGGCGATGGGATTGCGTCTGGGGTGTTGCTGGACGAATTCCAGTGTGGAGGGAAGGAAGAGGGGGAGCGGGGGATGCTCCAGAGGGCGCGCGCGTGTGAGGTCAGAGGTTGGAGCTCGCGGGCGGCCAGCACGCGTGGGAGGGCGGCCACTGGAGGGAGGAGGAGGAGGGGGACAGCGCCGGGGAGAGTCGCAAATGTCGAGGCGCATCGGTAGGCGCGAGGGGGGGAGCACGAGGTGGTCGGGGGCGAGCGATTGGGCGAAGCTACAGTGCGGGTGCGCACTGTAGCGTGCTCTGGAGCGAGCTTATCGCATGCCCTGGCATGCCATTGGCTCTCTGGGCGTGTCCGCCGTGTCTGGGGGGTCCAGCACAAAGTAATCAACCCAGCTGTGGCTTTGGATGCTCTGGATGATCAGTGAGAGAGGAGTGAAGCTGGTAAATGGGTAGAAATGGGCTGTCCAGCAAGGTGAATTGGGGTTTTCACCCCTCAATCATGGAGCTGTGGACATGGGGGAGTTACTGGAGGTAGAATGTAACTAGATGAAGCTGTGGTAGAAAGTTGAGGCGAAAGTAAATAGTAAAAGAGGTCTAGATGATGGTTTTGGTAAAGTGGCAGAAGGTGTTTGATCAAGTTTTGGGCAAGAAAATGATTTCCACTAGCCATGACACTTAACAGGATTGAATGTCATATGGAAATAAGGTGTTTCACCAAATTTGGGCTCATTTGAAGAAACTAGCCAATGTAACTTTGGTGAACCCTAGAAATCAACAGAAATGGCTTCATCTTGTTTAAGTCAAGCTAATCATCTCCCCTTGATGCACCACTTGGTGTAGTTTCATCATTTGGGGTTATGATCATGCCCACAAAGTTTGAAGCTCCAGGTAAAAAGTTGGTAATGTAAAGTTGTTCAAATTTGCATTTGAACAGAAAGGGTTTTGGGGGATTCTGATCAAGTTACCCTACTCCAAATCTTGTGCCATTTGGTCTAGATGCCTTATTAGGCCTTTCTAGCATGTGCACCAAGTTTGAGAGCATTAGGATAAGTTTGGCAATGTAAAGTTGCTCAAACTTCAGATATGGACATAATGGTTATGAAGGGTTTTGAGGATGTTATCTTGCTTCCCAAGGCATGGGGCTTGGCAAGATCATAAAATATGTCATATATGACATCATAGAATTTCCCTGGAAATTTTGGAGAATATTTCCTTTGTAAATATTTCAAAAGCTTGAAATATCCAAAAAGGATTTTAGAGGGATTAGCCCATTATTTTGAACATGACCAAGTGTTGAAACTCTTATATATGGACAATATATGTCCTATGAGTCTCCCTGAATTTTGGCAAATATTTTTGAAACACTTAAATAATTTTCCCCTATTAAAGACCATTTTTGGCCTTAAGAAAAAGCTTTTAAATAAAATAGGAAAATAACTTTTAAAATTATACTTTTGTGGTTTCTGGGAGTACTATGACTACTAGGTCTCTAATATACTTTTTGAAATAATTTTCTCACCCTAAATCAAGCACTTGCAGTGCAAACCTCAATTTAGGGGTTTTTGGAATACTAAATTTTTAAAATACATTTTGGCCAAATTATTTTTATAAGAAAGTACTATACTGCTATATAACACTTGGCATGATCATTGGGCAGAAGTTTTGGGTATGGAGATGAATTCTACAAGGGGTAATAGTTGACTTTAATGAGCACATGAAAAACATATAAAGAAAAACTCAATTCCAAATAAAAGCCAAATGATGCCAAAAAATAAATTTGCTGGTCCCAATTTTCATGCTTCAATGATGCAAATAACATGTTACAAAATGCAGGGTGTGACAGACCTACCCCCCTTACAAGAATCTCGTCCCCGAGATTCCTAAACTAGGTCTTAAAAGAGATCGGGATACTCGGATCTAAGATAGTCTTCACGTTCCCAGGTTGCTTCTGCTTCCGTGTGGTTGCTCCACTGGACCTTGAAGTACTTGATGGTGCGGCTTCGCGTCCGTCGTTCTGCTTCATCCAAAATGTGAATGGGCTTCTCGCGGTAGGTCAAATCAGGCTGGAGATGAATGGCTTGGTGATCAACATCCTTTAGAGATCAGGCTTGTTCGGAACTTGGAGACATTTCCGGAGTTGTGACATGTGGAATACGTTGTGCACATCGGATAGCTCAGGTGGTAGTTCCAACTGGTAAGCCACTTCTCCTCGTCGTGCAGTGATCTCAAAGGGTCCAATGAACCTTGGTGCGAGCTTCCCCTTGACGTGGAAACGCTTGGTTCCCTTTAGAGGAGTTACCCGCAGGTACACATGGTCCCCGACATGGAAACTCATGTCCCGACGGTGAGTGTCAGCATAACTCTTCTGCCTTGACTTGGCTGCCTTCAAACGCTCTCTGACTAGTTGGACTTGCTCTTCTGCTTCGCGGAGAATATCCGGTCCAAAGACTAGCCCTTCTCCAGTCTCTGACCAGTTGAGGGGTGTGCGACATCTGCATCCGTACAACACCTCAAATGGTGCCGTCTGAAGGCTCGACTGATAACTGTTGTTATAGGAGAACTCGGCAAAAGGGAGACAATCTTCCCACTTGGCTCCATATGCCAAGACACAGGCTCGGAGCATGTCTTCGAGAATTTGATTTACTTGTTCTGTCTGACCTCTGGTCTGTGGGTGGAAAGCTATGCTGAAAGATAACTTGGTTCCCAAGGCTTCTTGGAACTTGTTCCAGAACCTTGAGGTGAACTGGGTTCCTCGATCTGACACAATCTCCTTGGGAACGCCGTGAAGGCTTACGATTCTGTCGATGTAGAGAGCTGCCAGCCGGTTGCCATCATAAGTAGTTTTGACCGGAATGAAATGGGCTACCTTGGTCAAATGGTCGACAATGACCCAGATGGAGTCATGTCCTCTATTCGACCTTGGTAATCCAGTGATGAAGTCCATTCCGACCTTATCCCACTTCCACTCAGGAACCTTGAGTGGTTGAAGCAATCCAGCGGGTCGCTGATATTCAGCCTTGACCCTTTGGCACACATCACACTTTGCAACATAGATTGCAATCTCTCTTTTCATCCCGTGCCACCAGAATCTTTCCTTCAAGTCTTGATACATCTTGGTTCCTCCAGGGTGGATGGAATACGGAGTGTCGTGGGCTTCTTGCAGGATCATGTTCTTCAGCTCCATCTTGTTTGGTACGCAAATGCGGCCCTTGTACCAAACAATCCCGTGCTCGTCTTCAGAGAATCCTGGGGCCTTGCCTAGCTTCATCTTCTTCTTGATGACTTCAATACTTGCGTGCCCACCTTGTGCCTTCTTGACCTCGTCCATCAGGGTTGGTTTGACTTCCAAATGATCCAGAAATCCAGGGGTGACCAATTCCAGACTGAATTGTTCGAACTCCTTAAACAAGGCTGGCTGCCTTTCTTGAATAATGGCATTCAAAGAGCAAGCCTTCCTGCTTAAGGCATCGGCCACCACGTTAGCCTTCCCGGGGTGATGTTGAACACTGAGGTCATAGTCTTTGATGAGTTCCAACCATCTTCGCTGCCTCATGTTCATTTCCTTTTGGGTGAAAATATACTTCAGACTTTTGTGGTCCGTGTATATCTCACACTGTTTCCCTCGGAGGTAATGCCGCCATGTCTTCAAGGCATGAACTACTGCTGCTAACTCAAGATCGTGAGTAGCGTAGTTCTCTTCATGAGGTCGTAGCTGCCTGGAGAGGTAAGCTATGACTCGGCCTTCTTGCATCAGAACGCTTCCCAATCCGGTTCGAGAGGCATCACAATATATCACGAACTCCTTGTGAATATCAGGTGTTGCCAGAACTAGGGCGGTGGCCAATCTCTTCTTGAGCTCTTGGAAGCTCTCTTCGCATTTTGGCGTCCACTCAAACTTCTTGTCCTTCTTGAGGAGCTGAGTCATCGGCCGGGCAATGCTAGAGAATCCTTCCACGAATTTGCGGTAATAGCCCGCTAGTCTGAGGAAGCTTCTGACTTCCTTGACGGTTGTTGGAGATTGCCTTTGGGTCAGAGCTTCGATCTTTGCGGGATCAACTAACAATCCTTCTTCGGTCAAGACATGACCTAAGAATCCAACTTTTTTCAGCCATAACTCACACTTGCTGAATTTGGCATATAGTTGTTGCTCCCGAAGCTTGTCTAGGACCATCCTCAAATGTTGCTCGTCTTCTTCCTCCGTCTTCGAGAAGACAAGAATGTCATCGATGAAGACAACAACAAACTTGTCCAAATATTCCATGAAGACTTTATTCATGAGATACATGAAGTAAGCTGGGGCATTGGTTAACCCAAAGGACATGACCGTGCACTCGTACAGGCCATATCTGGTTACGAATGCCGTCTTCGGAATATCTTGGGGTCTGATCTTTAGTTGGTAGTACCCGGATCTGAGGTCGATCTTGGAGAACACCTTGGCTCCGCTGAGCTGATCAAACAGATCTTCAATCTTGGGAAGTGGATATTTGTTCTTGATTGTAACTTCATTGAGGGAACGATAGTCAATGCATAAGCGGATGGTACCGTCCCTCTTTGCCACAAACAGAACAGGTGATCCCCAAGGGGAGGCACTTGGGCGGATAAATCCCTTCCTCAGCTGCTCTTCCAGTTGCTTCTTCAACTCGGCTAATTCTTCCGTCCCCATTCTATAAGGCTTTTTATAGATGGGTCCTGCCCCGGGCACGAGCTCGATGATGAACTCAATGTCACGGTCAGGGGGCATTCCCGGTAGTTCATCCGGTAAAACATCAGGATACTCGCATACCACCGGTACTTGCTCTAGCCCAACTTCAGATAGACAGTTGACTTGAGCGGCTTGAGCGGAAGAGGAGTTGGAAGCAAACTTGACTTCGATTCCTTGGTCATTGGTCACAATGGCAGTCCGATTGGCACAGTCTAACAAGCCGTGGTGCTTGCTGAGCCAATTCATGCCTAGGATCACATCCAAGCCTTGTGATCTCAGGACGATGAGGTCTGCTAGGAAATCTACACCATTAATGGTAATACTGACTCCCTTACAGCCTATCTTGGCTCTCATCTCTGCTCCGGGGGTTTGTACCACCATGGGGTTATTCAGGGGTGTAGGGGTCATGCAACTTTTTAATGCAAATCTTTGAGTGACAAATGAATGCGTGGCTCCAGAATCAAACAAGACAGTTGCAGGTGCTGAGTAGACAAGGAACGTACCCAGCACGACGGCCGGGTCTTCCTGGGCTTCTTCAGCAGTGACGTGATTCACACGCCCCTTCCCATGGTTAGGCGGGTTGCGAGGAGCTGGGTTCCTTGGTGGCATCCCGCGGCCTTGTCCTGGGTTCTGCGCATTGGGGCGCGGGGCATCAGGCTTCTTGTTGGGGCACACCCTTGAGATGTGTCCTGACTGACCACATCCAAAGCAAGTGACTTGGTTTGGATTGGTGATCTTGTTGCCACCACTGTTATTGGGGTTGAAAGCTGGCCTTGGGTTGGCATACTACTGAGGCTGATAATTGGTGCGAGGTGCAGGAGCTCTTGGTTGCTGATAGGTTGGCTTGGCCGGGGCTGACTGCCACGGGCGAGGCTTCTGGTTGCTAGAACTTCCCTTGCTGACCATCTTGCGCTTGCGAGTGTCTTCCAAAGCACGCCGCTTATCTTCAAGAATGAGTGCTTTGTTCACCAGGTCAGGGAATGTTGGGCAATCGCACACGACAAGTGAGTATTGCAGAGTCTGATTGAGGCCTTCCATGAAGCGCTCCCTTTTTGCAGCATCAGTGCTGACATCTTCAGGGGCATACCTTGACATATTACTGAACTTCTGCATGTACTCCTTGACAGTGCCACTTCCTTGCTTCAAAGCTCGGAATTCACGCTTTTTGATAGCCATGATTCCGGAAGGAATGTGGGCTTTGCAGAATTCTGCCTTGAAGTTGTCCCAAGTGATGTCTTGTCCAGCATGCATGACCTTGAATCCATCCCACCAAGCTATAGCAGTCCCCCCGAGGCAGTGGGCTGCATAAGCCACCTTCTCGCGGTCTTCGGTGCATCCGACTAGTTCCAGCAAGTCCTCAATGGTGCGGACCCAGTCGTCTGCATCCAGGGGTTCAGCAGTCTCGATGAAAGTTGGCGGTGCATGCTTCTTGAACTCTGCCAACGTGGAACGTCCATTGCCATTCCCCGCCGGCTGGCGGTTGTTGGTGACAGCTTGAGCAACCAACTGAAGGGCTGCAGTGTTGGCTTGGCGTTCCTCTCGGAAAGCTTGGAGAAGCTAAGCCATGTCCATGTTCGGAGGAGGTGGTGGTGGTGGAGCTTGGTCGTTGGTTTGGTCGTGGCCTGCCTCTGACTGAGCGGATGCTCCGGCTTCAGGCTGCTGGGTAGAGGTACCAGTACGAGTTACAACAGGCATCCTGTTGGAGCGGTAAAAGGTCTCATGACTTGGAAGAGGCAAAGCAAGATAGATAGGTGCCTAGTAAGGGGGTGGGTGTGACACTAATCAAATCATGCAAGGGCCGAAAGGGCCAAACACATTCATTAAAATTCAAATGGGTGATGCAGTCGTTTACATATTCCCGAAGGAAGAATACGACATACATCCAAACACAACAAAAGCAAACACTTGATGGTTTCATATGAACCATACAAGGACTCGATTGCGCATAGGGGTTACACGACCTATCCTACCGTAGAGGTCACGAACTGGCATATCCGAGTAGTGAATAATGCCTAAGCGGCGGAATGCTCGGTCGCGTATTCTGGCTCTTCTGGGTCTTCCTCCTTGTCTTCATCTGTCTGGGCCCCCTTGTCACTTGAGGGTGTGGGGGAGTGGAGGAGTTGGATACGACGGTGCTTTGTCGGTGGTGCAGGGAAAAGCTTGCGATATTCCCTTGCCGTCATCCGGCGTCGCCGAGGTGGTTCTTCATTCTTAGAAGATACATCTCCAGAGGGCCTTCCGCCTCGGTATGCGATAGCGGACTGTCCGGAAGGCGCTCCTTCTTTCTTGATCCTATTTGTCTTCTCTTGAGCTCGACGAAGAAGTGCCTTGGTCTTGTGAAGTTCTTCTCGGAGCTTCATCGATTCCGAGCCCAAGTCTTGTGCCAAGCTGTCGGCACATAGACTGAAGTAGGTCTGGAACCGAAACGAGAGTCCTTCCTTCAGTGGAGGGGCTAGTGCGCTGCTTTCATCTTCACCTTCCTTCCGGTAAGGCAAGAAGCGGGTTGTCATCTTGGCTGCCATCTCCGGGAGAAGCTCGCGGAGACGGGTTAGTGCCTTGAGTGCAGCAGCCTCGACAGCGAGAGGTAGTGTTGCCATCTGGGGTCCCTCGAAGAACCAACTTGTGGGAGGATCGTTTGCCTTCACGATCACTTCCACATGGCATTCCACCTCAGTGTCGCTAACCCAATGCTCAAGGTAGGTGAGGATGGGCGCTCGGTGGAACTGACACTCCTGGAGGCTATCCTCGAGAAGTAAGGGAAACCCAGTGGTCAGGTGCTCTTCAGGTACAGCGGCCATCTACAAAGGTGGAATAGTAGAGGTTAATAAGCTGATGAAATCTCAGGTTGGTAAGGTTTAAAAAAGAAGAGAGGTTCAGAAGGTTTTTGAAAAGGGGTCTCATCTAACTAACGCCCATGCTAACTAAGGCTTCCTACAGTCAGGATGGCTCTGATACCAGCTCTGTGATGACCCCGACTTAGAAGTCGAGATCACCGAATGCACGTGTACAGTGATCCCAAAGATCAATGCTCACTGAACACACAGGAGCTGAATATCAAGAGTCTTACATCCATACATACCGTCTTACACAAATTATGGCCATTATGGCCAAGTCTTACATAGATAAAGCCTCACAGGCTGAATAGCAAATAACTCAAATAGCGGAAGTCTTCGATGATAGGTAGAACCCATGCCATCTGCCTTAACCCTACAGGCATTCTGAGTGGGATAGCTTCCTAGTTCGCATGTTCGTCTCCATAAAACTCTTCTTCATATTCCTGTTCCTCCATGCCTGGCCAATTAAATAACCAGTGGCAAGCCAATGAGTACTTTGAATGTACTCTCAAGCAACCCATGATTTGGTTCAAAGTAACAATGCAATTGAACAACAATGAGAAATCTAGCTATGAGCTAGAGTAAATATTCTACCATCAAGTATATGCATCAATGACTTCACGTACCCTCGAGAACAGGTTACCGATATCAACATGAATATGAATTAGCTCAACGAGTCAAGTCACCACCTTGACTCATCACACACACATACTTTCACCGATGTAGTAAAATTCTGGACATAGTTTAAGTAGCACCACCCAACTGTCCATGACCGTGGACACGGCTATTCGAATAGTTTTACACTCTGCAGAGGTTGCGCACTTTACCCACAAGATTCGGGAAGCTTTCGTGTCACCCACGATCCCGCAGTACCTCAAGTACTCAGGAGAAGAACCCGGTCATTATCTTTCCTTAGACGACACTAACATAGGGTCCACTCGTTGGTACACGGCCCTCGAGTACAAACTATAGATCATGGGACTTGCCCTTATTTCAATGTCACGCGTACCCGAAGGGACCAACGGTGTGTCCGGTGCCCTGTAAAAACAGTCATGGTCGTCTATCCAAGCACGACCCCGTCCCGGGAAAGACCTCAAGTCTTCCCGTCACTAGTAATGCGGGCACCATGCTAGTATCGGTCTAAGTAATCAATAACGCCCTGTCCCATAAGCGGTAGAGTGGTTGCACATGTTTGGTTGGGACGGTAGTCACACATAAATCTAATCCATCATTTCACCTATGCACAAGATCTTTACCGGCACATCACTTCTTCCTCAAGTGATGACCTAACTCAATATCACCCTCGGGCATTAGGGGCACCAAATGGGGTTTATGAAAAGATTTCAACCACGAAGGTTTCATGACACACATGCATCACTAAGCATCACTACTAACCATTTGCATGACATCTAACACATAGCAAGATCATGAGTAAAGCATGCATCATGTGGTGGTTTTAAACTAGGTCACCACCATAACTCTTACCATCATGTATCCGAAAACAAACGGGTTCTGAAGAACACAAGTGTATCATGGTCAAAGGGCTGCTTGCCTGGATTGGCTTGGTCTTCGAAGTCTTCAAATCCTTCTCCACCTTTTTCTTCAGCAACCTCGTCAAATACGGTATCTAAACGTCGCAAAATAACAACGGGAAAATAAGACCACAATAAAAACAGAAAAATCAAAGTGCTCAGAAAAATGTCAACTTATTTTTGTTAAATACTAGAGGGAAAACTAAGATGGCAAAAATTCTTAGTTGGAGTTTTGGAGTTGCTGAATGGGATCTAAGGATTTTTGAACAGAAGTTTTATTGTTTAAATATGAATTTAAATTTGAACATAACAGAAAAGGTTCATGGATATGTGTGAAAGTGACACCATTAAATAGGTTGGAATTTTACAAGATTTTAGGAGTTGGAATTAATTCATTTGGACAAATATTTATTACTGTGAAATTATTTGAAATATTCACAGAAAAGAAAAAGAGAAAAGGCACTGTGCCACTGGGCCAGAACGGCCACAGTGCATGGCCCAGGGCGAATAGCCCACCGCTCGGGCGCCAGTGCGCGCGCGTCAGGGTTTTTAAACCTGACGGGCGGGGCCCGGCGGTCAGTGGCAGAGAGGGGGGAGAGAGAGTGGCGAGGATGACAGGCGGGGCCCGCCTGTCATCTTCAACCTCACGGCCAAAGCGACGGCGAGCTCACCGGCGGCGATTCCGGGCACGGCGGGGCAAACGGAGGGCAGGAACGGGCTCAGCGAGGAGTCGCCGTTCCAGTGGTGGTGCGGCTCGCCAGAGAGGCCTGGTTCGCCGGCGGCGAGGACACGCGGCGGAGGAACGTCGGGAAGTCGCTGCTCCGGTCGATTCCGGCAGCTGCAGAGGGGGGAAAAGAGAGGGAAACGCATTAGTGGAGTGCTGCGGTGCTAGATCGAGTGAAAGGAAGAGCTAGGGCGGCCTGAACTGGGCTGGCGACGGGAAGCCGCCGCGGCGGAGCTCGAGCTCGATCTCGAGCTCGGGCGGGTCTGGGGAGAGGCGAGTGGCTCAGGGAGGCGTTTGAGAGGGAGAGGAGGCTGTTGGTGAAGAGAGGAGGGGCTAGTAGGCCCTATTTATATGGGAGCGGCGAGGTCCCGTGGACCTGTGCGCCGACGAGCTTCTGCTCGACGCCATAGTGCACGGGAGGCGATGGAATTGCGTCTGGGGTGTTGCTGGACGAATTCCAGGGCGGAGGGAAGGAAGAGGGGGAGCGGGGGATGCTCCAGAGGGCGCGCGCTTGTGAGGCCAGAGGTTGGAGCTCGCGGGCGGCCAGCGCGCGTGCGAGGGCGGCCACTGGAGGGAGGACGAGGAGGGGGACAACACCGGGGAGAGTCGCAGACGTCGAGGCGCATCGGTAGGCGCGAGGGAGGGAGCACGAGGTGGTCGGGGGCGAGCGATTGGGCGAAGCTACAGTGCGGGTGCGCACTGTAGCGTGCTCTGGAGCGAGCTTATCGCATGCCATGGCATGCCATTGGCTCTCTGGGCGTGTCCGCCGTGTCTGGGGGGTCCAGCACGAAGTAATCAACCCAGCTGTGGCTTTGGATGCTCTGGATGATCAGTGAGAGAGGAGTGAAGCTGGTAAATGGGCAGAAATGGGCTGTCCAGCAAGGTGAATTGGGGTTTTCACCCATCAATCATGGAGCTGTGGACATGGGGGAGTTATTGGAGGTAGAATGTAACTAGATGAAGCTGTGGTAGAAAGTTGAGGCAAAAGTAAATAGTAAAAGAGGTCTAGATGATGGTTTTGGTAAAGTGGCAGAAGGTGTTTGATCAAGTTTTGGGCAAGCAAATGATTTCCACTAGCCATGACACTTAATAGGATTGAATGTCATATGGAAATAGGGTGTTCACGAAATTTGGGCTCATTTGAAGAAACTAGCCAATGTAACTTTGGTGAACCCTAGAAATCAACAGAAATGGCTTCATCTTGTTTAAGTCAAGCTAATCATCTCCCCTTGATACACCACTTGGTGTAGTTTCATCATTTGGGGTTATGATCATGTACACAAAGTTTGAAGCTCCAGGTAAAAAGTTGGTAATGTAAAGTTGTTCAAATTTACATTTGAACAGAAAGGGTTTTGGGGTATTCTGATCAAGTTACCCTACTCCAAATCTTGTGCCATTTGGTCTAGATGCCTTATTAGGCCTTTCTAGCATGTGCACCAAGTTTGAGAGCATTAGGATAAGTTTGGCAATGTAAAGTTGCTCAAACTTCAGATATGGACATAATGGTTATGAAGGGTTTTGAGGATGTTATCTTGCTTCTCAAGGCATGGGGCTTGGCAAGATCATCAAATATGTCATATATGACATGATAGAATTTCCCTGGAAATTTTGGAGAATATTTCCTTTGTAAATATTTCAAAAGCTTGAAATATCCAGAAAGGGTTTTAGAGGGATTAGCCCATTATTTTGAACATGACCAAGTGTTGAAACTCTTATATATGGACAATATATGTCCTATGAGTCTCCCTGAATTTTGGCAAATATTTTTGAAACACTTAAATAATTTTCCACTATTAAAGACCATTTCTGGCCTTAAGAAAAAGCTTTTAAATAAAATAGGAAAATAACTTTTAAAATTATACTTTTGTGGTTTCTGGGAGTCCTATGACTACTAGGTCTCAAATATACTTTTTGAAATAATTTTCTCACCCTAAATCAAGCACTTGCAGTGCAAACCTCAATTTAGGGGTTTTTGGAATACTAAAATTTTAAAATACATTTTGGCCAAATTATTTTTATAAGAAAATACTATACTGCTATATAACACTTGGCATGATCATTGGGCAGAAGTTTTGGGTATGGAGATGAATTCTACAAGAGGTAATAGTTGACTTTAATGAGCACATGAAAAACATATAAAGAAAAACTCAATTCCAAATAAAAGCCAAATGATGCCAAATTTTTTTTGCTGGTCCCAATTTTCATGCTTCAATGATGCAAATAACATGTTACAAAATGCAGGGTGTGACACCGCGTCTGGCCCCTGAGCAGGTCTTCAGTCTTATCCCCAGCGTGGAGCGTAGGGCTACAACCGGTGGATGTGGGCATAGCCATTGGAGGGCAGTGTCGACGGCCAGCGCGGAGCATGGTGCTACCACTAGGACGTGGGAGGGAGCCCCCGTGAGGCCCTAGGGCGGCGCTCAGGAGACTCCGGGGCGTGTACAGCCCCACTCATTATTACGTGAGAGTGTCACGAGCGGAGATCTTCTGACGTGCCCACCCCTTCACTTTGAGGTCCCCGCCCCGCGCTAGTCCGCTCCCGCCATGAGCTCACCAGAAGGCGGCGTTCATGAGTTGGGACACTGCGCATAGTGGGGGGATGGGACCTTGGCTATAGCC
>LR738714.1:480022362-480170645 GCA_902687465.1 Secale cereale
CCCCCCCGCCGAGCACTAGGCACACCATTTACGCGACCTCCGGGCGCGCTTCGCCCCGGGGGGCTAATGTCGTCCGGAGGCACGGCGTCCTGCGGTGCGAGGGGGACCCCGCCCCACTCACGCTCCTAATGGCCCTTGAGCCCTCCTGATCAGGGCCGGGCCCAGAGGGTACGAGATTACGCGAGCGGGGGGACGGAGCCGCGGTCTTGGGCTCTCCTGGCATGCGTAGGATGGGCTGCCGTACCGCCTCCAGACGTACCCTCCGCAGCCCGGGGGATGGTACGCTGGGAGGCGCGACGTCTTGAGCCTGAGTGGAGGGAGAGGAGGCCCCTCCCCACGCGCATCATACCCGCTGCCGGTGAGCCCTTGGTGAAATCCAAGGTGGGCTCATGCGCGATGGGTCACGCATGAGGGGACTAGGGCCTGACCCGGGCCTTCCCTCCCTTTCTGTCTTGATGCGGCTCCTGGGGTGCTTCCTTGGCCTGCCGAGGCTCGGGGCCAGAGACACCGTTGGCCCGAGACCTACGGCTAGTGCCGCGAGTGCCGACCTCCGCAGGCACCCGCACACGTTTCATTCATGCTCCATGGCCGTCGGTGGTGACAGTGGAGGATCAAGGGCTAAGAGCATGGGGTCGGCCTCCCGACCATCTGCCCCTGAGCCCCCTCGTTCTGGTGCCTGATCGCACCCAGCGTCGGGCGTAGTCCTGCAGTCACCTCCTGACGATTCCCCGACAGGGGCGGTACTTGGGTACAAAGGGCTTCGAGGCAGAGGGGCGGCGTCATACGTATGGTTCAGGGGACCATACCCCATGTCGCCCTCGTAGGCCGCCGTCGGTCTTGCCTACACGGGTGACCGGGCGCGGCCGGCGCAGCCTTCGGTTCCTGGTGTCGTCATGCGGATGCAGAATGGATCGGCCCCAGTGGTTGCGGCATCGAGGAGCTCGGCCACCCTGAGGAGCAGCGCGTTGTGGCCGGCATCGAGTAACCGGCACCTTAGCAGCTCCCTTGCCACCAGCAGCGCAGCCCCCAGGTTTGCCATTTCACGCCGATCCCGCGGGCTTGCCGCCGCATGCTCGGCGGCCCGCGCTGCTGCGCGGCTTTGGCGCCGCATGGGCGGTGGTTGCTGCCAGTCCCGAGGCGGCGGGTCGGTGATGCTCATCGTGCCGTCAGCCCCGACGAAAGCAGGGTGAAGGCGTGTCCCGTGGCCGAAGGGCGACGCTCGAGCGGTGCGAGCGCCGCGGGCTTCCGCGCGTGTCTGGTGCGCCTCCGCCATCAGAGTCGCGATCTGTCGAGGCGGGTGAAGCGAGGTCGACGGACGAGAGCGGGACGAGGTCGTCGGAGAGGCGAGATTTTGACACGCCCCCTACCTGGCGCGCCAAATGTCGGATTACGGGCTCCGTAAACCCAAGAAGTTCGAACACAGGGGCGTGAACGAAGATCTCTCCCGCCCGCGTCTACCTAGCGCCACGCCCTCGCCTGGTGGTGAGATTCAAGCAAGCAACAAGTGAAAGCACGCACGAGTTTACCCAGGTTCAGGCCACCTTGCGGTGTAAAACCCTACGTCCTACTTGAGTGGATTAGCCTCAGGAGGGCTTGAGTATGAACAAGTATAGTGGTTCTTGAGCTCAGGAGGAGAGCTCAAGAGGGTTAGGATGCAAGTGTTCTTGCCTTCTTGAAGCGAAGGTGGGGTGTTCGCGGTGACGTCGATCCATATCCAGATGCAGATGCCCCCTTTCCATAGTGGAAACCCTAGCTACTTATATAGGCGGCCAGGGTCCTCTTCCCCTGAAATGTTTAGGCGGGAAGGGATCCCACAACGGCCATTCTGAGCGGGAACATAAGGACACTCCTATCCTGACAAAAGCGGTCTTCGCCCGCAAAGAGATCAGATGATGACGCGGCGGTGGGCTCGGTGGTGACATCCCCCTGTCGTCCTTGCGGTCTTCGGTCTTGTTGCACCGAAGGGGAAACCTTTATCTCACCCCTCGGGAACTTGCCTGCATTGTCTCCTTTGCACCAAAACGGCAATTGCGTTGCTGGCACCCGCTGGCGTGGTGCGTCACTGCTCGTGCCACTGCCTCCTCCTGAGGCAGGCTTGGCCTTGACTTCTCCGCCCCTCCGGAGCAGCCTAGCCGAGGCCGCTCCTGAGAAGGTCTTGGTGTCGTTCTCTTCGCGAGGCTTAGCCCCCTCGCGAGGGTCTCGAGCAGCTAGTCGATCAGCTCGGCCATACCAGGCCATACTAGGAGCGCGTCGCGGGGTACAAACAGGCAAGTCTGGCTACCCTGGTTCCCAGGATGCCGACAGAGCTACCGATTGTTAAACTCGGTGACATCGAAGCAATTCTGGAGCCTGAACTAGCAAACTCGATCAGACCGAGTCACCGTGCGGTGGCACCAATATCGCTAGGGTTTCACAGAGAATCGAACTCGATCACACCGATTTGCAACTTTCGGCCAGACCGAAAATCACTTGTGCAATGGCCTAAGCCAAATCGTGGGACCGATTTCTACAACTCGATTGGTCCGAGATGAGTTCGGCGGAGACCTAATCCTAAATTTTTCGAATCAAAACTACTTTCTACGGAGTTTTTGCTGGATAGGAAGATCTCATACATGGAAGAAAAACATGGCCACGCATTGTGCTATGAATCGGAGTTAAGGAATAGCACAAAGAGTCAAGTCCATACCCTAACTCGACGGTGGACTTGCTACGGCGGCAACAGCAGTGAGGATTTCCGTTGACGGTGGCGGAGTCCAGCGGCGGGAGGTCGCTGGCGGCGAGGAGATGATTCGGAGACCCGAAGAGGCAGAGCAGGTCACGCGCGGGCTGAGGAGTTTGGAAAGTTTTCCAAAATTTGGCCCGTGAGTATATATAACCTCACACTGTCGGTGTCACCGAGTGGAACAACTCGGTGGCACCGAGATGCAAAACTGCGAGCAGTTACTGCAACTCGGTGGGACCGAAAAGTTCGAATCGGTTGCACTGAGATTGAAAACCTAGATCAACTTAGTGAACTCGGTGTGACCGAAGTGGATGACTCGGTCATACCGAAATGCACAAAGAGGTTTTGGATGTTTAAGCCTATGACGAATCGGGGAATCCGAGTGCTCCTCACACAGAGTGGTTCGAATCCGACTTGATCAAGCTTTGTGATGTAGCATGAATAGAGTTTGTGACGAGAAAAGCATAGATAGGTAGAGGGGGTACTTAGGCATTCTTGTCCATCCATTTGGCAAAATAAAAAGATCCCAACAATCAAAGCAACAAATGGATGTCCTTGAATGATAAAAATATGCATTCAACATGCTCACACAATAAGATGACAAATAAAACATGTGGCAAAGCATGCACAACCATTCTAGCATCTATCAAGCAATTGGCGATGACTAGGTCATCTATATATGAGTATATTGACTTAGGAGTCAAATGAGAACATTTGATCATAGGTCATACTCATCGTTTAAGCACAAGTGGGGTTTCCACTTTTACATAAAGCATTGTTGTGTTCACATCATTAGAGTTGCTTTATCTCAATTGTTAGAGTAAAGCTCCCCCCTAGATGTGATATCCCCCCTAGGAGGGATGAACTAACCTTGGGTTTTGTCGATGATGACTTCATGTAGGTGTTGAAGATGTAGATGCTCAATGTTGATGTAGATCATTTGGATCAATCCATTGGAGTGAGTTGCACTTTCAATACCTACACGGGTTAGTCCCACAAGGTACAAACAAGGATATCCATAGACATAGAGTGAATTGCACACAATATGATGTCCATGAAAGCATTAGGTTACCTTGTCCCTTGTCTTACCAACAAGAGGGTTTGGGACTCCTTGAACTAGTGCAAGATGTGAAAGTTGTTTGCACTTGTCCTTTGCCAAAATGATATGAGTGAAGTGTGTTGGCGGAGTCACCCTCAAGAACTTCCTAGTTCTTATTATTCATGATCCACACCATCTTGATGGGTATCCTTGGAGTTTTAGTCGTACTTGATGAGGTAGAACTTGATGTAGTCTTGGGGAACCACTTGACCAAGGCCTTAGGAGCTTCTTCAAATGCATCAATCTCTTCTTGAAGCTTATCCTTGCCCTTTAGCTTGTGGTCTTGTGGTGGAATATCATCTTGTGGTTGCGTCCCTTGAAAAGAAGTAGGATCATACTTCTCTTGTTGAGGAACAAACTTCGTCTTGGGGTATTGATCTTCCCCCCATTCAACTCCATTGGCATTAAACTTTCATTCAAAACCATCACCTTGATTCTTCCGGTGTCTTCCTTGCTTGCGTACAATCTCCTCAAATTGCTTACTCCCGGCAAGACTCTTGTAAACACCTTTCTCTATAATTCCCTTCAATAAGCTATTTTCTTGCGCAAGTTTGAGCTTTTCAAAGCATAACTTCTCATGAGTCTTTAAAAGTTCTCGATGATCTTACAAGGTAGTTTCATGAGCTAACTTAAGAGTGCTTAGTTCTTTAGTTAGACGCTCAATCTTCTCCTTATCATTGTCATTCATTTATCTTGATTAACATGATTAATAGCAATTTCATTATAGTTTCCATCAAAAGTTTCATCACTATTGCTACCAACAAGTAAATCATCATCTGCTAGCAAGTCATCTTCATCACTATTGAAATCAAGATACTCGGGGTGTGATACCTTAGGGCCTTTAGCCATGAAGCATCTTCCAATTCCTTCATTTGGTGAGTCAAATATGTCGTAGAAGTTGGTTGACACAAGAGAAATTCTGGCAACACCTTCATCTTGGGTACCTTCAGAGTCGGAGTAGTAGCTTCTCTCGGAGTGGTTATCAGAGTCGCAACCGGATGCCCATTCACCAACATGAGCTTGATGTCTTCGCCTTGTATAGCTCCTTGATGATTTTTGCTTCCTTTCCGAATCTTTGCTTCTCCGAGAAGGTCTTCGTTCATAACGATCATCTCTACTCCTTCTCTCTCTTGGTGGTGAATCTTCTCTTCTACTTCTCCTTTTAGGTGAGTCTTGTCTTCTCTTGTGGGGAGCCGTACACTCGTTGGAGTAGTGTCCGGGTGTCGGATTACGAGCTCTGCAAACCCAAGAAGTTTGAACAGAGGGGCGTGAACAAAGATCTCTCCCACTCACGTCTACCTAGCGTCTCACCCTCGTCAGATGAAGAGATTCAAGTGAACAACAAGTAAAACACGCACAAATTTACCTAGGTTTAGGCCACCTTGCGGTGTAAAACCCTACTTCCTGCTTTGGTGGATTAGCCTCGGGAGGGCTTGCGTATGAATGAGTACAGTGGTTCCTGAGCTTAAGAGGAGAGCTCAGGAGGGTCAGGAGGCAAGGGTTCTTGCTACTTTGTGTGAGGGCGGAGTCTCTGGATCTGATCCCAATATCCCCTCAGAGGGAGACCCTAGCTACTTATATAGGCGGACAGGGTCCTCTTCCCCCGAAATGTTTAGGCGGGAAGGGATCCCTCAACGGCCATTTTGATTGGGAACACAAGGACGTTCGTATCCTGACAAAAGCGGTCTTCGCTTGCAAAGGGATCAGGCGGTGACGCGGTGTTGGGCTCGGTGGTGACATCCTCCCTGTCATCCTTGCGGTCTTCGGTCTTGTTGCACCAAAGGGGAAACCTTTGCCCCGCTCCTCGGTAACCTGCGCCTGCTCTATCTCCTTTGCACCAAAACGGCAACTGCGCCGCTGGCACGCGTTGGCACCCGCTGGCGCGGTGCGTCCCTGCTTGCGTCACTGCCTCCTCCTGAGGCAGGCTTGGCCTTGGATTCTCCACCCCTCCGGAGCAACCTAGCCGAGGCCGCTCTTGAGGGGGTCTTGACGTCGTTCTCCTCACGAGGTCTAGCCCCCTCGCGAGGGTCTTGAGCATCTGGTCGATCAGCTGGGCCGTAGTGGGAGCGTGTCGCGGCCCGCAGACAGGCAAGTCTGGTTACCCTGGTTCCCAGGTTACCGACACCGGGTCTTCCACAATTGTAGCAATTCCGATCACGACTTGAAGATCTCTTATCATTGTAGGACCTTGACTTGGAACTTCTCTCTTTGCTTCTACTCTTGTAGAACTTGTTGAAGTTCTTCACCATTAAGCTCAATTCTTAATTGAAGTCTTGTTTCTCACTTGATGATGTAGGAGCGTCACATGAAGCTTTGTAAGCACCACTAGACTTGTTGTGAAGCTCTTCTTTATCTTTGAGTGACATCTCATGAGCAGCAATTCTTCCAATGACTTCCGTTGGCTTGATATCTTTGTAATTTGGCATCATTTGGATCAATGTACACACATTATCATATTTTTCATCCAAGGCTCTTAGGATCTTCTTGATGATGAATCCGTCGGCCATCTCTGCACTTCCTAAGCCGGCAATCTCATTTGTGATGAGAGCAAGCCTAGAGTACATTTCAGTGACACCTTCACCATCCTTCATCTTGAACTTGTCAAGTTAACTTTGGAGCACATCCAACTTGGATTCCTTGACGGAGTTGGTACCTTCGTGCATATCAATCAAAGTATCCCAAATTTCCTTTGCATTCTCAAGACAGCTGATTTTGTTGAATTCTTCGGGCCACAATCCGTTGAAGAGGATATCGCAAGCTTGAGCATTGTATTGCAACATCTTCAACTCTTCCGCAGTAGCTTCATGGTTCAGTTCCTTCCCATCGAAGAATTCACCTTGCAAACCAACACACACAGTAGCCCAAACGTCGGGGTTATGTCCAAGAATATGCATTTTCATCTTATGCTTCCAACTAGCAAAATTAGTACCATCAAAATAAGGACCTCTACGGTGGTAACTTACCTCGCTAGATGCCATACTCTCCTAGGTTGTGAAACCAAGGCTGTGATCACCAATGCTATGGAAATCACGGCAAATTGAGACCAAAGCTCCGATACCACTTGTAGGATCGAAAGTATGTCTAGAGGGGGGTGATTAGACTACTTGACCAAATAAAATCTATCATTTTCCCAATTTTAATTCTTGGCATATTTAGCAACTTAGCTCAAGTCAAGCAATCAACCTACACATGCAATTCTAAGAGTATAGAAGCGGAAAGTAAACAATTGCATATGAAGGTAAAGGGAGGAGTTTAGAGGAGCGAACGCAAGTGAAGACAACGATGTTTTTTGTCTTGGTTCTGATAGGTGGTGCTATCGTACATCCAAGTTGATGGAGACTTCAACCCACGAAGGGTAACGGCTGCGCGAGTCCACGGAGGGCTCCACCCATGAAGGGTCCACGAAGAAGCAACCTTGTCTATCCCACCATGGCCATCGCCCACGAAGGACTTGCCTCGCTAGCGGTAGATCTTCATGAGGTATGCGATCTCCTTGCCCTTACAAACTCCTTGGTTCAACTCCACAATCTTGTCGGAGGCTCCCAAGTGACACCTAACCAATCTAGGAGACACCACTCTCCAAAAGGTAATAAATGGTGTGTTGATGATGAACTCCTTGCTCAAATGATTCAAGTGATAGTCTCCCCAACACTCAAACAGCTCCTCACAGATTTGGATATGGTGGAAGAAGGATTTGAGAGGAAAGCAACTTGGGGAAGGCTAGAGAACAAGATTCATATGGTAGAGGTGGAATATCTTGATCTCAACACTTGAGTAGGTGGTTCTCTCTCAGAACATGAATGATCGAAGTGTAGGTATGTTCTGATGGCTCTCTCCACGAGTGAAGAGTGGGTGGAGGGGTATATATAGCCTCCACACAAAATCTAACCATTACACACAATTTACCAATCTCGGTGGGACTGATTCAAAGAACTCGGTCAGACTGATTTAGTTCATAATGTGACCGTTAGGTATTTCGGTGGGACCGATATGATCAACTTGGTGGGACCGATTTCATTAGGTTAGGGCATAACATAATCTCGGTGGGACCGATTACACAAACTAGATAACAACCCGCGCGTTGCTGCGGAATATATGCACGGATAAAATTTATAAACTATCTGGAGGCTAACTAGGAAATAACGTGAAAGATTGTCATGCTGAAGCAAATATGTCATGTTCTTTACAAATAATTAATTACAAACAATGAGTTGCACTTGGACCTAAAAAACATGTTTAGTGGGAAATATCGACAGCCTATAGTACCATAAAATGATAGATGACATAATGCATTCACGGATATATCATTTATATGCATACAACACACTAATGGACTAATTGTACGTTTGACTGATCACAATACTTCAGTGAATGCTTCTGTGAAGAAAGGTCAGCAAACATATAAATAGTACTACAAATATCTGAAGGTGATAACTGCTAATTAAGGACAAACTTATCACATGTATGGAGAACAAACCTATCTGTGACGTTCCTTGGCAAACGTGTGCACGAACATATTGGAAAATAGATTGTTCACGTCAATGAAATATTCCAAACGTGCCTTTATCAATTTAGTGGTACATATAGACTGATGTATAATGAACTGAGATTTGGGGTCAAGAGTTCCTGCTCAGTCATGTACGTATAGAAACCAACTTCTTTACTTCTTGAATCTTTTCCGTCTAGATTTCCAAAAGGAAAAAAACCATTGCAATTTAGTTTCTACCAATAGCATGCATTATGTAAGTGTATAAATATTCATGGAAATAGCGAGTGAGTAATGGACCATACCAATTATATGTCTGGTCAACTACGGCATATGCATCCGGTGAATTTGACTGTTCTATTCTTCCTTCCAACATCTAGCCAATCCAAAAATTTGTTGGTTCTTAATTTTATATATCAAGGAAATGATAAACATACCAATGAGGCAGGAAGGGCTACAACCATCAATATATATGCCTCCTTGAAAATTAAGAATGTAAAATACATAACTGAGATTTGGGGTTGCAAAAGGTGTATGCAACTTGTAGAAAAGACTGACCCGTTAATGTTATAAGACACCAAGAATTTATTTCCCTTTGAATCTCTTATACAAAACACAAAAGTAAGCGATCTTCATATCACTTCATAGAAGCGCTACATTCATTAAAACAATTGGAAATTCTTTCAAAAGAACAATTGAATATGTGCATAATCAGGAAAACACATAGTATGAAATACTGGACAGACTCCCAAAGGGCTAAAAGTACATCTAAAACAACAAACATCTAAAATACAGAAGACAAAAAGAAGAGACTGGTATATATATTATTACCATTCTACCAGACAGGAAAATATGAGATTTGTATAACAGAACCTAGTTGCTCCATAAATGATTCATAATCTTAAAGGGCTTCATGGTCACTATCGACAGTTCATTCGATCGTCAAATTCAAGTGAAGCGATGACATCACAAAGCAGTCCGTGATCCAGTAGGAGAGAAGAGCAAGCAACACAGAGACTTCATTCCAAGGGCTGGTATAGTTGAATCCCACCACAGACGACATGCAACCAAGAATAGAGACGGTCTGCATGCTAGTACAGATCTTGCAAAACACAAAATAATAATGTGTCAGTACTACTGTTCCTATTTTCCAACAGGTAAACATGAATATATCTAAAACAATCTGATGCTTATCTTGACTTGCGCATGACAAAGAAAAAAATAACTGCACAACTTAATTAAATTATTGGCCCTTGCCTAATCTGCACGTATCCTGAGTATGCAATGTCATCAGAAAGAAAAATAGCATATGAAGAAGTCATCTTCCCTGAAACAAAGCCATGAAGCAACACTGGAAAAGAAACAGTCGACAACAGAACAGATATTCAGTTCAGAATAATAATTCTCTGGAAGCCAGTGTTGGAGGTGGAGTGTGCGACCTTCTTGCATGGTGCTTTTAATGGAATCTATGGCCCCTTCACCAACCTCCCGCTGGTCCTCGGTCAGCGTGGTCGTCGGCCTTCCTGCCTGCTGGCCTCCTCCTCCCACAATCAAGTGTCACGGCAGCTGCGTCCTCCTGTGGACCAGAGTGAGCTTCCTCATGCACCATGTTCGTCCACCAGATCCGATAGCTTGTTCTCTGCCTGGTGATGCCACTTCGATCAAAGTTCCACCTGCTGCACTCGAACGGCAGATGCTGCCGGGCAGCCAGATCCGATTCCCATTGGGAGGGCTCAATTCGTCATGGAAAAGAAAGCAAGGTGAGGATTCAGTTGGATAAGATGCCTGAGATTGGGGAACACCAAAAGCCAGAAGGAGGAGAAGAAGGGATAGTGGATGAGAGGCACCACATGAAGATCTAGGTCGCCACTCCCCAACCCTTACTGCAGTTGGAGCAGCCGTAGGAAGCCAAGGGACTGCCGGATTCGCCGGCCGAACTCCTCTGTCGTATGCGCTTCACCCTCTCTCTACTCGTCCGTTACTGAAAGGAGGGTCGAGGGAGAGGAAACGAACATGGATTTACGTGAGTGGAACCAGGCATGGCATTGAAGTTTTTTCTCTCTCTATGTAGTGCTGATGTGGCAGCTTCTGCTTCCTCGGTCCCTCCTGTAAGTAGCGGTGGAATGATGACACGGCTGACTTGCTGATGTGGATAGGATGCATGTTTAGAGAAATAGCATAGTGGGGATGAACTATTTAGGTATTATAGACTCGGTGAGGCCGATTTTGGTAATAAGCACACAGAGAGTTGGACAGGCAAACTCGGTGGGACCGATTCGCTCATTTCGGTGAGATCAAAATGTTACGAAGAGGCAATAAAGAGTTTGCATTATAGACTCGGTGGGACCGATTGCACATCTCGGTTAGACCGAAAATATTGTAACAGGCAACAGAGAGTTTGCAATCCCATCTCGGTGAGACCAAGATCCCTTTCGGTGAGACCGAAATGATTAGGTTTTCTGGCAGTGGCTATGTCAAACGAACTCGGTGGCGCCAGATAGATATTTTTGGTGGGGCCGAGTTTGACTTTTGGTTCGGGACATATGTGGATGTGAGAAAGTGGTTGAGGGTTTTGGAGCATATCACTAAGCATCATGAGCAAACAAGCCATTAAGCAACACCTCATCCCTTTTTAACAGTATTGGCTTTCCTATGGACTCAATGTGATCTTAGATCACTGAAATAGAAAATGTAGATTCCTTAGCTTTGAGCTTGAGCCAATCCTTTCATCTTTATCATTTTGAGGGGTCCACAATCCGAATCCATGCCATGCCAATCATTGAAGTTTCCTGAAATATTGTCTTGAGATAGCATCAGTTCAATGAGCTATATGTTGTTAGTAATTACCAAAACCACCCGGGGATAGTTGCACTTTCAGGTTCCAAAACACTTGTCGGTGTACTAAGGTAGGGGTACCTCAGTACCCCAACTTGTGCACGGACAGTAGCAGCTTCCCGCGGCAGGGTCGACCACGTGCTCGCCGGAGACCTTCCTGCTCCATATAGAACCATTCAAAAAACAAAGTATACAAGACAGAAGATCGAGACCCCGGCAAGTGGAGCTTGCCGAGAAGGCCGTTCCAGGCTCAAGGTTACCTCACTCACGCAAGGCCCTGGCAAGAGGAGCTTGCCAGGAAGACTAGAATATTCCATTACAGAAGACATGCCTCGGCGCTATATGCGCCCCGGCAGGGTCCGGGGAGCGACAAGCTTCAGAGCCAGGCAACATCCCGGGCCCGGCAAGGTCAAGACCCCGGCAAGGTGCTTGCCGGGGAGAGTTGTGCTGTGTGCCCGCGCTCCAGCTCATCGAACCACGCGTCGCAGTGGGGCCATTCCAGGGGCGCGTGGCGGATGGCTGTGCAGCCTGGGGGACACGGTGGCACTCCACGGTGGTGAAGCCATCGCCGTGGCGAACGGAGACGCAAGGGCGGGCGCTTTTGGGGTCGACGGCGACGGGCATTAAATGCTCTTGTCCCCCACTGTCAAAGTAGGTAGCGACCACTGTTCACGCACTGTAGCTCCACTATTCCCGCACTGTTACAACTACCACCACTTTTACATTTTTACCCTTTCTCCTACGTTGACACCTGTCGGTGACCCCTTGCACTATAAAAGGAGGCCCATGCACAACGTAGAGGGGGTTCGGAACCTAGATCGCTCATACGCTCGGTGTAGCTAGTTCTTCAAGCTCCCGAGCTCTCCAACTCAATACAAACTAAGCAGGAGTAGGGTTTTACGCGTCCATCGCGGCCCGAACCTGGGTAAACTGCCTGCGTGTTCACCACGATCTGCTCTTCGTGCTCCCTCCGCCCTCTTACCGCACAAACGAAGGGGCTCCGGTCCCATAGGTGCTCGTGGTGGACAGTTTCCCCCGACATCTTTGGCGCGCCAGGTAGGGGGCGTCGAGGTTGTGCGAACCTGATCCGGCGTTCACGCGGGCGCATTCTTCATCAACCTCTCCGAATTCGTCAGCTTCATCAACAACAGTACCATGGCCCCGAAGAAGAAGGCTTCGGAGGTCGGAGGCCCGTCTGCGTCTCATCCGCCGCCACCGGAACCAATGGTGGGCGGGGGAGATGCCGTCGGAAGGGTGGTCGCCGGCGAGGACACTCGCGGCGCCACCAAATCCAAGGACAGGACGGACGACCGAGCCTCGGTCTCCGTGGACGCGCCGCGTCCGTCTCAGCAAACAACAACCCAGCAGCGCCATGCCACAGGAGGTGGCATCCGTTTGCTGGGCCAAGGGCAAACTGGAGGTTCGCGGGACGCTCCGGGCCATCGTCCTGGCACGAGCAAGGCGCGGTCGCCGGGGCGGGACCCTGCTCCTTCTAACGCCGTTAGAAGTCCGAGCATATCCCGCTCCTCGCACCGCTCGCCCCCGCTCCCCTCCACTCTAGCAGAAGCGCTCGCAAGGGCGCAACTGCTCCTCGACTTCCCTCCAGCGGCAGACAAGGCCGAAGACTGGAGGGCCACCATCCAGAGCCTGATCGCCTTCGCCAACAACGATTCTCCACAGCAGCCGACGACCTCGCGACCGCGGCAAGCCGAGAAGACGAAGGCCGACGGCGACAAGACCGCCGGGGGTGCAACCACCGTGCACTCCCCGCCGCGGAAGCAGAAGACGCCGCCCCGCCGGAACAACGCCGACGACGGCTCCACGGCGTCGTCGGATCCGCGGGCTCGTCGGGACCAGCGCCAGGTCCTTGACGACCGGCGACAAGAAGACGCTCGGACAACAATCGAGCGCCGCCGAGAAGCTCGGCGACAATCAGACCAGAGAGCTGGGAACGCTGTCGACGCGCGCGCGCCCGGTGAACCAGGCGACTTGCCGTACGCGGCAGGTTGCCCTGCGTTTACCCGCGAGCTGCGGCGCGTCCAGTGGCCCAGCATGAAGAACTTCAAGCCCGACGTACCGGAGAAGTACGACGGCAAGACGCACCCCTCGGAATTCCTCAGCGTCTACACCATCGCGGTACAGGCTGCCGGGGGGCGCGACGAGAAGATTTTGGCAAACTACTTCCCGCTCGTGCTTAAGCCGAACGTTCGTTCGTGGCTTATGCACTTGCCGGAAGGCTCCATTTCTTCCTGGGCAGATCTTTGCCACCAGTTTGTTGGCGCTTTCACAGGCGGCCACAAACCCCACGGCCAGGAGAGCGATCTCCACATTCTGGCCCAGAAGGAAGGAGAATCCCTGCGCAAGTACATCCAACGCTTCAGCCGTGTACAGCACAACATCCCCGACGTCCACCCTGCCGCGGTTATCAGCGCGTTCCACCAGAACGTGCGTAACCGCCGCATGCGTGAAGAAATGGCCATGACCAAGATTCGGGATGTCAGCGAGCTCTACACTCTAGCTGATAAGTGCGCACGCGCAGAAGAGGGGAGGAGACTCCCCGGAGAGGATGCTGGCGCAGGAGGAAGCGACAGCGACGACGCCGCCCCGGCAAAGAAGAGCCGGCGGCGGAACAACAGGAGGAAAAACAAGAAGGAAGTGCTTGCCGTCGAGAAGTCTGGCAAGGAGGCTCGCGCCAAGCAAACGCAGGCTGGCGGCTCCGGCAAGGAGCCTGCCCCTGTAGCGGCAGCCGACAAGCAGGACGGCTCCGACAAGCAATACTGCAAGATCCACCCACCAAGGGCCACGACCTCTCCAACTGCAAACGCGTCGAGTACCTTGTCGAGCAGCAGAAAGCTGAGTACGAGAGGCGCGACAAGGAGAAGGCCCAAGGTGGCGGGGGAGAACCAAGCAAGAAGCGGCCGTTCAACGGCCGGGGAGGGCGCCGCGGCAAGGCCAAGCAGCGGCAAGGTGATCGACCTCCCCGGGGCCGCGACAAGGATGAAGAGGACGACGACGAAGACATGGAGGATGAGGATAACAGCGAGCAGGAGTTCCAGAAGGCCACGGAGGTCCTGTGCGTCGATGGTGGCGCCTCTCTGCACACCTCCCACCGCCAGCTCAAGCAGTGGGTGCGCGAGGTGAATGCAGCAGAGCCGCCCGTGGAGTCGCGCAGGCTCCTCAAATGGTCCAGCACGCCCATCATTTTTGATCTTGAGGATCACCCTGACCGCACCACTGCGGTCGGGTGCTTGCCGATGCTGGTCTCACCCACCATCCGCAACCTCAAGGTCACTAAAATGTTGGTTGACGGCGGGGCCGGGCTGAACTTGATCTCCTCCGCTGTGATCAAGAAACTCCAGATCCCAGATGGCGAGCTCGAAGAGACCGGTTCTTTCCAAGGAATCAACCCGGGAAGGAGCAAGCCCAAGGGGAAGATCACTCTGCCGGTGACCTTTGGCGGGGAGCTCAACTTCAGAACTGAGCGCATCACATTCGACGTCGCCGATATTCCATTACCGTATAATGGAATACTCGGCCGTCCCGCCCTCGCCAAGTTCATGGCAGCTTCCCACCACGCCTACAACGTACTCAAGATGCCGGGGCCGATAAGCGTCATCACCGTCCATGGCGACAAGAAGGATGCACTTGTCTGCGCCGACAAGATCTACCGGGATGCAGCAGCCGCAGCAGAAAAGGACACACTTGCCGCTGAAGCTCCCGGGGGGAAGAAGACGAAGACCAAGTCCGGCAAGTGCTCTGGGGCCCACTCCGGCAACCGCACCTCTTCGGAGTGCTGCGCTGCCGTCGAGGACGTTCCATCGAGCTCCACCGGCAAGTGTAAGAAGGGGATGGCTGCTCCTCCGGCAACCAAGAAGGTGTCCGCCAAGGAGGACGGCACTGGTGGTACCTTCACCATCAGTGCCACGCTTGACAGCAAATAGGAAAGTGCGCTCGTTGCCTTCCTGCGGGCGAATGTCGATGTGTTTGCCTGGCAACCATCTGACATCCCCGGTGTTCCCAGGAAGGTAATTGAGCACAAGCTTGTTGTTTGTCCTCATGCGCGGCCCGTCAAGCAGAAAGTGAGGAAGCAAGCCATGGAGCGCCAAGAATTCATCAACAAAGAGATCAAGAAGCTAGAGGCAGCAGGCCTAGTTAGAGGTGTGATCCATCCGACGTGGTTGGCAAACCCAGTCGTCGTGCGCAAGGCCAACGGGAAGTGGAGACTGTGTATAGACTTCACCGACGTGAATAAAGCATGTCCCAAGGATCCATTCCCTTTGCCGCGCATTGACCAAATCGTTGACTCCACTGCCGGATGTGAGCTACTCTCTTTTCTTGATGCATATTCAGGCTACCACCAGATCTTTATGGCCAAAGAAGATGAAGAGAAGACTGCATTTATCACTCCATGTGGCACTTATTGCTTCATACGCATGCCATTTGGACTGAAGAATGCAGGATCAACATTTGCAAGGGTAGTGCACACTGCTTTCAAGCCACAGATCCACAAAAATGTAGAGGCTTACATGGATGACATCGTGGTGAAGAGTAAGAGCAAAGATACCCTGGTCCAAGATCTAGAAGAGACATTTCAGAACCTGCGCAAGATACAGCTCAAGTTGAACC
This sequence comes from Secale cereale, assembly GCA_902687465.1. NCBI lineage: Eukaryota > Viridiplantae > Streptophyta > Magnoliopsida > Poales > Poaceae > Secale > Secale cereale. The sequence continues at coordinate 480,038,131 of LR738714.1, forward strand.
CCGAGAAGTGCGTCTTCGGAGTCCCCTCCGGCAAGCTTCTCGGGTTCTTTGTGTCACAGAGAGGGATTGAAGCTAACCCCGACAAGATCAAAGCCATTGAGCAGATCGAGGCCCCGAAGCGCGTCAAGGATGTCAGAAGACTTGCAGGTTGTGTGGCTGCCCTCAGTAGGTTCATTTCGAAGTCTGCAGAACGCGCCCTACCTTTCTTCAAAATCCTGAAGAAGGCGGGTCCCATGAAGTGGACTCCGGAAGCGGAGACAGCACTGCAAGATTTGAAACGGTACCTATCCTCCACTCCAATACTTGTCGCACCTAGACCACAGGAAAAGTTTCTGCTATACCTAGCAGCAACCAACCAGGTGGTTAGTGCTGCGTTAGTAGCGGAGAGGGAGGCCGACGAGGAGTCTACACCACCGGCAAGCGAATCCAGCGACAAGCAGGGGGCTGCTCCGGCAAGCTCTGGCCCCGACAAGGACAACTCTGCGCAGGAACAGAAAGAAGTGCGGAAGAAGATGGTGCAGCGCCCAGTGTATTTTGTAAGTTCCCTTCTCCAGGGGGCTAGATCAAGATACTCTGGTGTGCAAAAGTTGCTTTTCGGCCTCCTCATGGCCTCGAGAAAGCTACGCCATTACTTCCAGGCACATGAGATAACAGTGGTCACTCGCTTTCCGCTGAAGAGGATATTGCACAACCCAGAAGCGACAGGCAGGATCGTTGAGTGGGCACTGGAGCTGTCGAGCTTTGGACTCAAGTTTGAAAGTACTTCAACCATACAGAGCCGAGCTTTGGCAGAATTCATAGCTGAGTGGACCCCAACGCCCGATGAGGAAGTCCAAGAAACAAGTGCACCCGTACGAGAAGCGACAAGTGAATGGGTAATGTATTTCGATGGTGCCTTCTCGCTGCAAGGCGCCGGTGCTGGCGTGGTACTCATCGCGCCCACCGGAGAGCACCTCAAGTATGTTATCCAGATGCACTTTCCCAGGGAGCAAGCGACAAACAACACTGCTGAATATGAAGGCTTGCTTGCCGGCCTCAGGATTGCGGCCGAACTTGGGATCAGGAAGCTGATTGTGCGGGGAGATTCTCAGTTGGTGGTCCGACAAGTTAACAAGAGCTATCAGAGCCCTTTGATGGAAGCTTATGTAGATGAAGTGAGGAAGCTTGAAGAGCACTTTGAAGGTCTGCAGATGGAGCACGTCCCGAGAGCCCAGAATGACATTGCAGACGGCCTTTCAAAGTGTGCTTCGATGAAGTTACCTGTGGAACCAGGGACCTTCTTGCTCAAGCTGACTCAACCATCCGTTACACCATCAATTGCGTAGTCCAAGAAGAGAAGGTTGGTCTCCGGCGACTACTTGCCGGCGGATCTTCCTGAAACCGCCGCCAAGGTCCCCAAGATCAACGACCAGAACGCTGAGGAACGGTCTGCTCCTGCAGATCCAAGGATCTGTGCAGTTGAAGCAAGTGTTCCCGACAAGCCTCGCCCCGGCGAGCTTGCCGGGGGGCCATCAGCCCCGGCAGAGCCAGAGGTTCTCGCCGTAGAAGCTGAGGTCCCCGCAGCGGCCCTCATGCCTTTAGTCCTTGCCGTTGAGCCTCGGGCTCCGGCATGGGTGCAGCAGATCATCCGTTTTCTGCAAACTGGAGAACTTCCCGACGACCCAGAAGAAATAGAGAAGATAACCAGACAGTCAAGTATGTACCAGTTCGTGGATAACGAGCTGTACAGAAGAAGGCTCAATGGTGTCAGGTTGAAGTGCATCTCCAGGGAAGATGGACAGAAGCTGCAGAAGCTGTTGGCAGAAATACACGGAGGCATATGCGGCCACCACATTGGCGCAAGGGCGCTTGCCGAGAAAGCTTTCCGGCAAGGGTTTTTCTGGCAAGAAGCCCTCCAAGATGCGACGGCACTAGTCACCAAGTGTGAAGCATGCCAGTTCCATGCAAAACAAATTCATCAGCCAGCTCAAGCTCTCCAAACAATTCCTTTGTCCTGGCCCTTCTCGGTCTGGGGGCTCGATATCCTCGGCCCCTTCCCCCGAGCCGTCGGGGGCTTTGAGTACTTGTACGTTGCAATCGACAAGTTCACAAAGTGGCCAGAAGTGGAGCCAGTGAGAAAGGTGACAGCACAGTCAGCGGTCAGGTTCTTCAGGTCGATTGTTTGCCGTTTCGGAATCCCTAACAGGATCATCACCGACAACGGTACACAATTTACTAGTCGCACCTTCATGCAGTACGTCCAAGACCTTGGCGCCAAGGTCTGTTTCGCTTTTGTTGCCCACCCGAGGAGCAACGGTCAAGCGGAAAGGGCAAATGCTGAAGTGCTGCGCGGACTCAAGACAAGGACCTTTGACAGGCTGCGCAAGTGCGGAAGAAATTGGATAGAGGAGCTACCGGCGGCTCTTTGGTCAATCAGAACGACACCAAGTCGAGCCACCGGACAGACACCTTTTGCTCTAGTCTATGGAGCAGAGGCAGTTCTCCCCACGGAACTCGTATACGGATCTCCTCGAGTGCTCGCTTATGATGAGCTCGAGCAAGAGCAACTGCGACAAGATGATGCATTGCTCCTCGAGGAGGAACGTCTCCAGGCTGCTGTACGAGCTGCTCGATACCAGGAAGCCTTGCGTCGCTACCATAGCCGCAAGGTCAAGGCCAGGAGTCTCGAGGAAGGCGACCTTGTTCTTCGGCGTGTTCAGTCCGCAAAGAATTCCAACAAGTTGACGCCGAAGTGGGAAGGCCCTTATCGGGTGAGACAAGTCACGAGGCCCGGCGCTGTCCGCCTCGAGACCGAAGAAGGCTTACCGGTGAGCAACTCCTGGAACATAGAGCATCTTCGCAAGTTTCACCCATAAGGCGCGGTTGCCGTGATCCGTTCCGGCAACCACCTTTTGTACAAGCTTTGCCGCTGTTGCATGTAACCCTTTGTACAAAGCCGGGCGCAGAGCCCGTGCATCAGTAAAGTTTTTGTGTTTCGCGCTATTTGCCTTTTGCATGCTTTTCTTTGCTATTTGCATGTGTTATTTGGCATATTGTGCAACGTACACATCCGGTAAGCATTAGCACGCCAAAAGGCCATATACTTGTTTCCCTCTTCTTTTTCCTTGCCTCTTAAGCAGAAGGAATGTTCCTCGCGCACAAGTTTGCCGGGGGGGAAGGAGATGGAAGAGGAACCAAGTGCTGTTCAAGAAAGAGAAACCTTACCAAGAAGCAAGCGATATATGAAAGCTAAGTTATTAGAATTTGAGCAGTTCAAATTTTAAATTTTAAGTTGTCTTCCTTGAACAATCACACTTTGTATGGAAAACCTGTGCGCGGAGGAACCTACCCGTAGCTAGCCGCACCCTTGTCTTGTTTTCGAGTACACTCAACGATTCAAGTGAGCTGCGACAAGTGTCGCGCCCGTGGTTCGTTTTCGAGTTCACTCAACAAGCTGAGTGCGTCGCGGCTAGCCGCGACAAGGTTGCTTGCCGGTGAGACCTTGGCCAGCAGGCTGCTCAGAGTCCAGCACTCAGCGCTCGCGGCAAAGGCCCCTTGCCGGCAAGCTCCCCGGGAGCGTAGGGTGAAAAGCATACAAAGTAAAGGACCAAGACAAGGAAGATAACATTGCACTGATTGATCAAAATAAGATAAATATCTTACAAAGGACAACTTGTCGCAATGATTAATGAGTTCATAACACCCTATGCAGCAACAAAAAGAGATAAAGATAAAGGAGGCCTAATCTACGCGGCCGCCCTCGATCCTGGAGATCTTGTTCACTTTGGCGATGATGTGGGCGACCTGCTCCTTCAGCGCCTCCATGTTCGCGTCGGCCGGCAAGCTGCGGAGAACGTTGGTGAGGTTTATGCCGGGATTGCGGTATACAATCTTCGTCAGCACACGCTTCAAGGTTCCCGAGCAGAGCTGGCGCGACTCCTCGGCCAGTTGCGCGGGAATCTTCTTCCGAAGATCTGCAAGAGCCGGCGCGATCCCCCTGAAGAAGAGGCTGAGCTTGACGCTGTGAGGCAGGTTTGGGTCCGGAGAGTAGATGAGATGCTCCAACTTCAGCGCCAGCAGCTCCTGGTCGATGTTGGATGCAGAAGACACCAGGTCCTCGGTCCACACCTCGACGGTCCGGCGGAAGTTCTCGGCCGCTGTGTTGGCGCTCTCCACCAAGCTACGCTCCTTGCGGAGCTCCTCCTTCAGCTTGGTTTCCCGATCCCGGACGGCGTCGAGCGAGTCCTTCAGCGTGGAAACCTTCAGCTCCAGATCCTCAATGGAGTCCTTGGCGGCCTTCAGTTCGTCGCCCTTCTCGGAGAGGCGCACCTGGAGCTCGGAGTTGGTGTGGGCGTCCTTCTCGCGCTCTATGTTGAGCGCGGCGACCCTCTCCACGCTCGCCTTCAGTGACTCCTCCAGCTGCGCGACCTTGGCGGCAAGCTCCTCCTTGGCGGTCTCCGCGGCAGCCGCGGCGGCTTTCGCCTCCTTCAGCTCTCCGCCAAGGGCCTGCTCCCGAGCGGCAAGGTCTTCCTCGTGGGAGTCGAGGTTGACCTTCCGCTGGGCGAGCTCTCCTTCTCGCCGGGACAGCTCCACCCCGGCGAGCCGCTGCTGCTCTTCGGCTTCAGCCCTCTCCAGCAACCATTCTTGATATTCCCCAGCGAGCCTCTCGCGCTCCTCCGCCACCTCGCGGAGGGCAGCCTGGTTGGCGGCGCGAAGCTCCGCCGCGCGCTTTTCCATCTCGACGGCGGCCTTGGCGGCAAGGGCCTCCCGGGACGCTAGCTTCGCCTGCCTGGCCCGGTAAAGGGCCAGGAGCTGGTGAAGCAGCTTCTCCTCTTCGGGCCCGTCGCTTCCGCCGGGCGCCTCGACGATCTTCAAGCCCGCGGAGGCGAGGACCTCTCCGTCAAAGGCCTCGCCCTCCGCGGTGGCTCGCGACGAAGAACCCCACGGCACCTGGATGAAGATGCCGTTGGGAGCTTCAAGGTAGTAGCCGGCCTGCTCCTTTTCGGCGGAGGGGTCGGCAGCCGGCGCAGCACTTGATGCTCCTGCCGCCTCCGGGCCGGCAGTGCGGTCGCCGTCCCCCTCCCCGGCCGCTGCGTCCGCAGCCGGAGCGGTCTCCTGCGCAGCTGGCTCGGCGGCTCCCGCCGTGTCCTCAGCGACAGGAGCGTCGCCGCCGCCGCCCTGCACGCCCTCCTCCTCGACGTCGATGACCTCCGTCTCCATCTGCTCGGGGGGAGGAGGATCTAGAAGAAGAAGAAAAAGCAAAATAAGTTCAAGCAAATATCCAAAAAGAGACGAATCCAAGAAGACAGAGTTACGGAACTCACCTTGACGGACGTCGTCGGCGGCGGGCTCCCTCGCCGGGGAGCTCTGCCTTGGCGGAGTGGCCGCCCTCGCCGGGCTGCTCGCCCTTGGCGGGGTACTCGCCCTTGGCGGAGTACCCGCCCTTGGCGGAGCGCTCTCCCTCGCCGGAGAGTTCGGCCTTGGCGGGGACGGCGGGGCCTGCGGCTCCTCGGGAGCGACCTCCGGACGCTCCTGGGCTTGCGGCTCCACCTCTGCACAAGACAAAACTATCAGGATATTAGCACAAGGACAAATCCTCAAGCGCGCCCGACGAGCGGAAGTACAGAACCCAGACTTACGCTGGGGGCTGCGCTGGGGGCTGCTCCTCGGAGCAGCGCTAGGGTCCGGCAGACTCGTCTCCGGCACGCCTCCAGCCGCCGCGACGGGCGAGTCATCCACGACCTCGACCACGGGCACCTTGGCTTTCTTTGCCACTCGCTCCGCCAAGGTCCTGAAGTCAAAACAAGAAACAAGATTAGCATCAACGATAATCAAGACAAAATTTAAGAAGATGCAAGATCTCAAGTTCTTACTCCTGTTCCTCCTCGTCGTCGTCGTCGCTCAAGGCGGAGAAGTCAAACTCCACCTGAGGCGCGTCCGCGCGGGGAGCAGGAGGCGAAGACTCCCTCGGGCTCTTGGCGGTCCCTGGGGCTGGGGGCTGCGAAGACCCAGCCCCTGTGGCCGCCGGAGCCCGGGGAGCGGGCGGAGCCGCCGCTCCGCTCTGTGAAGACTCCCTTCCGCTCGGCGCTGACTTGCGGGGCGCCTCTGCTATGGCCTGCTTGCGAGGTGCCTCTGCCGTGGCCTGCGCGCGGGCCGCCTCCGCCGCGGCTGGTGCGCCGGGCGCCCCCGTCGCAGCTTGACTCCCCCGGGAAGCTCGCGCTGCCCGGCGAGTTGGTTGTTGCCGGGGCGCCTGCGCCCTCGCCCCCGTCGCCGTCTTGCGGAGACGCTTCAGCGGAGAACGCCTAGGGCTTGCCCGGGGCGAGGAAGTCTCCGACGACGAGGAGAGGTCGTCGGCGTAGAGCCCCAGGGATCCGTCGGAGTCTTCGTCGGCCCCGGCGTCATCCTCCTCCTCCTCCTCCTCCTCCCCGGCAGGCTTGCTAGGCCCCGCGCCCTGCACTGTGGCCTCTTTCCCTCCGGCGCCTCCGCTCCCTCCGGCGCCTCCGCTCCCTGCGGCGCCTTTGTTTCCTCCGGCGGCGTTGCCTCTCGCCGCGGCCTCGGTCAATATTCCCTGGATCCCGGAGTGCCTCAGGGAAGGGACCCCGGCGAGCTCGTCGGGAGGAAGCTTCAGCAGCCTGCGGATCTCCGCCTCCTCCGCTTGGCAGGACGCTTCCGCAGCCTCTGCCTCCTCGGGCGAGAAGCCGAATTCTCCTGCCGCTGCGGCTGCAGCGGCCTCTTCAACCCGAGAGGCTATGTACGCTATCTCCTGGTCGGTGGTGTCCCGTGTCAGCTCCCGGACCTCGTTCTTGTTCTTCACCACCTCCGTCAAGTTGTCGAAGAAGTTCAAGACGACGTCTGGCTTGGGCGGAATCCACGTGCGGTCGACGCCGTGCGAGTCACACGCGGGCATCATGGCGCGTAGGGAGTCCCGGGCCGTGCTGTTGCAGAGAGGCACCACTCCCCGGGGACCCCTGAACCATTCTGGGTGGGCCGGGTCATGCTTAAATAGCTCCCGGACCATCCCCTTCAGCTCTAGCGACGTGAAGTTGAAGTTGAGCCCGGGGCGCAGCCTCATTATATCCGCCGAGTTGCCGTACTCCCAGGCCGGCCTTTTCCTGTCTTGGAGAGGGGCGATGCGGCGGCGGAGGAAATCTGTGCCTACCTCTCCGACAGACAATCTTGCTACCCGGAGACGAAGAATCCTGATGAGGGCGACGTCGAGCTTGTTGTCGTCCGAATCCAGCTCGCTCCAGTCCCTGCCGCGCACGATAGGTGTTGTGCGCGGTGCGGTGAAAGATTGCGGCTGGTCCTCGACAATCCAACACCAGTCAGCACGCCACTCCTCCCACTTGCCGCGGAGCTCCCCCGGCAAGTAGGACTCCTTCTTGTTCAGACGAAAAACCCAAGATATTCCTCCGGAGAGGGGGGCGCCGGCCTCTGCTCTAGGGGTGAAGAAATGCCTAAACAGCGCTACGTTTGGGTATATCCCAATATAGTTTTCGCACATATGTGCGAAAACCGCCATCGTGAGGATGGCGTTGGGGGTGAAGTCGAGAAGGTGGAGGCCGTAGGTGTGCATTATGTCGCAGAAGAATTCAGAAAAAGGAGGACAGAGACCGCAGTGGAAGAAAGCTGCGAAGAAATAATACCCGCCGGGGTAGTTGTCCTTGGCGGCGGCCGGATAGGCTCGGGTGCGGGGATGCGCCATGGTCTTCTTGGCCCAGAACAAGTAATACTTGTTCCAGAGCTCCCGCGCGCTGAGCCTCGGCGAGAAGACGAGGTTCCGCTTCCGAAACAAGGTAAGCCTCGCCGCTTGCTCCGATTTCTCCTTCTTGGTCTTCTCCACCTTCGCCTTCTCGGTCTTCGGGGCCATGGCGGAGGCGGCGAGGGAGAGGGGAACGAAGAACCCGGCGGCACCGCAGGTGCGGACGGCGGCGGAGGAGGCATGGAGGCGGAGCGCAAGAGGGGATCTCTGGAGATGGAAGAAGATGCAATGAAGGCGTAGGAGGGGAACCGCTCCTGCTTCCTCTGCTTTTATGGGGAAGTGGGGGGGGGGCGTTTCGCTCTTTCCATTAAAAGAACGTGGCCACGTCCCATCCCACGACGCCGCAATCGACGCGTGCCGTTACGGGGGGACGCGGCGGATGCGGAAGTGGATTCGGCGCGCCGTGGGCCGCGGGTGCCCGTGCACTATTTTGGGCCTGGCCCAACAGCGCTCGGCACCGTGTGTGGCCCAGGCCCGGGGGCTCCTGTCGGTGTACTAAGGTAGGGGTACCTCAGTACCCCAACTTGTGCACGGACAGTAGCAGCTTCCCGCGGCAGGGTCGACCACGTGCTCGCCGGAGACCTTCCTGCTCCATATAGAACCATTCAAAAAACAAAGTATACAAGACAGAAGATCGAGACCCCGGCAAGTGGAGCTTGCCGGGAAGGCCGTTCCAGGCTCAAGGTTACCTCACTCACGCAAGGCCCTGGCAAGAGGAGCTTGCCAGGAAGACTAGAAGATTCCATTACAGAAGACATGCCTCGGCGCTATATGTGCCCCGGCAGGGTCCGGGGAGCGACAAGCTTCAGAGCCCGGCAACATCCCGGGCCCGGCAAGGTCAAGACCCCGACAAGGTGCTTGCTGGGGAGAGTTGTGCTGTGTGCCCGCGCTCCAGCTCATTGAACCACGCGTCGCACTGGGGCCATTCCAGGGGCGCGTGGCGGATGGCTGTGCAGCCTGGGGGACACGGTGGCACTCCACGGTGGTGAAGCCATCGCCGTGGCGAACGGAGACGCAAGGGCGGGCGCTTTTGGGGTCGACGGCGACGGACATTAAATGCTCTTGTCCCCCACTGTCAAAGTAGGTAGCGACCACTGTTCACGCACTGTAGCTCCACTATTCCCGCACTGTTACAACTACCACCACTTTTACATTTTTACCCTTTCTCCTACGTTGACACCTATCGGTGACCCCTTGCACTATAAAAGGAGGCCCATGCACAACGTAGAGGGGGTTCGGAACCTAGATCGCTCATACGCTCGGTGTAGCTAGTTCTTCAAGCTCCCGAGCTCTCCAACTCAATACAAACTAAGCAGGAGTAGGGTTTTACGCGTCCATCGCGGCCCGAACCTGGGTAAACTGCCCGCGTGTTCACCACGATCTGCTCTTCGTGCTCCCTCCGCCCTCTTACCGCACAAACGAAGGGGCTCCGGTCCCATAGGTGCTCGTGGTGGACAGTTTCCCCCGACAACACTCATCCACGGACATCTTACGCATGATAAAGCAGTAGTTTTCAAGTAGCATATCCTAACAGAGCAAAGACCAAGTTGAAAGTCGATCGGAAATCAACTTACAATCCGACTTACTCGGACGTTGGTTTGAAGGGAATAACTGGCATCAAAGGCAGCCTTGCTGGTTGCATGCACCACCCTCATTCGGTCCATCATTAGGCCTAGATGGACCATGGCTTCCTTGGAAACACCAACTTGATCCTCCGGGATGTGATGGACAACAAAAGGAGGGCTTGTTGGAGTAGACGAGGTAGTCGGATGAGATGAGGCTTGAAATGACGCAGTCGAAGCAGGGCCCTGAGCGGTCACCACCGAGGGCTGGTCAGTCGTCAAAGGATTAGCAAAAGAAACTGAAGTCCGGACTGGATCACCAAGTTACTGAACGATTGGTTCTAGTGCTGATGTCGAGTGAGACACTTTGCCGGCAGGATCCTTCTTGCTTAGAGTCCTTCCCCTCCTCCCAGTATTCCTTAGTGGCACTTCTTCATCATCATCACCGTTTGGAAGTTGAATAACATTCGTTGGCACTGCAAAACACTTGACCGTAAGAGTTCAGTCGACCGTCGGCATAGTTGACAGAGTAAGGGCATAGCTGTGGAGCTATACCTGCCTGTGAAGTGGCCGCATCTGCAGTTTCCGCGTCATCCTGCACCTTGTCAATGTCCATGGACGTCCCAGAAGCACCAGCACTGAAAGTCCCCAACTTCACCCGATCAAAGAGGAAAAAGAGTTCCCGATCAAAACTAAAACAAAGAGAAGAAACACTCATGTTGAGGTGATAGGTACGTCCACCTTGATCCTAGGCAAAGACTTTCGAGGTTTGGGCGCGGCAACTTTGGCTTGCTTTGGGGCCTTCTCTGACGGCTCACGAGTAGATATCCGAGTGCGCTTCAGAGCTTGCGTGCTCGGCAGAGTTGCTTTTCGACGCCCACCCACGGGGTCCTGGGACTGCTTGGAGGGCCACTCAAAGCGAGGCGGCGAGTCAGCCTCCTCACTGCTACCGGAGTCCTCACTCTCTTCGTCACTTTCATCTTCAGATTTCCAGTTGGCACTTCCGCCTTCACTCTCCACTCCCTCCTGAAGTTGCTCCCCGTTTGGCATCGCGTACATCCTCGTATAAACCCGCAAGACACGAGTGAACAAATATCAATATGATTCAAGAGCAGTTAGACAACAGAAGAAGAAAACACTCGATATTTTTAACCTGACCTTTTCTGGCTCGTGGTCGGTGTCGAATGGCAGGACCCTCCTGGTCCCCATAGGGTTATCCTTATTCCCAATGATGCTCTGCAGCCACTGAGCCACCGTCTCCTCGGCGACCTCCTCTAGGTGGACCCGAGCGGTGTCTTCAGTGCCCGAGTACATCCACATCGGATGGTCGCATGCCTTGAGAGGCTGGATGCGTCGACTGAGGAACACCTCCAACAGATCCATACCAGTCACGCCTTCTTGGACTAAGTGAACGACCCGCTCAACCAAAAATGACACCTCACCTTTCTCTTCTAGGGTCACAATCAGTGAAGAAGGTTGGCGAAGTCGCTCCATAGTGAAAGGGGGGAGACCGGTCGACTGACCAGGAGTCAAAATGTATTGGCAGTAGAACCAGGTCGACTACCATCCTCTGACTGACTCGGGAAGGGTCATGGGAGGAAAAGTGCTTCTACCCCTACATTGAATCCCTAAACCTTCGCACGTTTGGATCACGTGCGTCTTTTCGCCAGTCGGATTTGCTTTCTTCACCGTCTAAGAACGGCAAGTGAAGATGTGTTTCAATAGGCCCCAGTGCAGTTGGCAGCCCAGGAAGTTTTCGCACAATGAGATGAACACAACAATAAAGGTGATTGTGTTTGGGGGAGATGGTGGATCTGAGCCCCGAAAAAGTTCAAGAAACCCCGAAAGAACGGATGCGGGGGAAGAGAAAAACCTTGATCAACGTGAGTGATGAGGAGGACACACTCACCCTCATGCGGCTAGGGCTCGGATTCCCCCTCCGGCAACTTCCAAGATCCATGAGCAATCATGCCGTCCACATTGAGCTTCTCCAGATCCCCCGGCTCGACGGTGGGGCGGATCCAGTCCCCCTGGATCCAACCAAGAGGCACACCGAACCGCGACGACGATCCCCGAGCCGTCTTCTTGCCCTTCGCCGCCGCCTTCTCCGCGTGCTCCGCAACCGTGGTCTTCTCCTTCGCCATGGCAGCAGCGTACGAGCAGGACATGCGAAAGCATCAAGAGCAGAGAGGACGGAGATCGAATGAGGCGCACTGTACATTACCTCAGCCTCGACGCCTTTTATGGCCATGCTTTCGAGTGGCTGACCCGTGGGCCCAAGCGATCTTATCACATCCCGCAACAGGCGCTTGCCCGGTACGTGGCAAAAAAGGTGGCACAGATATCGAGGCACCCCTGTCTAATTTCTATGTTTACAGCGGCACGCCCTGTCCCGCACACTTCTCCAAATTTTAGAATCCCATGGGATCCGGGAACCGCGGAGCAATCAATCGCGCCCTAGATTCCACATTATGATTCACTCGAAGGTTTACGACATAATTCACTCGACGACCACAGAATCGCTCAAGGCGACTGAAGCAAGGTTAAGACTCCAGTCTGATTTCCAGACTCTGAGTGGAATGCCTCCACAACATAGGATCGAGTCAGAAACGGCTTCAACCTTACTTTACTCGGACCTTAATCCATTCAGGGGCTAATGACAATGACATGTACCTAGGGTAGGGTCATAGGACTGTCCTAGATGTCCTACCCAAGGACACTGCCTTAGAGTAAAAGACATTTGAAGTACAACAGAAGATACCGACACCCTGGAGTGCAATCCAGTCGACCGTCTATTCCACTGAGATATCCCAATTCCACTTGACTAAACAAAGAATCACTCGGAACACAGAAGGTCTAGAGCCAGCCTAGGATGGCAACAGTCAGGCATTCACACCGTAGTCTTAAAGGTCATTGATAGTCATTTACGACGGGCGTTACCAGCAACGCCCCTGTCTTAATTTACATTGAACCCTGTGTAACCGAGGGCTGAAGGGACCTGGCGCACTCTATATAAGCCACCCTCCTCCTCTGGCACAAGGGTTCGGACCCCCTGTAACTCACACACATATTCCAGTCGACAAGCCTCCGAGCACCAAGACGTAGGGCTATTACCTCCTCCGCGAGGGGACTGAACTCATAAACTCTTGTGTACAACCTCGCAGTAGCTAGGACATTGCCTCCTCCTACGTACCCCCTATTCTTATTGTCAGACTTACTCCCACGACACTGGCCTCACCGATTTCATTATGGCTGAATGCGAACACTATCATCTCCTCACAAACACCTTTGTGCAAAGTTTTAATTTTCTTCCTAGGAATAATCCCCCTGAGGTGCAATTTAATTTATATGTTGAACCCCATCAGATACCTCTTACTGAATTTTGTGAAATATGCTTGCTTCCTACTGATGGTAGAGCCTAGACCCGCAGAGTTTGAAAGCTTTTATCGTACTCTGACAGTGGGTGATGAGAGAGGGGTGTAGGGTATCACTGCTGCTGGCTTGCATTTTCCCGCTGTTCATTATTTTGCTCTTTTCATTGCAAAATGCTTGGTTGGTAGAGAGAAGGTGGGTGCACTCAGTTCACCAGACCTTGCTGTTTTGCGTCGTGCATTTGAGGGCGATAACACTTATAGCTTGGGAGCTATTGTGGCACGTCGCCTCCACATTAATAAGTCCAAGGGTAAAATACATGGAGGTATTTACGTCGCCTGTTTGGCGGCTCACTTTAATGTTCAGATACCCCAAGGGTTACCTAGATCGCGCTGCCATGGATCACCACCAGTTTACTGCTGTCGATTATCCTAACATTCCTATACCTTATAACCTGGTTTTTAGTGTGACAACTCGTGATATTATTCCACTACCTGCACCTTCTTTGTTTGATCCTATCGCCAGGGGCAGATATCATCGCCTATCGGAATGACCAGGCTGCAGCAGGGGAGGAGCCTCAGCAGTGGGATGCGTGGATGCCTGCTCCTCAGTACCCCAACTACTGTCCAGGCTACTAACTGCTTACCAAGTTAGGCCAAAAGCCTAAGCTTGGGGGAGTATGTGTTTCTCACCGACTTTACATTCATGTTCAAACATTTCATTTGTCGGTGCTCACACTTTTTCATTGTATTATCCAAGCTTAATTTATTTTCTCGCCTTCTTCTTTTGTGTTTGGAAAAACAAAAAAAATAGTTGTAGTTAGTTTACTTTCTATGCTTGCTTAGTTGTAATATTAAGAAGAAAACCCAAAAACATTTCCTTGTTCTTATTTTGCTTGTTGGGAGCTTTCCCGTGTAAATAGTTTTTCTCGTTTTTGCTTTCCCCTTTTATTTGCTTGTTCTAGAAAACCAAAACTCCAAAAATATTTTAGTGTGTTTCTCTGAATTTCTTTTCTGTTTATTCGAATCGTACCAAGGAAAAGACCACGATGAAAATGTTGAGTGGCTCTCATATGCATAATTGTTCATCTAATAAAGAGCCCATTTTACCTTGTCTTCTGTTGTTGAATAAAATGTTTGCAGATTCCATCTTAGTCACTCTTGCACTATATTTATTTTCACATCGTTCGGTCGTGCAAGTGAAAGGCAATAATGACGATATTTGATGAAGTGGCCGTGGCAGAGAGAAACTGGTATGAACTCAACTTGTTCTGTTTTTGTAAATATGTTTAACCTAGTATTCATGATTCAGCCCATTATGATTAAACATGTTTGCAATGAAAATTAGAGATTATAGTTTCACATGACATGCATAAGTAGCTACGAGTTGATAATGATTTATCTTGGATATCAACATTGCGTTAAAATGATTGTGATGTAGTATGATGATATGGTATCCTCCTCTGAATGTTCGAGTGGCTTGACTTGGCACATGTTCATAGATGTAGTTGAATCAAAACCAACATAACCTCTATGATATTTACGTTCATGGTGTCCATATCCTACTCATGTTGGTGTCCAATGTTTATTATGCATAATGTATGTTCATTACCATTGCTGCTCTCTAGCTGGCCGCTTCCCAACCTATTTGCTAGCCACTGCCTGTACTAAGTGGGAATTCTGCTCGTACATCAAAAACCTTAAACCCAAGTTATTCCAGATGAGTCCACCATATCTACCTATATGTGGTATTACCCTATCATCCTAAGTAAATTTGCATGTGCCATCTCTAAAAACTTCAAATAAATATCATTTTTGTGTGCTTGGATCGTTCATGGAACGACAAGAGGTAGTCAGTATCTTCCATGCTAACCGGGTTATTCTCAGGTCGAGTGTTTATTCACTCACCATCGCACGAGAAAAGGGCGGTAATAGGGATTCCCAGTCCCAAATTGCAAAAATAAAAAGAGCTTATAAATAAACAAACAAAAACTCCCAATGGAGTCAAAACCTTTACTTTTCCGCTTGGGAACCGCCGCTAGCGTGTTTAGCATGGGAGATATTGATAACTGATAGTTGTGAAGTAAATGAGAAGGGTGCTTGTTTCAAAATATCATTTACCTCTGTTTTAAAAACTTGAGCTCTGGCACCTCTCCAAATCACTGCTTCCCTCTGCGAAGGGACTATCTATTTACTTTTATGTTGTGTCATCACCTTCTAAAATAAGCGCTAGATCTGAGAGCACTGCTGTCATGCCTATGCATTGTGTGTAGTGAATGTTGGGTGTTAGCATGACTGGATGTTTTCTACCAAGAATTACAATGTTTAGTCGCTGCTTGAACTTTGGAGGTGCTATGCATTTATGTTTTGCGGTCTCAGAAAGGGCTAGCGAGATACCACTATTGTCATATTATATCATGGTTGTTTTCATAACATGTTGCTGTTTGAGATATTTTATTATCGCTCACTAGATGATTATGTCATTGATATGAGTTAATATAATTTCTAAGAGTTATTGTTGACATGGTTAGTCATGATCTCTGCTAAAAACCTGGGTGTTGTTTAAGCTTATTTATGTAAACAAGAGCAAAATAGTTCGTAAAAAATTTTCTTTCTCACTTTCAGTTTATCAATTGAATTGCTTGAGGACAAGCAAAGGTTTAATCTTGGGGGAGTTGATACGTCTCCAACGTATCTACTTTTCCTAATGCTTTTCCTCTTGTTTTGGACTCTAATTTGCATGATTTGAATGAAACTAACCCCAGATTGACGTTGTTTTTAGCAGAACTACCATGGTGTTGTTTTTATGCAGAAATAAAAGTTCTCGGAATGGAACAAAACTTTGCGAGGAATTTTTATACAATAAAAGAAAAATACTGGAGCCAAGAACCACCGAAGGGGGGCACCTGGGTGGGTACAACCCACCAGGGCGCGTCCCCCCTCCTAGCATGCCTAGGTGGGTTGTCCCCACCTGGTGGCCCCGCTGACCCTGATGTCGACGCTATAAAATCCTATATTTCCAGAAAAAAAATCAGGGAGAAAGAATTATCGCGATCCACAAGACGGAGCCACCGTCACCTCCTGTTCTTCATCGGGAGGCCAGATCCGGAGTCCGTTTGGGGCTCCGGAGAGGGTGATCTTCGTTCACCACCAACCCTTCTCCATCGCCAATTCCATGATGCTCCCCACTGGGAGTGAGTAATTCCTTCGTAGGCTCGCTGGTCGGTGAGGAGTTTGATGGAATTCATCATGTAATCTAGTTAGTTTTGTTAGGGCCGATCCTTCGTATCCACTATGTTCTAAGATTGATGTTGCTATGACTTTGCCATGCTTAATGCTTGTCACTTTGGTCCCGGGTGCCAGGATTTCAGATCTGAACCTTTTATGTTATCACCATTATATTCATGTTCTAGATCCGATCTTGCAAGTGATAGTCACCTACTGCATGTTACGATCCGGCAACCCCGGAGTGACAATAGCCGGGACTACTCCCGGTGATGACCGTAGTTTGAGGAGTTCATGTATTCACTGTGTGTTAATGCTTTGTTCTAGTTCTCTATTAAAAGGAGGCCTTAATATCCCTTAGTTTCCAATATGGACCCCGCTGCCACGGGAGGGTAGGACAAAAGATGTCATGGAAGTTCTTTCCATAAGCACGTATGACTATTTACGGAATACATGCCTACATTATATTTATGAACTGCATCTAGTGCCATATCGCCCTAGGTTATGACTGTCACATGGTGAATATCATCGAACAAATTACCGATCCAATGCCTACGAATTTGCCCTATATTGTTTTTGCTAAGTTACTACTGCGATCATTACTGTCGCACTTGCTACAAAATTATTGCTATCACTGTTACCGTTACTATTGCTGCTACCACTACTATCAAAACTATCATATTACTATGCTACTGATCACTTTAATGTAGATAATTAATCTCCATGTGTGGTTGAATTGACAACTTAGCTGCTAGTACTTACAAACATTCTTTGGCTCCCCTTGTGTTGAATCCATAAATTTGGGTTGAATACTCTACCCTCGAAAATTGTTGCGATCCCCTATACTTGTGGGTTATCATTGGTCTCGAGAAAATCTGATAAAAGAGATAAGGAAAACTATCTTGAAGACAGTGAGACAACCCCAAAGTCATATCTTGATGTAGTGTTTGAATTACTGGCCACTATCGCTGGCAGAAGCTCTTCGAACTTTCTATCTGAATCAGTTTGGTTTCTTGAGTCTCGACTACAAGCTGAAGGAAATCGATCAGTTGTACTACGACAAGAAGCCGAAAGACTGAGGAAGTCCATGCAGAATTCAGATGCATGCTTTCTCGTGCAACAACAAGCGTTGGAGGATTTCAGCGTCAAACAAGAGAAAGTTAATAAGCTTGCTAAGCTTATTGACAGCATGGTGGATAACCAGGATAACATTTCTTGAGCTCTTCTGAAGTTGTTTCAGTCATGGACTTGT
Organism: Secale cereale; assembly: GCA_902687465.1. Lineage (NCBI taxonomy): Eukaryota > Viridiplantae > Streptophyta > Magnoliopsida > Poales > Poaceae > Secale > Secale cereale. The sequence goes on from LR738714.1 coordinate 480,055,282, forward strand.
TTTGTCGCCACGTTTATTTGCACTGCTGGCTAATTTAGACGCCCGGTGTATGTAATATACTGCTTTGTTCCTTATACTTGCACTGGTGGCGAACTTTGTTGCCCAGTGGATGTAATATTTGTAAGAGCCTAGCATAAGTTGCTTTTCTTATTTATTTCATTATTGTCTTGTTTATTTGTTTGCTTGTAGTCACTACAGTTCTTTTTTTGCAGACCATGCTCCTGCTACTTGGTGTAGTGACCATTTTCCTCCTACACACCGTCAAATTCACGGGCCTTCTATGGACCGTTGAATTCATGGGCCTTCTATGGCCCGTGGAGTTCATGGGCCTTCTACGGGTTGTCCAATTGATGGGCCTTCTACGGGTCGTCGAATCATGGGCCTTACTATTCATGGACCAATAACAGACCGCAATATTGGCCTTAAACATGCTAAAATGGGAATCATCTATTTATGGGCCCGGCCATAATGGGCCATTAACAGGCCGGTATGTATTATGGCCTTAATTCTATCAACACACATGATTGGTCGTTAATGGGCATGAATAGATGACGCTACGAAAATGGTCCAATGGTTTAATGGACCACAACCGGATCAACTTTAACCACAGGCTGAATTTGGCCCATTAGCGGAACAGGCCAGTAATGGACCGTAAGTAACCGAGGGATAGAAATGAGCCCAACAATAAATGGGCCCATAGAAGGCTGGAAGATAACACGGGCTGCAAACGGCAAAAAATGGACTGTTAATGGGTATAAAGTGTTAGACTGTTCATTATGGGCCAGTTTCAACACGGGCCGTTAAAGGGCGAAGTGTTACAAAACGGCTTCATATGGGCCAAAATATGTCATGGGTCGAAAGTTACAACGGGCTGGAATTATATTGGACGGCCCACATGAGCTGCTGGGCCGATTTCAGAAAGGCCAGAACGGGTCGTGAGTTAGCGGACTGTAAATGGGCTATGTGCGAACATGCCGCTAACAGGCTTTCCATGGGTCAGCCCGCTAGATTTTGACCAAGTCAAACAGGGCGGCCTTTTTAACCTACATGGGCCACTGTTGGGCCATTCCACGTGTTGATGTATCATAGGCGCCTCATGTCCATTGTAAGCTTGACATTTGTCCCAACATGGAGCTAACACGCGGTTCCTTCGGCAAATAAAAATTTTACACATGGAAAATCGCCATTGATTGTAGCTGTTAATGGGTTTTTGGATCAAAAATCGGACCCGATAGCATAACGGCGACCCGTTACGTGGATGCCACGTGTCGGTTACCCTTGACGAAATCACTTCCATGACGCGCCATTTATCATCATGGAAGTGGACACTTCTACGACAACACATGTATAACTATCTTAAATCTGTCATCAAATCGTCATGGATGTACATGTTGGAAATATGAGCAATTTACCAAATGATTTTATTAACAGAAATAGTAGATAAAACATGACTAATAAAGAAGAGATCAAACAAGTCATGCAATCTGACGGAGAGAAGGTAAATAGCATATGCATATATGAACTAGAACCAAACATATCTAGAGCAGACACTAGTGCTAGAAACTGAAGCAGAACCTCAAACAGAGAGAGTATGAGAATATACGCAGCAGGAGCAGAAGCCCCGGTCTTGGGTGCAGTGTCCTTGCCAGCTATGTCATCGAAGAGGTTGTTGACGTCAGGGAAGAAGTCATCGGAGTCCGGGGAGTCTGTGACGAACCAACCAGTAGTCGCGCTGAGCGCTCCCAAAAAACCTTATCACCCTTCTCCCGTACAGGACTCAAAGAGGTGCGGTTTCGGAGGCCTACTATCCCAACATGCGGTGCACGCCGCAAGCCGGGATGAGGAAGACAGCAGCAGCGCAGAGTTTGGATCGGTGGCGAGAGGAAGAAGAAGTTTTGGTGCTTCTCTCTGAGAGGAGCGACCTCCCTTTTATATGCGCAAGAGAAGGAGGCGATAATTCAGTGACGGGAGGTGAAGCAAAAGAGGGAGACAAAGCAAACATACTTCAGCCGAAGAGGCGCGCCGTTCGGATTCGTGTCCACTACAGAAAAATGTTTCAGTTCCCGCGTGACCTTTCGTATACCCATCGTGCATGGCCAAAATTTAGACAACGGCTCGGCTCATTCCCGCAACCCGCGTCGCGTCGTGACGAGGCATGGCGTGGCGTGGCGTGGTGTGGCTAGGTGGGCGGCGGAGGAGGAGCACGCGTGGATGTCTCTCTTGATCTCATGATCGTACAAGTGAGGAAAGAACCTCCCATATAAAGAGGTCCAACACCCTCTAAACTAGCAATATGGGACTAAACTTTAGTAGTGCCCCTTGCCTTGCACAAATGGGCTAAGTGGGCCTCTAGGATTTATTAGGAATTTCTGAAATTCTTATTGGGCTGGCCCATAAGTAGATGAAATTCCAGCAATCCCCCACCAGATCCCAGAGGCACACGGAATTTACCTTTGGTTCCAAAACATTGGTTTATATACCAGTACTGCAGTGGAAACTGTTAAGTTGAACTTCCACCTAGAAATCTATGTTACACTAGTAAGAAACTTGAACAGTGGACTGGGCCTTGAACTGCAAGTTTTCTGCGAATCTAGCTTCACACAAAGCCTTGACTGATACTAGGCTACCGTGGGTCTTCCCCTTGGGTGGATCTTATGCGTCATACTCCGAGACCTTTCATGAGTTTACTAGATAGAACCCTCTCTCACAAATTGTGATGTTTGACAATCAGACTCATATAGGTGTGTTCTTCAAAATATGTTCTGTAGGACAACATCTCTGCTTACATGAGCCACCTACAACACATTAAGATATACATCAACCTGCCATGTAGATTAAGGAGATTATTGCATCTTCATGGAGTGGTATTATTAATAGTAAGGATACTCTCCTCTCAGCTGACCAACAGATTGTCTTCCACATCTAATTCACGGGATCTCCGATCACATAGACTAGGTTACCACTATGAACAACTCATATTGTGGGTATCATACCCATCTCCCTCGATGCATTATCTATCACATCACTTGATAAACCCTTAGTAAAAGGATCTGCCAGATTTTTAGACGTTTGGATATAATCCAATGCAATAACTTCGGAGTTTTTCATTTTCCCGACAGACTTTAACCTTCTCTGAATGTGTCTTGATAACTTCATGTTATCCTTTGAGCCGCTCACTTTCGTGATCACAGTTTGACTGTCGTAGTACATGTTTCTCAACTACCGGCAAGTCATTCAGCCGACGAAGCCAATCCGCTTTGACCGTAGCTGTATCTAGTGCTGTGAGCTTTGCTTCCATTGTTGACCTTGTTAAGATGGTCTACTTGCAAGACTTCCAAGAAACAGCGCCACCTCCATGAGTGAATACATATCCACTCGTAGCCTTTATCTCATCAGCGTCTGAGATCCAGTTTGAGTCACTATACCCTTCAAGCACCTTTGGGTGCCACGTGTAGCGAATTCCATAATTTGTACTGCCTTTTAAATAACGCAAAAATCTCTCTAGAGCTTTACAATGCACATCTCCTGGTTTTGAGACAAACCGACTCAGTTTGCTAACAGCAAAAGAGATGTCAGGTCTTGTAGCAGTGGCTAAGTACGTAAGCGAGCCAATAATCTGAGAATATTTTAATTGATCTCTAGCAATACTTGGATTCTTTCGAAGTAGCACGCTGACATCATATGGTGGTGGAGAGGGCTTGCAGTCACTATAGCCAAAGCAACTCAAGATCTTTTCCACATAGTGAGATTGAAGCAATGTAATCCCACCATCATTGTCTCTCAACAACTTTATGTTCAGAATGCATCAGCCACTCCTAAATCCTTCATCTCAAAACAACGAGATAGGAAATCCTTGACCTCCTTAATAACATTCAAATTTGTTCCGTAAATCAGTGTGTCAACAACATACAAGCAAAGGATAACTCCCTCACCCCCACCATGGCGATAGTACACACATTTGTCAGCTTCGTTTACAACAAAGCCTGCAGCTGTTAAAGTTCTTTCAAACTTCTCATGCCACTGCTTGGGTGCTTGCTTAAGTCCATACAAAGACTTCAGCAACTTGCACACTTTTCCTTCCTGACCATCTACTACAAACCTATCTGGTTGTTCCATATAAATTTTCCCATCCAACTCTCCATTTAGGAAAGCAGTCTTAACATCCATTTGATGAACGAGAAGACCATGTGACGCAGCTAGTGAAAGTAGAACTCAAATAGTGGTCAATCGCGTCATGGGTGAGTAAGTATCAAAGAAGTCTTCACCTTCCTTTGGGGTATAACCCTTAGCCACGAGACGTTCCTTGTACTTCTTGATAGTACCATCAGGCCTAAGCTTCTTCTTGAATACCCATTTGCACCCTATAGGTTTGCACCCATAAGGACGATCGGTTATCTCCCAAGTTTCATTTGCCAAGATGGAATCCATCTCACTACGAACCGCTTGCTTCTAGTAGTTAGCATCTTCAGATGCACATGCCTCTGAAATAGAACTGGGAGTGTCATCTATTAGATAGACAAGAAAATCATCACCAAAGGACTTTGCAGTCCTCTGTCTCTTGCTCCCAGTAGGAGCTTCATTGTTCTCCTCCACGGGTTTTTCAAAGTGTTCCATCGAAATGGTAGGTTCAGTAATTGTAACTGATTCTTGATTCGATGAACTAGGCATCTCCTGAGTAGATGAGGTAGCCATATCCTTCATGGGAAAGATATCTTCAAAGAAAGTCGCATCATTTGACTCCATGATTGTACCGACATGCATGTCAGATACCTCAGATTTTACAACCAAGAATCTACAACCAATGCTATGAAAAGCATATCCCAGGAAAACACAATCCACAGTCCTTGGTCCAAGTTTGCGCTTCTTTGAGATTGGCACATTGACTTTCGCCAAACAACCCCATGTTCGTAGATAAGAGAGTTTTAACCTTTTATTCTCCCATTCCTCGAATGGAGTTATCTCTTTGTTCTTTGTGGGAACTCGGTTTAGGACATGACATGCAGTCAATATTGCCTCCCCCCACCATGCCTTGGAGAGACCCGATGTGTCTAACATGGCATTAACCAAATCAGTTAGAGTACGGTTCTTTCTTTCGGCTACCCCATTTGACCCAGGTGAATAGGGAGGCGTTCTCTCATGGATTATACCATGTTCCACACAAAAAGAATCAAATTCATTGGAAAAATACTCTCCACCACGATCGGACCGAAGCTTCTTGATTTTACGATCAAGTTGGTTTTCCACTTCAGCTTTATAGATCTTGAAAAAGTTTAAAGCCTCATCCTTAGATTTTAGAAGATACACATGAAAATATCTAGTGGAGTCATCAATTAACGTCATGAAATATTTCTCTCCACCTTTTGTCAAAACACCATTCATTTCACATAGATCTAAATGTATGAGCTCTAGTGGTGCAAGATTTCTCGTTTCTGCAGTCGTGTGAGACTTATGAGGTTGCTTAGCTTGCACATGAACTTGACACTTAGATCCCTTGACAGTGGTGAAACTAGGGATTAAGTTTAATTTGGGTAGTCACGACATGCAACCAAAGTTAACATGATAGAGACGTAAATGCCACACATTTGATTCACTATTGTTGCAAACATGATTAACAACTTTATTGCAAACATCTGACAAGGATAAACGAAATAGGCCTCTTGACTCATAGCCTTTGCCAACAAACGTTCCATACTTGGATATTACACATTTATTTGACTCAAAAACAAGCTTGTAGCCATCTCTACACAGAAGAGATCCGCTAACAAGATTTTTATTGACGGAGGGGACATAATGCACGTTCTTCAGACGCACGATCTTCCCCGAAGTAAACTTCAGATCGACTGCGCCAACACCACGAACAGAAGCACTTGAATCGTTGCCCATCAGCACAGTGGAAGTCCCTGCGGTCTGATAATACGAAAACATGGAAATATCACCGCATACTTGCACATTAGCACCTATGTCAATCAACCAATCAGGAGAATGACATACTGAAAGAATAGTGGGAAATATACCATACCAATCATCCTTCATGTCAGTGTCTCCAATGACAACGTTAGCGGTCTTGCCGCCTTTCTCAAGATGACACTTGTCATAGCAATTGGGGCAACTAGGAGCCCAATGATCAGGATCTCCACACACATGACAAACACCTTTCTTCTTGTCATTCGTCTTCTTGAAGTTCGTGTGTTGTACAACCTTGTTCTTCCCATTGCTTTACCATCAAACTCGCCCTTGTTCTTGAGCTTGTGGGACTGGGAGTTTTTCTTATGTACTAGATTGGCACTAGATCCTCCCTCAATACCTCGAGCACGTGTGTCCTTTGCTCTCGCCTTTTCTTCCACATCAAGAGTACCAATGAGATTCGGAATGGAAAACTCCTGCCTCTTATGCTTCAGTAAGGTAGCAAAGTTCCTCCACGAAGGAGGAAGCTTAGTGATGATACCCCCGACAATAAACTTGTCCAGTAGCATAAAATTGAAGTGCTCAAGTTCTCTAGCAAATGACTGTATCTCATGAGGTTGCTCAACCACGGAGTGCTCTTCAGTCATCCTATAATCATAGAATTGCTCCATGATGTACAACTCAGTGCCGGCATCCGAGACCCCAAACTTGGGCTCGAGTGCGTCCCACATATCTTTTCCATTATCAATTGACGCATAAGCATCAACAATGTTCTCACCAAGAACACTCAAGAGAGCAGCCCTAAACAGGGTATCCATTTTCTGAAAAGCTTGTTCCTGTTGAGCATCATAATATCCTTCAGGTTTGCCAAGAGTGGCGTCATAGCAACTCATGGTTTGAAACCATAAGACTGCTCTCACGCGCCACCTCTTGTAGTGGATACCCTCAAACACATGAGGTCTCATGGAAGCATCAAAACCGCTTGGGTAAATTGCCTATAATAAGGTTTTTGGATTGTTGGAAATATGAGCAATTTACAAAAAGATTTTATTAACAGAAATAGTAGATAAAGCATGACTAATAAAGAAGAGATCAAACAAGTCATGCAATCTGATAGAGAGAAGGTAAATAACATTTGCATATATGAACTAGAACCAAACATATCTAGAGCAGACACTAGTGCTAGAAACTGAAGCAAAACCTCAAACAAAGAGAGTATGAGAACATACGCAGTAGGAGCAGAAGCCCCAGTCTTGGGTCAGGGAGTCCTATATTCGGGGGTCCACAGGCGTTCGGGCCATTGATGCTGGGCCAGATTGATGGGCCATGAAGGTAGAAGCAGAAGGCCCTCCCCCGTATTCGGTTAGGACTCCAATGTGTGTAGTAAGGCAAGAAAGATGTCCGGATGTAACGATTCCTTCCTCCCTAAGTCACCTTTGTAATCCTAGGCCCCCTCCGGCGTGTATATAAGCTGAGGGGTTTAGCCCATAGAGACAAGAGAATCATAGCAATTTCATAGGCTAGGCTTTTAGGGTTTAGCCATTACGATCTCGAGGTAGATCTACTCTTGTAATCATATTCATCAAGATCAATCAAGCAGGAAGTAGGGTATTACCTCGATAGAGAGGGCCCGAACGTGGGTAAAACATCGTGTCCCCTGTCTCCTGTTACCATTGATCCTAAGACGTACAGCTTGGGCCCCCCTACCCGAGATCTGCCGGTTTTGACACCGACAATGGTGCTTTCATTGAGAGCTCCGCTGTACGCTCACGAAAAGTGATCGATGTCTCATCTCGTCATTAACGACGAGATCACCCTCGAGAACAACTTGGCCATGGGCCAAATCCTTCAGCTCGGTGGGTTCGCTGTATGCGCCCGCGTGGCCGCACTTCTCGCGGCCATCGAGCACAACCCCTACATTGGCTCCGACCTCCCCGATGACGCGACCCCGACAGATTCCTCATCTTTAAACGAGCTGCTGGATCGCATCGCCGCCTTAGGGATTTCATCATCAGATAATCAGATCGGACCTAAATCCGGCCAGGAAGTCAATTCCACCCCGACCACTCACCTAGTGGCGGCAATCGAGGACCAAGCTGAGAATACATGACCTCTTAAAACGGAGACCGACACTATTCGGATCCCCGAATCCATCGAGCCGAAGACACCTCTGGCAGGTGGCGCATTATGATCTTCGAGCTCTGTGACAAATACTAGGCCCGCGGAATACTCAGACCTCGCCGGGTCGAGAACATCCACACCGGAGGTTGTGCAACCCCGGACACTACGTTGGGTTGGGACTTAAAATTATCCACACCCACCCACCACAATACGCGCTCTCCAAGTAAATCCGGACTACCGGACATATATGACCTCACGTATATACGACAGCGGCCCCAGGAAACAGTTCATCACTTCTGGGCCAGATTCCTACTTGTTTAAAACAAGATTAAGGACTGTTGTGACGATGATATGGTGCCTTTATTTTACCTCAATTGTACGGACGAGGGAGTCTTGAACGCCATCAACTCCCGGTGAATACGGAGCTTTTCAGAACTGTCACACTTGGTACGAAAGTACTGTGTGATGGAAAACACTTGGAAAGCCCAGAGTACACCTCTGGAACAGTCCATCTTGGGACCATGTGCCGATAAGGCAAAACGGACATACCCTGGCAGGGCATCCGATAACACAAGCAATGGCAAGAAAAACAGACCTTTCACAAGGCACAAATCCGTTCTGTATGAACTGCTAGATCAACCTTGCCAAATACATGCCACCATGGACAATACCCCTACCCACTGCCTTAGAGCATGTTGGGTACTCCGATAGGTAGCAAAGAGCGGTGAATCAATCCTTACCACTGCAACGCTAGGGGAGAAAGGCCTCGATGTCTTTACTGTCTTTGAGATGTTCTCCTCAAACAACCGGCGCAAGAGAGCGAAATGCGATCTTGCAGAGGTCAATCAAATCAACATTGGAAGCCCATGGAACGACACAACAATCACATTTTCTGCCGAAGATGAACCACGAGTCTGGACAGTCCGAGCCACAACCGCTCTCGTACTGAACCCCATAGTAGATGGCTTCAGCCTCACTAAAGTACTCATGGACGGAGGCAGCGGACTCAACCTCATATACGAGGACACACTTGCAAAAATGCAGGTCGAAAAATCCTGCATCGAACAAAGTAATACAACCTTTCGAGGAATCATCCCCAGCCGGGAAGCGTGGAGTTTGGGAAGCATTAAGTTCGACATAGTATTTGGTACACCCGAGAACTACAGGTCAGAGGAACTGCTCTTTCACATTGTCCCCTACAACAGCGGATACCATGCCCTTTTAGGGCGGGACGCTTTCTCACGCTTTCAAGCTATACCCCATTACGGGTACATGAAGCTTAACATGCTAGGGCCCAATGGAATAATCACAGTTACAAGTGATCCGGATAGAGCACTCCGTGCTGAGAATAAAACTACATCTTTAGCCCTAGAAGAATTATCTGAAACCCTTGCGGCGGAAGAACTAACCACCTTACGATCTATAGTGGACAGGGACGACGTAGTCCTCGACAAACGATCGAAATCTACCTCTTTTAAGCCGGCAGATGAGATTGTGAAATTCCAAGTGCACCCAACGGACCCTAATAAAATGGCATCTATTGGGGCACAGCTGGATCCGGCGGTAGACAACGCTTTACGCGCCTTCCTTCGCGAAAATTGGGATATATTTGCTTGGCATCCTTCAGATATGCCAGGAATCCCACGCAGGCTGGCCGAACACAGCCTCAACATTATCAAAGGGTTCAAGCCAATCAAGCAATCATTAGGACGACTTTTTGAACCCAAAAGACATGCTATGGCGGAAGAGCTAGCCATGCTATTAGAAGCTGGATTCATAAGGGAAATCAAACACCCAGACTGGCTCGCCAACCTGGTCATGGTGACAAAGAAGGACAAATCCTGGCGCCTTTGCGTTGACTTCACGGACCTAAACAAGGCCCGCCCTAAGGATCCCTTTCCTCTGCCCCGCATCGATCAAATTAATGCAACCACATGACATGACTCATTGTGCTTCCTCGACGCCTACTCCGGATACCATCAAATAAAAATTAAGGAATCCGATCAAGCTGCTACGACATTCATTACTCTGTACGGCCCCTTTTGCTTTAACAATATGCCATTTGGACTCAATAACGCTGGCGCCACGTATCAACGCATTATTCAAACATGCTTAGAAAAACAAATTGGCAAGACAGTGGAGGCATACATTAACGATGTAGTTATCAAGACCAAACACGCTGAAACCTTGGTGGATGACCTCTGCCTTACGTTCGATAATTTACGAGCATATGACATACAACTTAATCCAAAAAAATGTGTCTTTGGCGTTCCGGCCGGAAAGCTATTAGGGTTCATCGTATCCCATAGAGGAATCAAAGCAAACCCAGTTAAAATCCGGGCCCTATCACAGCTAACTACGCCAACCAATCTCAAACAAGTGCAAAAGCTAGCAGGGTGCGTAGCGGCCTTGAGCCGCTTTATCTCCAGTTTAAGGGAGAAAGCACTACCGCTTTATAGACTGCTACGGCGCACAGACAACTTTGAATGGACGGATGTGGATATGGCCGGACTAGGGGAAATAAAAACCTTATTAGCAGGTAACCCAATCCTAGCCGCTCCATACGTTGGTGAGCCAATGCTGCTTTATATCTCCGCCACTCATCAGGTAGTGAGTGTGGTGCTCATCGTCGAACGAGATGAAGAGGGACATAAATTCCCAGTTCAAAAACCCGTATACTATGTATTCGAGGTCCTCACACCTTGCAAGTCACGATACCCCCATTACCAAAAAAAATTCCTATGCAGTATTCATGGCATCTCGGAAGCTTCGACACTACTTTTAAAAGTGTTCGATCACTGTGGCATCCAAAGTACCACTTAATGATATCATAAACAATAAAGACGCCATTGGACGCATAGCCAAATTGGCCATCAAGCTCTTACCGTTCAAAATAACATACAAACCACGGCCGGACCATTAAGTCCCAGGTGTTGGCCGACTTTGTCACGGAATGGACTGGAGCCGAGCTCCGTAAAGAGTACGAATCATACTCCCACCGGACAATGTATTTCGACGGTTCCAAAATGCTAGCCGGATTGGGGGCCGATGTCATCTTGATATCCCCAACAGGAGATACAGTCCGCTATGTCTTACAAATCATGTACATGGACTCAAACAACGCGGCCAAATATGAGGCACTACTGCATGGTCTCCGCATGGCCGTATCCATGGGTATACGGCGCCTCGAGGTGCCCGGGGACTCAAACATCGCCATATCTCAAGTAAACGGAGAGTTTGATGCGAAGGATTCAAAAATGGCGGCTTATCGAAATGCCATATTAAAAATATCGGCTCGATTTGAGGGGCTAGAATTTCACCATGTGGCTCGATACAGTAACCAGGCAACGGATATACTTGCTCGCATGGGCGCCAAACGCGACCCAGTCCCACCTAACACTTTTTGAGGAATGGTTGTTCAAGCCATTAGTAACATGGCAGGACGAGACCAGTGCCGCCAATCTGGACCCGAACACGCCCCCTGCCCAACTCAATAAATATGTCATCAGGGACTCAGACACGGAAATCACACCATCGGCTCACGAGATCATGGCTGTTATAGCCCCCTGGACTGAGCCTTTCCTAGCCTACCTTAATAGGCAAGGGCTCCTAGATGACCAAAATGAGGCCCGCCACATAATTCGACGTTCTAAAGCCTATAAGGTTCACGAGGGTGAACTATACAAGAAAAGCACTACTGGTATTCTCCAATGGTGCATCTCTGAAGAGGAGGGACGACAACTTCTAGTCGAAATACACGCTGGCATGGGCGGCCATCATGCCGCGGCTCGAGCTCTCGTAAGCAAAGCCTTCCGGACTGGTTTCTTCTGGCCAACTGCGCGCAGACGCACAGACCTTAGTCCAACATTGTGTTGGATGCCAGCTTTTCGCAAACCAAAGTCATATGCCTCCCACAGCTCTCAGAACCATCCCCATTACCTGACCCTTTGCAGTCTGAGGGCTGGATATGGTTGGACCTCTTAGGGGAAGCCATGAAAAGAAATATTTACTGGTCATGGTGGATATATTCACTAAATGGATAGAAGCCAAGCCAGTCCGAACAACTAAGGGCCAGTGATAGATTTTATATCCGGCGTAGTACACCGTTATGGTGTCCCGCGTAGTATTATCACAGATAACGGCTCCAACTTCACAGCTAAAGAGGTGAAAAATTGGTGTGCTAAATTAGGAATTAAACTTGATTATGCCTTCGTGTACCACCCTCAGACAAATGGTCAGGTAGAATGAGCCAATGGCTTGATAATGAGCGGCATTAAACCCCGACTGGTGCGCTCCCTTCAAGAGTCAGATAAGCACTGGGTGGAGGAGCTCGTCTCCGTACTCTAGGGGCTGTGAACTACACCTAACCGAACAACCAGATATACACCTTTTTTCATGGTGTACGGCGCAGAGGCTATCTTGCCCTGCGATATTATTCATGACTCACCTCGAGTGCACATGTACGAAGAAAGGGAGGCCGAGCTTGATCGACAGGATGACCTAGACAACATCGAAGAGGAACGCGATATCGCGCAGGCTCGTTCTGCATTTTATCAACAACATGCCAGGCGATACCAAAGCAGAGAAGTGCGGGCGAAGACATACAATGTTGGCGAACTCGTATTACGCCTACCGAAGAAGAGAAAAGATAAGCTCAAACCAAGATGGGAGGGCCCCTTCATCATCGATGAAGTACTCACCGGTGGGGCCTATCGCCTTCGAAATGCCTCAGACAATCGCCTCGAGCCGAACCCAGGGAACGCTGCTAGGCTCCGACGATTCTACGGATATTTTGGTAGCACGTATCTCCCTTTTTAGTCTAGGTCTTATTCTTTGTTTTTACAGTTTCCCCCTTCCCTTTTCCTTACTTTTTATAGATAATTTTTTGGCTCAACCTAATTATCCCAAGGTAGAACATCCTTAAATGTATATACCTCAAATACACTTGGGGGCTTCTATAGCGAAGCCCATTATCAAGAAAAAGCATATTGCTCGAAATTATTATGTCGTCTGTTTCATACAGTCTCATTGCCATTATATGCACCTTTATGACTTTAGTTTTTGCCAAGCTCGGTTGCCTCGCTGTTGTGCTTATACCCTACGTTCCCGATTATTCGGCTAGGGTGTAAAGGGAGCACCTCTACGATTGTTACAACCGGGTAATCCGGACCTGTACCTCAGACGGGTGAAGCCTAAAGCTAGCATTCTTAATGGAATGATTGGTCGGCGGATACACGACATACTGCTTTTAGAAGCGCATACATTTAAAAAAAATAGGATACGGCATCCTCGAATCCTCTTTACAGGATTGAAAGCCTAGACACACACACATATATGCATGCTGACCAAGGGAAAGGAACCCTTAACGGAACTATTCTTTCTCGAAGATGTTTCTTACGTTAAAAAGTAATATAACATAACTCCTCGAACACAGTTTGTCTGTTCAAGCAATTATGATCGGACCGCCTGGTCACCGAACATACCACGTGTTTACCACATGTATAGTATTGGGAGACACTCCCCAGCCCTCGGGTCTTCAGAGGTAAAAGTAGAAGGTCGGCCATGAAAAACTTTACATTTCGGTTGGAGATAAGTTTGATGATAAAGTACATTGTTACATACAATCAAATGCTCATTCTTCATCTATACCATCTATAAGACTGTCTAGCTTACAGTCTTGTTGGGAATACTTGGCGGCTATCTTTATTTGATCATACACCAAGCTTACAAGGATTTCTAGTCCGTCAGGCCCTCGAGGTCCGACCTGAGCCATATGGTTTAGATCTAGCCTGGTATGACGTGTCTTCACCATAGCCCAGGCTGCATGGGCACCTTCTTGGCATGCTGATGCTTTCCATAATTCAAAGCGGCATCGGGCCCCTTTGAATAGACTCGCAAGCTCCTCCGTAATTTTGGGAGGAGAATCAACCGGCCATAAAGCCTTTTCCCTTTTCTTCATGGCCTTGCGAGCTCGCTCGTGTACATTGGAAAGATCTTGCAGCAGATTACCTTGAAATCCGGACACCTCTCCTTCACGCCGCCCAGTCAACAAATCTGCACGAACATTTTTTGGAAAATAAACTTCAAATGAGGGGACTATAATGAAAGCTAGGTTTATTGTCATACTAAATATGCCGCCCTTAAGCTTCTTGTTCTCTTTTAAAGTTTCTAAGAGTTGGGCTCGCACGTCCTTTAACTCTTCGGCTAGCTCGACATTGGTATCCTGCAGCTTGTTTTTCTCATCTATGGTGCGTGTTAATACACGTTCACCAACATCAGTTTTCCCTTCGGCCCGCTCCTTCGCTGCAAGAGCAACCCTTAGCTTTTCCTCCATTTAGTCTACTGGCCCTATTGCTACAGATTAAACAATGTATACTTAAAGATCATTTATCAATACGGGACCATGATGTTTGGATACTATTGTTCTTACCATCAGAGTCATTTCTGGACTTCTTCGAGTTCTCAAACTCGATGGTAATAGTGGTAAGCTTGGTTTGGCACTCCTCCAATTCCTTGGATAAAATGTTATTCTTTTCCTTGAGTACCTACGAACACAACGATCCTTAAATCAGTTAGGCCAACAGCTTTAAGTCTCGGGGGCTACTGGCATATGAACATTGAATTAAACACTCACTCGCATGTCCTTGGAAAGCTGGTGAGTGGCTCCGACAAGTCCGTCTCGAGTGGCTCAGATATACGCATTCGTAGAACTGAAGGCGTTAAACGCCTCCTCAGTGAAAGCTGGGTCACGCATGGCCGCTTTGCGCCGTACGCGAGTCCTTATGTTCTCGAACGTCGATGAGGTAGTATGATCCGTTGTGTAGGTTCTTGCTGACCACAAAGGGTCCCTCCCAAGGTGGGGACAGCTTGTTGTAACACCCCAAAATTTTTGACCTTGATTTGTAAATCAAAAATTTTACCAGGGATTCAAGCCTTTCATTCTCTGGATTTTTTGTGGTTTCAGAACCATCTTCTCTTTTGAAATTATGGAGTTTTTGCCCTTGTGAAAACTTTATAGATATGTTATTTGGACTTGTTTGCCCTACCCAAGAAAAACTTTTCTTCTATCAGTAGATTTATTTGCATTATTTCTTTTTCCCTAAGCTTTATCAATTAAAGTGAATTTTCATGAGTTTAAAGCTGTATTTGCACTACAACTCTTTGATGGATTTATTCAAAAATTCCACCAAAAATTTGGGGATGTCATGTGAAGTCCCTACATCACTTTTATGCAAAAACTCTTGGGTGTTCTTTGGAAAAGTTGAGCAAAACACCCTCTTTTGCTCTCTGGTCCAGATTGGCACTTTCTACTACAGCCCTATGATAACTTGCTCTTTTGGCCATAAACTTTTTTCTGCTTGTAGTCCTTCCTACAAAACCCTTAAGTCCAGGAGATTGGGGCATTTGGATAATTTTTGGTCCATACAATAATGCCTTCTAGTTTTTGTCCAGAATTGATTTTCTCAAAAACTTACATTGGCAAGTTTCTGGTTTTGCCCAACCAACCTTGTCACCATCCCCTACACCTAAAGAGACATTAGTCTGGAGAGTTTGACCAACCCAAGACATGCCTAGATGACCATAGCATTCTGTCAAACACCTTGTGTGCATGGCCAGTTTTGGCTTGGTTTTTGGTTTGCATTGTGGACTTGACCCCCTGACCCAGAAGCCTTGTCCACTAAGCTCCTAGATAACCCTAATCTAAGCCTGTTAATCCCCAGCCCCACCCGAGCCTTCTAGCTTGCCTTGGCATTTTGCCGAACGGTTGCAGTGCGTGCCCAGAGCGCGCGTTTTGCACGTGCGTGCGCACGCGTCGCCGCGTCCCTCTGCAGTATTCCCCGAGCTCGTTCTGGCCTTTTCCCCTAGCAGCCAACACACCCCGACTCCTCCCTCACCGCAGAGCTGCCCTGGCCCCCTCATGGCGCCCCACAGTACCACCACCGCAAGCCGCCACCGCCGCTCCGACCAGCTCTGCCATGGACGGCACCGCCCGAGCCACTCCAGCATGCCAGCTGCCCCTGGAACAATTCATCCTCATCCGCTCGACCTGCCGGACCTCGCCAGCCATCGCCACGCGCCCCCTAGCTACTGAACGGCGGTTCACCGGCGTTCTTATCCACGGTCGCGGAACCGACCTAGTTGCGCTATAAATGGAGGCCCCCTGAACTCGTCCGAGCACTCAGGCAACCCCTAGCCATCCCTCTGGAACTCTCGTGGCCAACAATTGATGGGGGAAGAGCGGTCTCCCTCGTCTCCGGCCAGTTCGGCCGCCGCCGCATCCCAGCTCCATTCACCGCGTGCAGACCCTCCCTCGACCATCCAGCACCGCCGTGACTCCCCTTGCTCGTGCGGAGCTGCCCATGCTCTCAAACGCAACCAAAACTCACCGTAGCCGAGACCCCCATTTCCCCCCGAGGCCACCTCTGCCGTGGAGCTCACCGCCAGCAACTCCCTCCACCCCCGCCGACCTAGTGACTATCGGGAGGTCCGCCTCAGTCTTGCGGATCCATCCCCGCCCTCGGGACCCCTCAAGGAGCCGTGGCTCGTCGACGACGATCGCCGGAGCCCCGCCCCGCGCGAAACAAAGGAGGAAGACGATGCTGTGACTGGTCAAACCTGACCAGTGGGCCCAAGGGACCCACTGTCAGTGACCCCGCACCGGCCCGCGCTGACTTAAGTGAAAGCGCAAACGCTAAAGTACGTTTCCCCGTCTCGAAGGCGTATTCTTCCCCGAATCGTTTTCTTTTTTGGTTTTATTTAAAAACAGAAGTTTGACTGGCTACAACTTTTTGAATATAAGTCCAAATGACTTAATTCTTTTACTGTTATTCCTCAAATTTGGTCTAGTTTATTTTCATATTTATTTGAAAATTTTCCAGACAACTTTTTTGTGCTGTTTTGAAGCTATGTATTGATTTCATATTCTTTCAAATAGGATTTCAAAGAGGGAGAAAACTTTTATAAGTTTTGGATTGCACTTTACCTCTCCACTACTTGAAGGCAATCATTTTTGAACCCTGGCAAATTACTTGTGGGTGTCGTTGATACGATTACAACGTCACCTCTATATGGATGCATTCATTTTCATATGTGATGATATGATTTTTCCCATGAGTGCATGATGTGGACTCCTTGCTAAGAAAGAATTACTATGCATGATGGTGATCCCTCCCGTATGCCTTTCATGCCTAACGGGAGAAAGCCGTGAAAGCGGATGTCTTGCGTGGACACGAGCTTGTCACTAGTTCCTCGTCGGGACGGTGGAGTCCGGTATGGCTTGGTGAGGCATGACGAGTGGTGATTCCGACTGTCGTTATGGAATATATTGGTTATGCTAATCATACGTGTGATGCTTGAACCTCCTAAGTTGATCGTAGATCGAGTCTTGTTCCAGTAACCCCCATACTTGTTTCGTGCTACCACTTGTCCCTGCCACACGCAGGGTACGGTTCAGTAAATCGTCGACCCCTGTTCTAGCACACACCGTACAGAGAGGCCATGGTGGGAGATACCGGATGCATCCGGTAGGCAGGCCACCTGGTCCGGGGGCATGGGTGTTTTCGGTTAGAGCCGAAGGGGATAGCTTCCCCAGTTTGCGCGCGTTATAAATTTTGTGATCCAATGCTAGTCGAGGTTGCAGCCTCCCCACTTAGAGTTTGGCTTAACGGGTGTCGTGGGTGATTCCAGACACCGGTAAGTTGGGCTGGTGTGTGCGGTCAGGTGTGTATTCAAATTAAAAGACCTAGACGGAATTAGTCCAGATGGACTAAAGGAATCCGTTATTCGTGGGTAAAGAGTACACCATCTGCAGAGAATAAATCTATTCAAATAGCCGTGTTCCTGGGTTAGGACTACAGTCTGGGACGGGTCAAGTGTCTGTCTTCAGAGGAGAAACTACTGAAACAGAATCTGGATCATAACTTGCGATGACTGTTATTATGATTATGATTGTGGACTAACCATTTATGTATTTGAGTATTGAGTACCCCTGGGATGGTTCTACCTCCCGGATATTCACTTGTTATCTATTTCCTTTTATTTATAAGCCCTTTATGTGGTGTCGCTCACACGCCCGACTGTGGCATGCTTACTATTTTATTTTATTTATAAGCCCTTTATATGGTGTCGCTCAGACGCCCGACTGTGGCATGCTTGATATTTTCCTTTATGTATAAGCCCTTTATGTGGTGTCGCTCAAACGCCCGACTGTGGCATGCTTGATATTTTCCTTTATGTATAAGCCCTTTATGTGGTGTCGCTCAGACGCCCGACTGTGGCATGCTTGCTATTTATTTTATTGTCACCCCTTAATTGCATATTCAAATTTATATGCCTAACCTGCTTGCATCACGGATTATCATTTCGTAACTCACAATGTGATTCATCGAATATTTCTGAGCATGATTATCTTCTGTTATATTGCACCTGTGTTCATAATAATTGCGAGTACATTTAAAGTACTCGCAGGCTTGTCCCTGGCTATTGTCTTTGCCAGATTCCTTGCAAGGAGAGGAGTGTTGCAACGACCGCCCCGGAACCTACGCAACGGTGATAGCAGCCTCGCAAAAATAGGAGTAAACCTGGTCAGCTGTTCCCGTGGGAAATGGAGTCCCACAGACACCAACGTGTTACAGACCGCTTCCGCCATCAGCCACTAGAAACCTTGTGTTGTACTTAAGGAACAGAATGGTCTTCTACTACATATTTTGTAACTTTGCTTGGAATTTTTGTATCAAGTGGTGCCTCATCAGCTAACAGTAATCCTGGGGCTGGTGAGCACAAGGGCCACTTTTGGGGATT
Organism: Secale cereale; assembly: GCA_902687465.1. Lineage (NCBI taxonomy): Eukaryota > Viridiplantae > Streptophyta > Magnoliopsida > Poales > Poaceae > Secale > Secale cereale. The sequence continues at coordinate 480,074,107 of LR738714.1, forward strand.
TAATACCCCGAAAACCCGGTCCTGACAACCTTGGTATCAGAGCCAGGCTGACCATTGGCTAATCCTATCTTAGCCAGGTCAAAAACCTAGGTTAACCACCCCACCAGACCTTATCCTAGCCCCGGCCGAGCTTCTCGCGTAAGATACCCACACAGTGAACCGACACCTTTGACAGTCGGTGCCCAACCTATCAGCCTAGCCTGTTGATCACGCGCCAGAGACCGACACCTAAACAGTTTCCTCCGCAAGCGTGTGAAGGAAGACTCCGTCTCCTTTTCCTATAAAAAGGGCACGCTAGCCTCAACCCAGCACAGCATAGCCTCTGCCCCGAACCGAGCTAGAATGCCAGGACCCATTGTTCACAATGAAACCACAGCAACCAACCTTGGAGGTTTTGTGACCGTGCTCGCAAACCTCACCCGTCGTGCCTATGTGTTAGAGGAGCCTCCAGAATATGTTGTGTACCAAGGGTCCATGAGCGGTGAAAGCCGTCAATTCTGGGCCACTGTGCACATCTACGGTAGGGGTCTGTCGCCAAAACGCCCCTACAGGTTCACCGGAAGGACAACCTCCTTTGAGCCGCAAGCTATCCAACTAGCTGCTCGAGAGGCTATAGTTCAACTCCGGCACTTGTCGCCCAGAGTTAACTGTCGCTCATTCTACTACTACCCCAGCCGTGACGGGTATGGTAGGCCACCCCGGGTTGGCAGCGAAGACCACGAGATGGATCCTGCATTATTGCATCTGGTGCGCTATGTAAGTGCACTAGAGGAACTGTTTGATCAAATCACCCTTGATCTGATCGCAGCCCGTGGAGAACTGGTTCGCCGAGCCCCGGCAAGAGGAGGAGATGAGTCCGGCACCGACAACCCAGTTGTGCTGTTCGGGCAGCCGATCGAGTCCTTGAGGTCTGCCCCGGTCATTGACCAAAATGCCTTGGTGTCCCCAGAGGTGATGCGTCGCCTGTTTGGGGCGCGCTCCAACGGGATTGTGGCCAACAATCCCCGCGAGGGGCATCATCACTGCCCCGACCCTGCAGCCCCTCAGCCACCTCCGGCCAACAGCGAAAGTGAAGCCCTTGGATAAGCCTCGGCATCCATAAGGCAAGGCCGCTTAGATATAAACGAGGTTGATTAAATCACTCGAGTAGTACCGAGCCTTACCATATCCACGCCCTGTTGTTGTGTAACCCTGTATTCCCGTATGTATAAACTGTTTGCTTATGCATCCTTATCCTTATAGCAGTCGTGCACAAATATGTCGGTGTACGAATGCATTTTTCCGGGTGTAACTTCCAAAGCACCACACCGACAACTCCTACAGTAAACACGTCACTTTACGTGACGTGTGTACCTGTAGCATTGACCCCGACCCTGTAAAACGGAACCGACAAAGATAGCTACCTCTCACCGTGATTTAATAACCCAGCCCAGTTGCTATATAATAGGCCACACCGTGACCTTGCCAAGCATCCCTCACCTGGCGCACTACTCTCACAGCCATTTCTTTCGCCATGCCAATCCCTAGTATTTATCTAAGAACCCCAGACGCCTCCCCAGGTAGTTTCGTTAAGATATTGTGGGATTTTACCTGCAGTACCATGAGCGCTACCCGTCCACCCCAGTATGAGCTGCTTAAATAAAGGATCACACCATCCACCTCGAAATATTGGGCAGTAGTACACATCCCTCGCGCAAACCCAAACCAAGACCCAACAGAAGTTTCCTTCATGGGGAAATCTATGCCGACTCCGCAGATGGCCATAGAGGCTGCCGCGTATGAAGCACTTGCTCGCCTTCGATTCGCGGTACCCTATGCCAGCAAACGGGGGTATTATTACTTCCCGAGCCGTGCAGCATCCGGAGAAGCAACATCTTTTCCTGGTGGGCAAATTGAGAGAGACCCAGTGCTGGCCAACCTTACACAGTATGTCATCGCGCAAGAACGTTTGACCCAACGGGTAATGGGTTATCTCCAGAGCCTCGCCGATTTAAATCCTCGGATCGCCATCGGCAGACCACTGAGGCCCGGGCAGGAGAAGCACATCCATCGACTAGTCAACCCGCTCCCTCCGATAGAAGAAGAGTGTCCCCCAGCACCAGAGACTTTTTCCCAAGACCATGTCCATTTACTGTTTACGTTTTAGGCGTCACTGCTATGTTGGTTGTCCCAGCTTATGTTTTTGAGTTGCCACTGGTACGTGTTATCCTAGAGTTGTGTGTCATACTACATAAATTTGATTTCAGTTTATGGGAGTAGTTTTTACTGTTGATAGTCCTTATTTTAACTAAATTTCGCGCTAAGTAAAAACCTGGAGTGAGATGTTATTTATTTATTTTTCTTCCCTGGGTTGTTGCAACTTATATCTCTGCATAACATAGATATTTTTCTCACGCAGCACCGCGACAACAGACTTACGACTCCGGCCACTCCATCCAGCACACTGAGTTACAAATCCACATACACATGTTACATTTAATTGATCATCTCTCTAGCGCACCACAGCCTCCTGAGGAGAAACTTGTGGGAGTTTATTCAGGCACAAGTTGCCTTCCGCGCACTAAGAGCCGTTAGCACCCGACACCCGCACCTAATCCTCGTGATCACCGCCGTCGCGAAGGGCTAGCACTCGAGCAGTAGCATCACGACGATCGTCGAGGATCATCGCGCACAAGAGCACGGATAGCCCTAGCAATGCCACCAACCCTCCGCACACTAGGATCAGGCACCAGTTCGGCATCACCTCCGCCATTGAAGCCTCGTCCCGAGCTCCTGCAAACACAAATGGAGGAGAGGGAAGGAGGAGAAGAAGCAATGCCAGGTGTGAGGAGGAAGAAGGAGCACCTCGGTCGTTTAATAGCTCGAGATCGGTGTACGGTGGGCGGAGTCCACCAGCACCTTCCGTCGTTCGACCGTCGGTGTTCGGAGGCGAATCCACGAGCAGTGCCGACAGCATGCTGGCCCGTGAGGTGAGTGCACGCTGCACCGGCAGCTAGCACGCCGTGCACTACCGCAGTACGGCCTAGATGCCCTAGGCGCTAGACGTCGCCGGTGGAGGGAGCGCGGGAAAGCGTGCGAGAGAGAAGGAGAAGAGAGAACCGGAGGTAGAAGAAGAGACTGACAGTGGGCCCCTGGCCCACCCGTCAGCCAGAGAGAGCATTGTGCTCTCGGGTGCGACCAGCGTATTCTAGGAGTTTAGAAAAATTTATTTCTAAATTTACTATAGCCCAGAGTGGAAATATCTCGTTTTCCCCGACCGTAGATTTTTCCACGCAACGCCAGTATTTCACACTGCAGTTTACACCACTTATTACCCATTCACTGTAGCCGCATTTTGCTGCATGAGTAGGAAGGTTATCTTGGGTGAAATCATTCTGTGGCAGTAGAAGTTCTTTTCGTAACTACTTTTAGCAAATCTCGAGGACGAGATTTTTCTTAGGGGGGGGGGGGGTAGTGCTGTAACACCCCAAAATTTTTGACCTTGATTTGTAAATCAAAAAATTTACAAGGGATTTAAGCCTTTCATTCTCTGGATTTTCTGTGGTTTCAGAATCATCTTCTCTTTTGAAATTATGGAGTTTTTACCCTAGTGAAAACTTTTCAGATATGTTATTTGGACTTGTTTGCCCTACCCAAGAAAAAAATTTCTTCTATCAGTAGATTTATTTGCATTATTTCTTTTTCCCTAAGCTTTATCAATTAAAGTGAATTTTCATGAGTTTAAAGCTGTATTTGCACTACAACTCTTTGATGGATTTATTCAAAAATTCCACCAAAAATTTGGGGATGTCATGTGAAGTCCCTACATCACTTTTATGCGAAAACTCTTGGGTGTTCTTTGGAAAAGTTGAGCAAAACACCCTCTTTTGCTCTCTGGTCCAGATTGGAACTTTCTACTACAGCCCTATGATAACTTGCTCTTTTGGCCATAAACTTTTTCCTGCTTGTAGTCCTTCCTACAAAACCCTTAAGTCCAGGAGATTGGGGCATTTGGATAATTTTTGGTCCATACAATAATGCCTTCTAGTTTCTGTCCAGAATTGATTTTCTCAAAAACTTACATTGGCAAGTTTCTGGTTTTGCCCAACCAACCTTGTCACCATCCCCTACACCTAAAGAGACATTAGTCTGGAGAGTTTGACCAACCCAAGACATGCCTAGATGACCACAGCATTCTGTCAAACACCTTGTGTGCATGGCCAGTTTTGGCTTGGTTTTTGGTTTGCATTGTGGACTTGACCCCCTGACCCAGCAGCCTTGTCCACTAAGCTCCTAGATAACCCTAATCTAAGCCTGTTAATCCCCAGCCCCACCCGAGCCTTCTAGCTTGCCTTGGCATTTTGCCGAACAGTTGCAGTGCGTGCCCAGAGCGCGAGCAGAGCGCGCGTTTTGCACGTGCATGCGCACGCGTCGCCGCGTCCCTCTGCAGTATTCCCCGAGCTCGTTCTGGCCTTTTCCCCTATCAGCCAACACACCCCGACTCATCCCTCACCGCAGAGCCGCCCTGGCCCCCTCCTGGCGCCCCACAATACCACCACCGCAAGCCGCCACCACCGCTCCAACCAGCTTTGCCATGGACGGCGCCGCCCGAGCCACTCCAGCACGCCAGCTGCCCCTGGAACAGTTCATCCTCATCCGCTCGACCTGCCGGACCTCGCCAGCCATCGCCACGCGCCCCCTAGCTATAGAACGGCGGTTCGCTGGTGTTCTTATCCACGGCCGCGGAACCGACCTAGTTGCGCTATAAATGGAGGCCCCTGAACTCGTCCGAGCACTCAAGCAACCCCTAGCCATCTCTCTGGAACTCCCGTGGCCAACAATTGATGGGGGAAGAGCGGTCTCCCTCGTATTCGGCCAGTTCGGCTGCCGCCGCATCCCAGCTCCATTCACCGCGTGCAGACCCTCCCTCGACCATCCAGCACCGCCGTCGGACTCCCCTTGCTCGTGCGGAGCTTCCCATGCTCTCAAACGCGACCAGAACCCACCGTAGCCAAGACCCCCATTTCCCCCCGAGGCCACCTCTGCCGTGGAGCTCACCGCCGGCAACTCCCTCCACCCCCGCCGACCTAGTGACTACCGGGAGGTCCGCCTCAGTCATGCGGATCCATCCCCGCCCTCGGGACCCCTCAAGGAGCCGTGGCTTGTCGACGGCGATCGCCGGAGCCCCGCCCCGCGCGAAACAGAGGAGGAAGACGACGCTGTGACTGGTCAAACCTGGCCAATGGGCTCAAGGGACCCACTGTCAGTGACCCCGCACCGGCCCGCGATGACTTAAGTGAAAGCGCAAATGCTAAAGTACGTTTCCCCGTCTCGAAGGCGTATTCTTCCCCGAATAGTTTTCTTTTCTGGTTTTATTTTAAAATAGAAGTTTGACTGAACTTTGAGTCGCTACAACTTTTTGAATATAAGTCCAAATGACTTAATTCTTTTTCTGTCGTTCCTCAAATTTGGTCTAGTTTATTTTCATATTTATTTGAAAATTTTCCAGACAACTTTTTTGTGCTGTTTTGAAGCTATGTATTGATTTCATATTCTTTCAAATAGGATTTTGAAGAGGGAGAAAACTTTTATAAGTTTTGGATTGCACTTTACCTCTCCACTACTTGAAGGCAAGCATTTTTGAACCCTGGCAAAATACTTGTGGGTGTCATTGATACGATTACAACGTCACCTCTATATGGATGCATTCATTTTCATATGTGATGATATGATTTTTCGCATGAGTGCATGATGTGGACTCCTTGCTAAGAAAGAATTACTATGCATGATGGTGATCCCTCCTGTATGCCTTTCATGCCTAACGGAAGAAAGCCGTGAAAGCCGATGTCTTGTGTGGATACGAGCTTGTCACTAGTTCCTCGTTGGGACGGTGGAGTCCGGTATGGCTTGGTGAGGCATGACGGGTGGTGATTCCGACTGTCGTTATGGAATATATTGGTTATGCTAATCATACGTGTGATGCTTGAACCTCCTAAGTCGACCGTAGATCGAGTCTTGTTCCAGTAACCCCCATACTTGTTTCGTGCTACCACTTGTCCCTGCCACATGCAGGGTACGGTTCAGTAAATCGTCGACCCCTGTTCTAGCACACACCGTACAGAGAGGCCATGGTGGAAGATACCAGATGCAACCGGTAGGCAGGCCACCTGGTTCGGGGGCACAGGTATTTTCGGTTGGAGCCGAAGGGGGTAGCTTCCCCAGTTTGCGCACGTTATAAATTTTGTGATCCCATGCTAGTCGAGGTTGCAGCCTCCCCACTTAGAGTTTGGCTTAACGGGTGTCGTGGGTGATTCCAGACACCGGTAAGTTAGGCTGGTGTGTGCGGTCAGGTGTGTCTTCAAATTAAAAGACCTAGACGGAATTAGTCCAGATGGACTAAAGGAATCCGTTATTCGTGGGTAAAGAGTACACCCTCTGCAGAGAATAAATCTATTCGAATAGCCGTGTCCCTGGGTTAGGACTATAGTCTGGGACGGGTCAAGTGTCGGTCTTCGGAGGAGAAACTACTGAAACATAATCTGGATCATAACTTGCGATGACTGTTATTATGATTATGATTGTGGACTAACTGTTTATGTATTTGAGTATTGAGTACCCCTGGGATGGTTCTACCTCTCGGATATTCACTTGTTATCTATTTCCTTTTATTTATAAGCCCTTTATGTGGTGTCGCTCAGACGCCCGACTGTGGCATGCTTACTATTTTATTTTATTTATAAGCCCTTTATGTGGTGTCGCTCAGACGCCCGACTGTGGCATGCTTGATATTTTCCTTTATGTATAAGCCCTTTATGTGGTGTCGCTCAGTCGCCCGACTGTGGCATGCTTGATATTTTCCTTTATGTATAAGCCCTTTATGTGGTGTCGCTCAGACGCCCGACTGTGGCATGCTTGCTATTTATTTTATTGTCACCCCTTAATTGCATATTCAAATTTATATGGATCACCTGCTTGCATCACGGATTATCATTTCGTAACTCACAATGTGATTCAATGAATGTTTCTGAGCATGATTATCTTCTGTTATATTGCACCTGTGTTCATAATGTTTACGAGTACATTCAAAGTACTCACAGGCTTGTCCCTGGCTATTGTCTTGGACAGATTCCTTGCAAGGAGAGGAGTGTTGCAACGACCGCCCCGGAACCTACGCAAAGGTGATAGCAGCCTCGCGAAGATAGGAGTAAACCTGGTCAGCTGTTCTCGTGGGAAATGGAGTCCCACAGACACCAACGTGTTACAGACCGCTTCCGCCATCAGCCACTAGAAACCTTGTGTTGTATTTAAGGACCAGAATGTTCTTGTACTACATATTTTGTAACTTTTCTTGGAATTTCTGTATCAAGTGGTGCCTCATCAGCTAACAGTAATCCTGGGGCTGGTGAGCACAAGGCCACTTTTGGGGATTTAATACCCCGAAAACCCGGTCCTGACACTTGTGCATGTCCGTTTGGTCTTGGATGAGCCGGAGCACCAAATCTCCTTCTTGAAACATCCTGGTTTTAACCCGGCGACTGTGGTACCGGCGCAGATCTTGCTGATAAATCGCCGATCGAGCTGCTGCCGTGTCTCGTTCCTCGTCCAGCCGGTCCAACTCGTCTTGTCTTGCTTGTTCATTATCCGCTTCAACGTAAGCCGCCACCCGCGGCGAGTCATGATGGATATCACTAGGGAGGACCGCTTCAGCTCCATATACCATGAAGAAAGGCGTCTACCTTGTAGATCTGTTAGGTGTAGTGTTGATGCTCCATAGTACAGAAGGCAACTCCTCCACCCAACAACCCGGTGTTCTCTGTAAAGGAACCATAAGCCGGGGTTTGATGCCTCTCAAGATTTCTTGATTGGCTCTTTCAGCTTGGCCATTAGACTGAGGGTGAGCTACTGATGATACATCGAGACGGATGTGCTCTCGTTGACAGATCTCCTCCATAGCCCCCTTGGATAGATTGGTGCCGTTATCAGTTATAATGCTGTGTGGAAAGCCAAACCGGAAAATCACCTTTTTGATGAACTGAACCGATGTTGCTGCATCACACTTACTGACAGGCTCCGCTTCAACCCATTTGGTAAACTTGTCCACTACCACCAAAAGGTGGGTTTTCTTATCTTGGGATCTCTTGAAGGGTCCAACCATATCAAGTTCCCAGGTCGCAAACGGCCAAGTAATCAGGATCATCCTCAACTCCTGCGCCGGTATATGAGCATGCCATGAGAATTTCTGGCAAGCATCACATTTTCTGACCAAGTCCTCTGCATCAACATGAGCCGTCAACTAGTAGAACCCATGAAGAAAAGCTTTAGCCACCAAAGATTTTGAACCGGCATGATGACCACAATCCCCTTCATGAATCTCTCGAAGAATACCACAGCCTTCTTCTGGTGACACACACCGCTGAAACGCTCCAGAAACGCTGCGATGATGAAGTTCTCCATTGACAATAGTCATTGACTTAGACCGCCGGATTATCTGACGGGCCTCGACTTCGTCCTTTGGTAACTCACCTCGGTTCATGTATGCCAGGTAAGGGAGCGTCCAATCCGGAATGACATGAAGTGATGCGACCAATTGTGCCTCCAGATCAGGAACAGCCAAGTCCTCCTCTGAAGGTAACTGCACTGATGGATTATGCAACTCATCCAAGAAAGTATTAGGTGGAACCGGCTTACGCTGGAAACCCAGCCGGCTCAACGCGTCGGTCGCTTCATTCTTTTGCCGGTCTATGTGATCCACCTGATAACCCTTGAAGTGTCCGGCGACCGCGTCCACCTCTCTTCGATATGCTGCCATGAGTGGATCCTTGGAAACCCACTTGCCAGATACTTGCTGTGCCACCAGATCTGAATCGCCAAAGCACTTAACCCAACTCAAGTTCATCTCCTTGGCCATCCGCAACCCATGGAGGAGAGCTTCATACTCAGCAGCATTGTTAGTACAAGGGAACATTAAATGGAGGACATAACAGAACTTATCACCTCGTGGGGAAGTTAACACGACTCCAGCCCCCGAGCCCTCCAATTGCCTTGAACCGTTAAAGTGAATAGTCTAGTATGTGTGATCCGGCTTCTCCTCAGGTGCTTGCAACTCTGTCCAACCGTTGATGAAATCCACCAGTGCTTGGGACTTTATCGCACTACGGGGCACATACTTTAATCCGTGCGGGCTGAGTTCAATGGCCCACTTTGCAACCCGCCAAGTAGCTTCTCTGTTCTGGATTATATCCCCTAACGAAGTTGAATTGACAACAATGATTGGGTGGCCCTGAAAATAGTGCTTTAGCTTCCGGTTTGCCATAAAGACTCCATACACCAGTTTCTGCCAATGCGGGTATCTCTGTTTTGACTCGATGAGCACCTCACTGATGTAGTAAACCGGCCGCTGGACTAAATATTCTTTGCCTGCCTCCTTGCGCTCTACCACAATAGCAACGCTTACTGCACGAGCATTAGCAGCCACGTATAAGAACAGTGGGTCATTGTCGACTGGGGCAGCAAGGACCGGCGGCTCTGTCAATTGCCTCTTCAGATCCTCAAACGCAGCATCAGCAGCGTCACTCCAGACGAAGCGGTCTGTCTTTTTCATCATCTGATAGAGCGGGATTGCCTTCTCCCCCAAACGGCTGATAAACCGGCTGAGCGCTGCAATACGGCCCGCCACGCGTTGGACATCGTTGATGTGCGCCGGTTTAGCCAGGGATGTGATCGCCTTGATCTCCTCCGGGTTAGCTTCGATTCCTCTGTTTGATACCAAGAACCCCATGAGCTTGCCTGCCGGAACACCAAAAACACACTTCTCCGGATTAAGCATCATTTTGTAGACCCGGAGATTGTCAAAAGTTTCTTTCAAATCTGCTATCAGTGTCTCCTCTTTCCTGGATTTCACCACAATGTCATCCACATATGCATGAACATTCCGCCCAATCTGTCCATGAAGGCAATTCTGCACACAACACCGGTAGGTTGCCTGGGCACTCTTAAGCCCAAATGACATAGATACATAGCAGAAGGCTCCAAAGGGAGTTATGAAGGCCGTCTTCTCATGGTCCTTAACTGCCATCTTAATCTGATGATAACCTGAGTATGCATCCAAAAAACTTAGCCGCTCACATCCTGCCGTAGCATCAATGATCTGATCAATACGGGGGAGTGCAAAAGGATCAGCTGGGTAAGCCTTGTTCAAATCTGTGTAATCAACACACATTCTCCAAGTGCCATTTTTCTTAAGTACTAGCACCGGATTAGCCAACCACTCTGGATGAAACACCTCAACGATAAAGCCTGCGGCTAAGAGTCTAGCCACTTCTTCTCCAATAGCCTTGCGCCTCTCTTCATTGAAGCGGCGCAGATATTGCTTGACCGGTTTAAACTTAGGATAAATATTGAGATTGTGCTCAGCGAGTTCCCTCGGCACACCTGGCATATCAGAAGGCTTCCATGCAAAGATGTCCTGGTTCTCACGGATGAACTCGATGAGCGCGCCTTCCTATTTCGGATCTAGGTTAGCACTGATAGTGAACTGCTTGGATGAATCGCCAGGAACAAAGTCCACCTGCTTAGTCTCTTCAGCTGATTTGAACTTCAACGCCGGATCATGCTCTGTGGTTGGTTTCATTAGCGGAGACATATCTGCCGGATCAACATTGTCCTTATAGAACTTCAGCTCCTCAATTGCACAAACCGCTTCAGCATAAGCTGCATCACCTTCCTTGCACTCCAATGCAATTTTGTGGCTCCCATGGACCGTAATGGTTCCCTTGTGGCCTGGCATCTTGAGCTGTAGATAAACATAACACGGCCTAGCCATGAATTTGGCGTAAACCGGCCGCCCAAACAAAACGTGATATGAGCTCTTGATCTTTACCACCTCAAAGGTCACGGTCTCTGACCTGGAGTCGTGCTCATCTCCAAAGGTAACCTCTAGGTCAATCTTGCCGACTGGGTACGCCGATTTACCTGGCACCACCCCATGGAACACTGTATTGGACTGTCGAAGCTTTTTATCTGTCAGTCCCATACGCCGGAAAGTCTCATAATACAAAATGTTGATGTTGCTACCGCCGTCCATAAGCACTTTGGTGAACTTGTAACCACCTACCTGTGGTGCGACCACCAGAGCCAACTGACCCGGATTATCAACCCGGGGTGGATGATCCTCTCTGCTCCACACAATGGGTTGCTCGGACCAACGCAGGAAACGTGGTGTCGTCGGTTCAACAGAATGCACCGCCCTCTTCAGAATTTTCTGATCCCGTTTGCACAAGCTCGTGGTGAAGACATGATACTGCCCACTGCTCAGCTCCTTCGAATTATTCAGATATCCGGATTGCTATTGATGTTGACGCTGTTGATTTCCCTGATTGTTGTATCCGCCCTGACCATGTTGTTGGTTATGCTGACTGTGCCCATTGTGATTGCCGTTATGGCCTTGATATCCTGAACCGGATCCACCACCTTGATAACCCGGACCCTGGAAACCAGGGCCTGATCCGCCGAAGGTCCCGTGATCATACCTATTCCGGTTCATGAATTCATGCATGATGAAACAATCCTTCCAAGGATGTGTAGCTGGTTTTTCCGGCGTACCGTGCTTTGGGCAAGGCACGTTCAACTGGCGCTCCAGATTAATAGGCAGCCTCCCATTACGTGGGGGCGGTCTACCCTTGCGGCGTTGCCTATCCTCCTGAGCGTTGGTGTTGGCCACAAAATCTGAGCTGCCATCCGCTTTACGCTTACCATTGTATCCTTGATTCGCCGGATTGGGCTGCGGCGGTTTAGCGTTCTTGCTTGCCTTCCCTGACTTGTCTCCATCAACATCTGGCTGTTTGGTGTTATCAGAGTCTCCATACTTCACTAAAGTGTCCATGAGTGTCCCCATGTCATTGCAATCACATTTAAGCCGTCCCAACTTCTGCCTCAAAGGTTCAAACTAGCAATTACCTTCCAAGGTTACTACTGTTGTGCTTGGGTTGATGCTATTAGAGGAATGCAAGATCTCTGATACCCGACGCACCCAGCTGCTTGTAGACTCATGCTCTCCTTGAACGCAGGCGGCTAAGTCGACGACAGACATTGGCTGCTTGCACGTATCCTTGAAGTTGTTGATAAACCAGCGCCGCAATTCAGCCCATGATCCGATGGAATTAGGCGGTAAACCCTTCAACCAAGTACGAGCCGTGCCTTCGAGCATCATCGTGAAATACTTAGTGCATGCCGCATCATCCACATCCAGCATCTCCATTGCCATCTCGTAACTCTCAACCCATGCTTCTGGAGCCAACTCCGCCGTGTAGTTGGGTACTTTGCGTGGTCCTTTAAAATCCTTGGGCAGTTTCACGTTCCGTAGAGCGGGGATGAGACACGGCACGCCCAGGGAACTGGACATGACCCCCGGTTCAACCATGGTGGTGGGACGAACCGGCGTCGCCTGACGGGCTTCGTACTGTGCTATTACCTTGGCCTCCCGGCGCTGCCTGGCCTGATCCACCACCTCTTGAGCGTGCGCCTCTTCTCCTGCCGGATTATCCCGCCTTGGCTGATTACGTCTCCGTGCACTGCTTGATACGGCCGGTTTATCCAGGCGGCTAGTATAACTCCGGCTTGGGCGGGGAGTCGAGTGAATCATCTCCCGGCTGTAGGAATAAGCTTGCTGTTGAGTTAGCGCCGTGTCCAACAACTCCCTGGCCCGTCGTGCCTCCACTACTATGGGGGACGTTCCTTCAATGGGAAGGGCGGCCAGTCGTGAAGCAGCGGCAACTATGTTATCCAGCGGGTTAGAATAATGACCAGGAGGGGTGGGCACATGCTGGGTCGGCACAACTTGGCGGTTTGGCTCTGCGGCCGGTGGCTGAACCAACGCGCCCGTGCCCGGTGCTCCTCCCCGGTTCACCTCCAGCTGGTTACTGGTTCCTGCTCCTGGTGTGCTGAAGAGATTTCTTGCCTCATAAACCGATGGCAAGCGAGATCGTTGCCTTCTCATCATCACCTCTTGTGAAGCGGTCTGATCCAACATGAGTCGATAGGCCTGAACATCAAGCTCCTCTTGCTTTGTAGCCATCCTAGCTTTCTCAGCAGCCAGGTCCAACTTGGCTTGCTCAATCCGGCCTTTCACCTGAGCGACCTCCGCATCATGCTGCTCCTTGTTGGCATGGGTTACCTATGCTGTCAATAACGCCGTCAAAGTGTCGACCAAGGTGGATAAAGTGTCAGATGGCGATGGGGGAGGATCTCCTGCTCTATCCCCCATCACGTCTGATGTTAACGCCGCTGTGGTTGAAGGCTGCTGCATAGACTGTGATCCGGCCATAAAGACAGCGACCTGGTTCGGCGGGTCGAGGGGGTCCGGAATACTGCCACCCTCGGAACAACCCTCTGATCGACCGTCCTGCAGCAGATACAAAGATTCTGTCTCTCTAGAAGAAGATTCGTCGTCAGAATAGACAACAGTCTCGCCGCCAGAGTTCGATCTGTCCTCGGTTTGCACTCCATGCACTGCTCCAACGAAGACATGCTTCACGGCCGGCTGAATCCAGGCTGGTCTTGCATGATGAGCCGGCTCGACGATGTTGGGGAAGATGTCCGGCTCAGGGCCCGGTTCGCCAATCTTGCCGATGAAGACGTGGATGCCGCCGAAGGGGACCCGGTACCCGTATTCGATTGAATCGGCCTCGGGGCCCCAGCCTGCATCGTCGATGTAGATCCGGCCGCGAGGACTCTTAGTCATCCGACCCACTGCGTAGCCCTTGAGTCCTTCAAAGCTGCCCTTCAAGAACTCGAAACCATCGTGCGATAGCCCCATGGTGGGCGCCAACTGTCGTGGATTTAGCACGGCAGATGTCCTAGCAAAAGGACTTAGTCGTGAGGCCATCGCTACGGGTTATCTTAAAGGGGTTAAAGCGAACAAAGGACACAGGGATTTTATACTAGTTCGGCCCCTTCGATGAAGGTAAAAGCCTACGTCTAGTTTGGTGTGGTGTTCCTAGGGCTTCGATGACCAGGGAGCGAATCCGCTTTGCCTCTTTCTCGAGTTGTTGTTGTCTGTCCTGAACCGTCGTCGGGTCGTCCCTTTATATAAGAGGCGACGCTCGGTCCGGTTTACAGAGTCCCGAGGCCGGCTCATAAACGTGTCCGCCTCGGTCTCTGTTCTTTCTATCTTACATCCCAAGTTACATAGTATGACGGTTTACAAATCATGGGCCCTAACACTTGGGCTCTAAACCTCTTCGGCTACAATCTTCTACTTCATGCTCCGCTGGGCCTTCGATAAACAATCTTGATAACGTAAACCGGCCCCTCCTGGGTGGTTTATACCTGGTAGTAATATCCCTGACAAGCAGGATCACCGGACATAGTCCGGCGTATACTCTTCCTAAAAATAAAAGATAGAACGGAAAATTATGATGCGGCTCCACCACCAGACATATGTTAAAGAGTCATACATCTTCGATAAAGGAGGAGGTTCGGTGGTGTCTCCGGCCCCCTTTCGTTTCCGAGACCCGCCTTGCATAGGTGCCGCCCTATGGGAAGACAATCACGATGCGGTTCGACGGGAGGAGCGCCGCCCCTTTTGAGCATAAGATAGTGTGGTGGGTGAGGCATGCTGGGAATATTCTCTTTGAAGAGGAACCTCTTGGGCATTTACCTGAGAGGAAGGAAGAAGGCCATGATAGTCGGCTATAATAGCCACTTCGGTACCATCGTGGCAGGTTTGGTAAAAGACCCCGTCTTTAAGATCTATGCCAATATCCGGATCCTCTTCGAATCTGGGATCCATGTCCTGAGTATGGTCCTCTGGCTGGGGGATAGGACTGCTAATCTTTCCGACACCTTCCTCCACTCCTGTTGAAAAAAACCGAACTCAGTTCTGTTAATTAAATAGAAGTAAATCAAAACTAGCGATCAGGAAAAACCTTACCCAATCGATGGGGTTATACATAGAGAAACCCTCTCGACACCTCAAGCGAAGAAAGTCCTCCTTCTCCCCTTTGTAGAGATCGGCCAGGATGGCAGCCAGAGCGGTGGGGTTGTCCGGACCCTGGCGCAGGCAGCGTGAGGCATTGTCCAGGCCATTATAGTGCCACATAGGAAATCCTCTGGCCTAGAGCGGCTGCACGCATCGCATTATTGAAATCGCCATCACCTCGATTACCGTGAGCTTGAGGTGGGCAAGTAGTCTGATCTTGCTAGCGAGTCTTTTTACCTCTGCGCTGTCCTCCTCCTTGAGACTACGGGGACACCAGTTGAAACGCTTCTTTAGAGGAGCGCTGGAGTATTCAGGAAAGCCTTGACGGATTGGGTCTGGCAAGACCACATCTTCAATATAGAACCACTCCGAGGGCCATTCTTCGGATGCTTTCTTCGGAGTGTCGGGCAGATAACCGGTCCCTGCTATGCGCCAAACTTCGGCACCTCCCACCTTGAATATAGATCCCTTCTGGGAGCGAGGGACAAGGCGGAAGAACTTGCGCCATAACCCAAAATGAGCCTCACAGCCCAGGAAGAGCTCGTAGAGAGCAATGAAGCCTCCAATATGCAAGATAGACCCCGGCGTAAGGTCGTGCAGTTAGAGGCCATAGAACTCCAGAATCCCCCTAAGAAAAGGGTGGATAGGAAATCCTACGCCTCTTAGGAGGAAGGAGACAAAGCACACCCGCTCTTCTTTGGAAGGATTGGGGAAACCTTCCGCCAGGGCTTGACCATCGAGGGAAGTTAATCCAGCCCGGACGGGGACTAGATCCTCGGGTGGGAGATATCCCTGCGCTTTGAGTTTTCTTAGATGCGCATGAGATACGAAGCATATCTCCCAGTGGCCCGCTTGAGGGCCGTGAGGGCGCGAGGAAGAACTAGAAACGCTGGCCATATTTGGGGATTTGTCGTGGCGTGGATGGGATGGCATCTGAGATTTAGTCTCTTTAAATAAGCGCCTTCCTTATGCTGTCGAGGGGTTAATTGTAAAAATACCTAGACGGTTCGCATTCATCTGACACGTGGGAGCTAAAGCAACGGCGGCAGGAATCAATACGATATGACATTAAATGTGAAGCCGAACTATCATCTGATTCAAATGAGGACTCACCTTGCAAGACCGAAGACACGAAGCTAGATACAACCTCGTCCTTGAAGGCAAGTCCCGGGGCTACTGAGGGAGTCCTATATTTGGGGGCCTCAGGCATCCGGGCTATTGATGCTGGGCCAGATTGATGGGCCATGAAGATATAAGCAGAAGGCCCTCCCCCGTATTCGTTTAGGACTCCAATTTGTGTAGTAAGGCAAGAAAGATGTCCGGATGTAACGATTCCTTCCTCTCTAAGTGACCTTTGTAATCCTAGGCCCCCTCCGGCGTGTATATAAGCCGAGGGGTTTAGTCCGTAGAGATAAGAGAATCATAGCAATTTCATAGGCTAGGCCCCTTGCCTTGCATGAATGGGCTAAGTGGGCCTTTAGGATTTATTAGGAATTTCTGAAATTGTTATTGGGCTGGCCCGTAAGTAGATAAAATTCTATCAGTACATGCGTGACAGAAATCGTGACATGCTATGACAAAGACGTATCATCACATAAGTGTTTTTTATAGTGATCCCCTCCGCCTCGGGGAAATCCCAAGGCAGCTCATAAGTAGCAATGAGTCGCCAGCCGGCCACAAGAAGACCTTTGTGTGAAGAAAATTTAGAGCATCCCTAGCAAATCACTTATATCGCGTTGAACTGCAAAATAACCGCTAGTTTACAGTTTTGCACGACAAAAGCAGCCCGAGCGGACACCTTAAACGCCTCGGAACCTTAATTTTTTTGAGGGGCGCGGTAAATTGCCCCTCGACCCGCGAAAACACAGATTTCCCGCCTGCCCCGTCGGTGCCCTATATAGTGGAAAAATAGTTGGCGGGAGGGACATTTCAACGTGCGCGCTCTCCCCTCCCCCATTTCGCATCCACCCACCGTCGTCGCCGCCTGCCCATTCCCCTCGATTCCGGCAATATCCACCGGCGGAAACACACCGTCGGGCCACTGCAGACCTGGGTCCACCGTGCCACTTCGTCGGTGCCCCGGATCCACCGTGCCCAGCCGTCCCCGGTTCGCCGCCACCCCGGATCAACTGCCG
This sequence comes from Secale cereale, assembly GCA_902687465.1. Classification (NCBI taxonomy): domain Eukaryota; kingdom Viridiplantae; phylum Streptophyta; class Magnoliopsida; order Poales; family Poaceae; genus Secale; species Secale cereale. The sequence goes on from LR738714.1 coordinate 480,091,198, forward strand.
CCGAGTTGCTGCCCGCCCCGGATCGACCGACGCCGAGTCGCCGCTCGCCCCGGATCCACTGGTGAGTTTTTTCCTGCCCCTTCAAGTTACATTTAGCAAACATTTTCCGTTCATGTGAGCTCTGTTGTGATTTGGAGATGGATTTGAGCCATTGCGAGGAATTTTTGCTCGAGGATTCATCCTCGTCTAATGACTCAGATATAGAGACACTTCTTGAGAACAATCGGCAACAGATGGTGGTGGTGGTCCTCACTGTGAAGGATCTCGAGGATAGGAACATATAGAGATGGCGATGGTCGACTGTCGGCCGTCTTTGCATCCCTCGCAACCGCCATTTCGGGAACATGATGCCGATGCAAGACTACTTCATGGCGTCACCTACATATCCGCCGCACCTCTTCCACAGAAGGTATCAAATGCGCCGATCCCTCTTCCTAAAAATAGTAGAAGCTTGTGAGGCCAATTCTCAATTTTTTTACCCAAAGGAGAAACGCCGCTGGCTTGAAGGGTTTTAGCGCATATCAAAAAATCTCGGTAGCTATGCAGGTGATTGCATATGACATTCCGGCTGACTGTGCCGATGAATATCTTTGCATTGGCGAAGATACTACAATTGAGTCAGTGCGTAGGTTCACTAAAGTGATCATCCGTGTCTTTGGTCCTGTCTATCTTCGGGCACCCAACGAGGAAGACACGAAATTATTAATGACAACAAATGAGAAGTGAGGTTGGCTAGGCATGCTAGGAAGCATTGATTGCATGCATTGGATTTGGAAAAACTGCGTGAAGGCATGGCATAAACAATATTGTGGTAACTCGTGATGCAATAATTGTGCTAGAGGCCGTTGCATCCGAGGATTTAAAGATTTCACATTGCTTCTTTGGTTTCTCGGGTACTCTCAATGACATCAATATGTTGCATCGATCTCATTTGTTTGCTAGACTACATGGTGAATGGGCATCAGTACACAAAGGGCTACTATCTTGCTGATGGTATTTACCCTTCCTGGCCTACATTTGTCAAGACCATCGAAAAACCCAAAAATGGAAAGCAAACTGAATTAGCAAAGGTCCAAGAGGCCGGCCGAAAAGATATTGAAAGAGTCTTTGGGGTTTTGTAAGCTAGATTTGCCATTGTTTCTGGTCCTCCTCGTTTTTGGGACAAGCGAACCTTGAACAATATCATGACATGTTGTGTGATTCTTTACAACATGATCATCAAAGATGAGAGGGACAATGTCGGGTAGTTGTGTGAAGCCATCTAGAGACCCTGACAGCATACAAGCATTCCTTTAGACATACCGGAAAATTAAAGACCCAAATGCCCACCACCAGCTTCAACACGATCTCATTGAGCACAATTAGCAAAGGCACGGGCAGTAATAACACCTGCCATTTTTTACATTCATTTAATTTAACTCATTTGTGATTTGTATCATTGTTGTATTCAAAAAAATGTACCGAATTATAAGTTTAATTCTTAGATTTGAATAATTATTGTAATTTGGATGATTGTTGTATTGTAATGTTCAGATTTTAATTTATATTGATTTCATATTTCAATGTAAGATGACACATATGTGTCAAGTTGAGAAAAAACCAAGTTTTTTTTTCCAGGGTTGGCATCGGCTATGACCAAACAGACCCCGCAAGGTTGCGCCAGCCCTCAAAGCGCATTTTCTGTGGCCCTTATACTTACTTAAAAGGTCCGTGAGATAAGGGGTCTGCTAGAGATGCTTTTAGTAGATTGGCTAGGTTTGTCTAAAAAAAAGTAGATTGGCTAGGTACGGCATAAAGGAGAAAACCCGAATTTATCCTCCCTACAGCCGGATAGGGGATAGGTTAGAATGATGCTTTTGCTGTTTCATGTACATGTTCCGTAGTTTTTTAGATACATTCCATTTATGTCTTTACATTGTAATCACAAATAGATTAGTTCCAAAACTATTCTATAAGAAATTCACGGTTTTTGTTCACTTTCTGGCAGATTACCTGAAACCAGTGAACAAATCAATCGAGCAACCTCAAGTAATCCTTGAGGTCGGTGGGGAAGCAAGGGTACTGCCTCCAGAACACGCCGTGGATCCTCACCATCCTCACCGTCTTTTGCTTCGTGGACGGCGCGCTCTCGACGTGCAGCAGCCCCAGCAGCTTCGCCACGGCGCCGGTGAGCACCATATCCTCGAGCACCTTCTCCGACTGCGCCACCATGGAGACGAGCCACAGCACCTTGACGGCCAGCTGCGTCGCCAGATCCGACACCCGCAGCATTGTCCTCGCCACGGCTGCCACCGACAGGTCGTGCTCGGCGAAGGCGAGGCGCCCCTCAGGGCACTTGCACAGCCGCTTGAGAAGCAGCAGTATCCGCTCGGCGACGTGGCGGTCGTCGGCGTCCACGACGAGGAGCTCGACGAGGACGTGCACCGCGCCGACCTCCACGGCCTTGGCGCGCCCGCTCGGCGACTGCTCCACTACGTCCAGGAGCACGTCGAGCGCGCGCGAGCTGAGGCGCGCGGAGACCTCGTCGGACAGGAGCTCGAGGAGGGACTTGAGCACGTCGTCGACGTCGATGCCGGCAGCCCAGTGGTCACCGGCGCCTGCATTGGAGATCTTGGTGAGGATGTCCATGGCGTGCAGCCTCGCCTCGGCGCTGCCGCGCTGGAGCAACGCCATGACGGGCCTCAGACACTCTGGCGCAAGAACGAGCCCCACCGACGCCTTGTCGGAGAGCGGGAGCGCGGCGAGCACCGAGGCGGCCTCCTCGCACACCGTGAACGCGGAGAAGTCGCCTCCCGCGCCGCTCTCCGCCAGCGCCTGCGCCATCACGCGGCCGAGCACCTCAACGCCGCCCGAGGCGACGAAGATGATCTGCATGGCAACGTCGCCCGCCATGCAACTCCGCATGTTCTTGAGCGCGGTCACCTTGAACGGCGTCTCCTCGAGATTGCACAGCGTCGACCGCAACCGCTCCTCCTCAAGCATCCTCGTCAGAGGCGTACCCAGCTCGCGGACCGGACTCGACAACGAAGATGTAGACGGCGATGACGAAGACGACGAGGAGGAGGAGCCGCGGTCGAGCCAGGAGGAGATGACGCGCGCGAGGGTGTGGTTCGGGGTGAGGTCAAGGTTGGCGAGGGGCTGCATCGTGGCTGGGCAGGTGGCCCGGCCGTAGGAGAAGATCCAGCGCTCGATGCTGCGGCGGTCGTAGGTGACGCCGGTGGACACCGTGACGGGCTCCTCCATGAGCTCCATGGAGATGGGGCACAGGAACAGGTGGGGAGGCTCCTCCATGTCGATAGATCGCGATGCACACCGCACCAGCTCGTATTAATGGCCCATTTCGAAGTCTATATGGTGTAGGAGTAGAAATGATGCGACGAGGCTATATATAGGAGTACAACATAGGCCGGCAATTCTGCGAGTCAATAGTCAAAGGGGTCATAATTGAAAGAGATGCTGGCAATTAGAGCCGAGGAAGGTTAATTTGGGGCGAGGTTCATACTGATCTAGTAAACTTTATTTTATGGGATTGTTAACCCTGGTTTCATATTATCTCGGTTCATACTGGTTTTGGTTGCCGGCGGTTGAGTGCCCAGCACGACGATGCTTCGCAGCGTGTTTCCTATCCTACGCGCTATGGGATTTTTTTTTTTTGAAAGATCCAGCAAAATGCTGGCTTATATTGATATTAAGCAGGGAGCAGGGAGCATGTGAAAAAAACAAGGAAGTTCTGAGGAAAAAATGTCAGGGGGGGAGAAGAGCTATGAAAATTATGTTACAACTTTCATGGTGGCTCCCAGAAAGGGTGCTGCAAAAGTGTCGCTCCTGCTTGTCGCCACAGCTCCAGTGTGCCTCTGATGGCAGCGCAAATGCTATTCTTTGTTGGCACCCTGTTTCTGAAGACGGCTTCATTTCTTCCCTTCCAAATTTCTGATAGAATGAGGATGATGGCTGACTTGATGGCCTTCTTGTGACCCGGCCTCGCCGTTCCAATCATTTGGGCAATAATCTCCGCTGGTTTAGACTTGTTTTGCCATTTTGCAGGCTGAAGCGTGCTGCAGCCAAAACCAGCCGCCATTTCTTCCCAGATGGCAAGAGATAGTGGGCATTGCCAGAAAAGGTGAACGGAGGTTTCTAAGTTCCTGACGCAGAGTTGGCAGAAGTAACCGTTGGGCCAGCCTCTACGTTGCAGGCGATCATTGCACCAAAGCCTGTTACGGAGAAGCAGCCAGGCAAAAAATTTCAGCTTAGCAGGTGCCCAAGCGCTCCAGATCATCCGCTTGGTGTCCGACTTGAGTGTCCCCTGGAGTTGGGCCTTATACGCAGAGCTAGCCGTGTAGGTTCCTGAGGCTTCATGCATCCAGGTGATTTTGTCTGCAGTCTGAGGATGCAAACAAAGGTTCAGGCTTTGTAGCCATCTTTGCAGCCTGATGGCCTCGGCCCAAAGTTCCTGGGTGTCTCCATGGGCGAGGTCTTGCATCCATGTGTCATTTGTCAAAGCCTCCTTAACCGATCTGCATTTCCTCCTGGAATGTTTGAAGAGGGTAGGGAAGGCAGTCTTGAGGTTTCCTGATCCCGTCCAAGGGCAGTGCCAGAAGGTAGCCCTTTCACCGTTGCCAATTGTGATTGAAGTTGAGGCGTTGAACAGGGCTTTATCGCCGTCATCACATGGGACCGGCATGCCTTGCCACGGCCTGCCAGCCTCTGTCCAAGATAGCCATAGCCATCGAAGCCGAAGCGCTCTACTGAAACGCTGGAGGTCTAGAATCCCTAATCCACCATTATCTGTTGGTGTGCAGACCGCAGGCCATGCAACTTTGCACTTGCCGCCGGTAAGCTCCTCATCTTGGGCCCAAAGAAAACGTCGTCTAACCTTGTCGATTTCCGTAAGAAATCTCTTTGGCGGTCGGAGCACGGAGAGGGCGAAGGTTGGTAGTGCCGTGAGAACGCTACGTACCAAAACCCTTCTACCAGCAATAGTCATGAGCCTGCTTTTCCATCCTGCGAGCCTAGCCCTGATCCGGTCAAGGATAAATTGGATGTGTACAAGGCGAAGTCTGGAGAGAGTTAGTGGGAGACCCAGGTATCTGAGAGGGAAACCCATTGTTGCCCCTCCGAAGTTGGCAAGAGTGTGTTGTAAGTTGATGCCGTCGCAACGGATGGGAGTAACAGTTGACTTGGAGAGGTTTACTTTCAGCCCGGATGCGTGCCCAAAGTCGCGGAGAATGTTGAGCAGTGCGTCTACCTCATCTCTGTGAGGGTTAGCGAAGATGACCGCATCATCCGCGTAGAGGCTGACGCGTAGGGTGATATCTCTACTAGGCATAGGGGCAAGAATTTCTAGATCGGTTGCCCGTTGGAGCAGTCTATGCAGGGGATCAATGGCGATGATGAAAAGTAGAGGCGAAAGCGGATCACCCTGCCTCAGCCCCTTGCGATGACTTATGCTAGCTCCTTTTGCTCCATTTAGCAGGAAGGAAGAAGATGCCGTGGCAAGAAGCAAGGCGACCCAGTCCCGCCATCTTGCAGGGAAGCCTAGTACTTGAAGCAGCTGTAGGAGATACTCCCAAGAGACGTTGTCAAACGCCTTAGCGATGTCTAGTTTGAAGAGTAGAGCAGGTGTTTTCCTTCTATGGAGCGATCTAATGGCGTTCTGGACGAAGAGGAAGCTATCCTGTGTGCTTCTGGATTTTAGGAAAGCTGACTGGGCCGGTGAGATAACTTGATGTATCACCGCGGTTAATCTAATTGCAAGCACCTTGGCAATGAGCTTTGCAATTGAGTGGATCAAACTAATGGGCCTGTAGTCTTGAATTCTTTCAGCACCATCTTTTTTAGGGATGAGGGCTACTAAGGCAGTGTTGAGATTGTTGAAACCTCGTCCGGCGAGGTGGTAGAACTTGTTGAAAGCCAGCAGAACATCTGATTTGATCAAGGGCCAGCAGGTTCTGAAGAAAGAACCCGTGAACCCATCTGGCCCCGGCGCTTTTTCAGCTGGAGAGGCTTTGATTGCTTGCCATATTTCATCCTCAGAGAAGGGATTGTCTAGGCCAGCCGCATGGATGGATGGCATATCCAGGCTCTGCCAATTGATTCCAATGGGGTTTGGCATCTTTTTACCAATGTTTTCTTGGAAGTGTTCATCAATGGCTGCTAGCTTCTCTTCATGCTTTGTGACCAGGATATCATTTACCTTCAAACTGTGAATGTAGTTTTTCCGATTGCGGGACTTCATCTTTGCATGGAAGAATTTTGTGCCCGCATCTCCCGCACGAATCCACGTCAGACGAGATGCCTGTCTCTTTCTGGCACGGTCGATCGCCGCTAGCCCTAAAAGGCGAAGCTTGAGTAGCTTTCTGAGGTTGAACTCACCGTCAGTTAGACGGCGTGTCTCCTGGGCAACATCCAACCTGAGCACTATTTCAGACGCAATGTGGAACTGGAGAGCTGCATCGCTGAAAAGTGCTTTGCTCCAGATCTTCAGGTCATGTGCAGTGCGCCTCATCTTGATGTGTAGACGATGGAAAGCACACGCGGACTGAACAGGCCTATTCCAGGCATGAGCCACCGTTTCATTGAAGTGGGGGAAACGGGGCCAGAAGCTCTCGAACCTAAAAGAAGCCCGTCGCGGGGGAGCAGTTGTATCGGCGAGGATGAGTGGGCAGTGGTCAGATGTTGCCGTAGATGCCGCAAGAACTGCAAAGCTTGGAAAGATGGATTCCCAAGCATGATTGCAAAAGAATTTGTCTATGCTAGCTAAAGTGGGGTCTTGGCGTTCGTTGCTCCAAGTGTATCGACGGTTCTTGCATTTGATTTCCTTGAGCCCCGCTACGTCTATGGCCGATCTGAATCTCCCCATAAGTCTACGGTTGAGATTGAGGTTATTTTTGTCGCGTGCTTCATAGATGAGGTTGAAATCTCCGTTGATCAGCCAAGGTTCAACACTAGGGGGGGCTGTGCGGCTAAGCTCAAGTAGGAAACTTTCCTTCCGTGCATCATCAGCAGGTCCGTAGACCGTGGACAGCCAGAAGCTATGCGGCTGGCCAAGGATGGTTACCTTCGCCGTGATGGCGAAGGCTCCGATGGCGTGGGAGGTTATAGTGGCAAGCTGCTTGTTCCAAAGGATAGCTGCGCCACCACTAGTCCCAATGGCCGGGAGGGCTATGCATCCATCTAACATAGACCCACCGAGCTCCCGCACAAGGCTTGGCGACCAAGCATCAATCTTAGTCTCTTGTAAGCAGAGTATTGCTACGCGGTTCGACGAGGCGATCTCGCGGACGGAGGCTCGCTTTGCAGGGTTGTTTAACCCACGAACATTCCAACACATGATTGGTAGCAGATGATCATTCATGGGGGATACTCGTGTAGCTCTGGTAACTGAGATAACTAAATGGCCTAAGGCCCAAAGAGTACACCACCACTCTAACAGGGGCACGCCGGCGACCACCAATAGGCCCCAAGACACGCCGGCGTCGAGCAAACCATCCTCTAGCTCTACTGGAAATAGCAAGACCTAACTTAAACCAGCCCATCGCCGGCCGCCACCAGAGCGAATAAAATAGGGTAGCTAACATGACTAAACTGAGGCCGCCTCGGCAGCGCCATCAGGGCCAGCCATGCCCGCCGCGATCTTCAGAGCATCCGTGTCCAGGCGCGTGAGCTTGGCGATGACCGCAATGTCGACCTCAGTCAGCGGTTCCTCGAAGCGGCGCAACAGAGCCGCGGCAACCTCCGCCGTCATCTTGTCCCGTGGCCCCAGCAGCCCCAGTTCCTTGACGATGCGCAGAGAAGCGCGTTGGGCCACCGGCACCGAGGAAGGGTTGGCGGCCTGACGAGCGCTGTGTCTAGTTGGTGCCGGTGTTGCGCGGCTCCGTGGTGGGGCGGAGGGGCGACGAGCAGGCGACGAGGGAAGCAGGGGCGGCGTCTTGCTACGGAAGAGGCGACGCGGCTGGGCGTGCGTGTCCTCTTCCCCGGCAATCTCGAGCTGACAGACGCGGCTGGTCACGGCCCCCAGCTGCACCTCCATGGTGCACGCCGCTGTGGGAGTGCTGCGGTTGTACTGACCTCCAGAGGAGGATGGAGCTGCGAGCGTAGGCCGGAAAGCGTCGGGTTGTGGCTCCGGCGATGCCGCGTCTGCCTGCTGGGCCTGATCGAAATCGAGGGGGGCAGCCAGCATGGCGTCCGCAGCAGAGTCAACATCAGCAGCCATGTTGTCGACGACGATCGAAGCGACCGTGGGACGTTTCGCCGCCCGGAAGAACTCGTCGACGGGGTCCTTGCCGTATGGCCTTGGAGCAACAGCATCTTCCGAGGGGCGGGCCGTTGGAGCCCGAGCGGTGGAACGACGGCGCTGAGGAGCGCGCGCCGCGCCAGCGACGGGCATCTTGTTGCTGCGGCGGTGGTTTCGCGCGCCCTTGGGTTGGCGTTGAGGTGGGGAGCGACTGCGCTGACGAGGAGTAGGCGCCTGGGGTTGGGGTGGGGCAGCGCGACCGCGGCGAAGCAGGGCGTCCTTCCAGGAGCGTCGGCTGCCACGGCCAGCGTCATCGTCGTCGTCGTGGCCGCGGCCATGCCCAGATCGTGGCGCACCACGGCAGCCCAGATCAGCCACCGGTGCACGCCCCAGCCGATGCTGGCGACCAGTGCGCTGGCCGTCCTCCACCTCCATGGTCCAGGCGCCGGGGGAGACTTCAGGGTAGGGGCGGCCGTCAGAGTCAGAATCAGAGGACGGCAGGCCACTCTGCCCCGAGTGAGAGGAGCGCGGCGACGGCAGAGTCCAGTCTTCGACGCGATCGACGTGGATGAGCATAGTGTAGTCCGCCGTGGCCGGCGGTGGAGCGACGCGCCTGTCAGGGGGGGAGAAGCCCTCCATCTCCTCCACCCGTCCGGCGCCCCGCGGCAGGACCCCCAACGTGTGCTTGGTGGGGATGTTGGCGATGTCGTTGGTCCAGACCCAGCAGGCGAATGTTTTGGTGTGGCCGCGCTCGTGCGTGCGGCTGTCGAGGCGGTCGACGCGCACGCGCTTGCCTAGGATCTCTTCAGCCCCTTCTACAGACCAAAACTGCATTGGTACCTTCTCGATGACGACGCGGACGTGCAGCTGCAGTGAGTCGAAGACGGCGTGGTCGTGCTCGTGCCACGGCGCGATGTTGAAGGTGGCACCATCGACGCGGATGGAGCCGCGCCGGACCGCGTTGACCTGGTGCGCAGGCTGGCTGAAGATGACCAGGTAGTGCTCAGGGTGGTGGGCGGTGACGCGCAGCATGTGCTCGGGGACGGTGAGCTGCGCCTCGAGCGCCCGCCCCACCGCCATCGGGGAGGTGGCGTTGACGCCGTCGGCCGCGCGCAAGGTGACAGCTTGGTTGCGGAGGAAGAAGACGGCCTGGTCGATCGCCGGGGAGGCAACGGTCACCGAGCGGCTCTCCCTAGGCCGCCGCGCGTGGTCGAGGTGGCGCAGCATGGCAGGCGACGGAGTTGACATGGTTGAGGTGGCCGGAGGGGGGAAGCGGAGCCTGGCAAGGATGGATGACGGAGGAGGCACCGGGCCGAGCCGGTTTCGAGCGCAGCCACCCCTGCCTCGGTTTAGAGGATTTTGGGGGCACTGCTTGGCTATGTGCCCCGGCAGCTTGCAGGTGATGCAGTGGATGGGATCTCGGCAGTCGACGCGGCGGTGGCGCTTGCTCAGGCAGCGAAAACAGCGGCCGCGAAAACGGCTTAAGAAGGCCTCGCGCACAGCTGCAGCATTGAAGCGCATGCGCAGGTCCGGCCGGCGCTCCCCAGGTCGCAGGCCAGAGTCCGCCGTGTCGGGGGAGGGGCGCCGGTTTTTCTGGTGGGTGACTTCAATCCAGGCGCCGTCCATACCCGAAACGGCAACGGGGACAGCTGGAGAAGGGGCGACGACGATGGATTTAAGACGCGGGGCGGGGAGCCGTACCAGATCCGCAGGGCCGGAGGGAGGCGCGTTGCTGTCCAGCACGGCGCGCGCCAGGATCCGCGGCGGCGAGCCCGGAGACTCCAGGATTCGCGGCGTCGGGTCCGGATCTGGGGATCCAGCCGGCAGCGAATCCGACACCCATGAGTGTCCGCTGGAAGGAGGCGAGTTCCCTGGGGTCGGGCCGCGGCGCGGGCTCGACGAGGGGGAGGGGAGGGACGGAGGTGCGGCATTCATGGCCGTGGCTTGGTAGGTGGCCGCCGGGGCCGGAGCGGCCCGCGGCGCGGGGGATGGGGCGGTGGGAGGGAGAGGCTAAACCGCGGGTTTTTTCTTCTTACAGAGTCGTATGAGCCCGCTATGGGATTTTCAGAGAGTAAACAAATGGGGTTATGGGGCACCACATGTTCCAGGTCAATGCCGAAAGTTTTCGGTTTTACATTCAAAGTTAAGAAGAAGATACCCTATTAGCTGTTCGGTTTCAAGTAATAAGAGCTAGTGGAGAGAGTGGTTTTTACTCAAAAGACCGTCAAAAGAGAGCCTGAGAATGACACCTGGAACAGGGATGTGGCTAAGTTGAACGATCGGACCAAGTTCCTGGGGTTCGTGAAAATGGACAGATTTGATATTGTGTCAAACTTCAGCACAAAACAAACCAATTTTTTATTTATTTATTTACAAAATGATCCTTTTGCACCACATCATAGGCTAGCGCACGACGTAAATAGCATGACGCCCTGGGCTGGGACTTCGTGCTAGATAGCACGGTGGGCCTGAAGCATCATGCTTAATGGCGCGATAGCTACCTCTGCAAAGGCGACATGCTATCTAGCATGACGTCCTAGACTTCTAGGTCCGTGCGTCATGAAAAAGGGTTAGATGAGACATAACTTGGTCTCATTCACGTTTTATAGCCATTAGATGTGATGCTATAAGATGCGTGTGTGTTGACGTGGATTGTATCTGTTCACATCTAATGGCTATAAAACGTGAATGAGACCAAATTATATCTCATCTAGATGAGTTCTAGCAAAACTGTTTTTGTATTCAGTTTATTTTGTGCTGAAGTTTTAAAAAAACTTTAAAGCTGTCCATTTTACCTGTGAGTCATTGATCTACCGGACCTTTGTTTCTGGAGGCACTCAAAATTATCTGCTAGCAACGCACCAGATTCTCGCGGGCATGCTTTCTCGTAGTGTGGGATCGCCCAATAATGTCAGTTGCTAATCTTGCTTTCAACCTATGAAACACACACAATCCTTCCTTTGACACGTAGTACATCACAAAACGGACGCTTTCCAGATCTATAAAGGTTTTTTTTTTTTTGCGAAAATCCAGATCTATAAAGTTGACCGGCCATTAAACTCCCTTCTTGCAAGGTATACCATATATGTATCAAAATGCAGCCCATGATCACAGGGAATCATCTCCAACCGTTGACTAACCACATACAATATCGACCCGGAGAATTATCACCGACCGCATGGCATTATAATACTCGTCCGTTGCATGGCACTAGCCTGCTGTGAGATCGCAGAAAGTCCTGCAGGTGATTCCTTCTGCGAGTTTCCTTTTACATGATACTCCAGCTACTGCCACAGACAAGCGTATCGCAAAGATTTGATATGTTCATCTCGACACTTTCCCATTACAAGGTTTGCATGGGATCTACCTCCAGATTTCACCTGTGGTAAAATGCGGGTGACTGTCTCAAGGAAAATAGGGCACGTGCCCTTATCTCATGTTATGATGCAGTTTTTTTTTTAACATAGTATATATGGAAGCGCTCATACATATGGGCGTACACTCACCCCTTAAATGCACACACGCACACCCTACCCTTATGGGCATCAACGAGAGACTGAACCGGCATATCATTTTGAGATTTACAAAGTCATCGTAGGTGCCTCGTCGTCGACGGAAACATCTCCTCCCACTGAAATCGCATCACCAGAAATACTGAAATAAATTCAGGAATAATACGAGCACCAGGACTTGAACCCTGATAGGTTGAGGATACCTCTGTCCCTCTAACCATCCAACCACAGATTAATTCGCCGTTCTGATGCAGTTAACATCTCTTTTCCAGCCATCTATTTTAGATGGAATGGTGAGCGGAGGTGGGAAAATGACACGAATGCAGTTTCAAGCCGATGAGTACTGAAATAGTTTTTGCCTTTGGTATGTGCTTCTGTTTTAGTTGTAGTTGATTAGCTCTAATGGCGGACGGGGATGCACAATATCATTGACCGAATGGGCGAACGTGTACCATTTGCAATTGCTCCCTCCAAGCAGAAGGAGATGGACTCAGATGGCCAGACAATGCACACAAGAGGTAGACCCACCACCACCGGCAAAATATGAGACTACCCATAGTGAAAATAATATAGATGATAACAACACATTTATCTAGACAAAATAAATGATGTGACAAGTAATTAATGATGAAGAGAGGCATGTAATCGACTAGCCATAGTGGTAGTAACTTTAGGAGTAACATACAGTCTAATTCAGCAAATTTGCTTATGTCGCAATGATTTAATGAGGAGATGGATAAACTGAATAACATAGTTATTGACTCATACTATGAGTAACATCACACATACCAATACAAGATTGGTCTACAACCTAATAAATAAAGTTTTGCATGACACCACACTTATGTTACTCTCCACTATAGTAACATAGCCTAGGGTCTTATGTCCTAGGGTCTTATGTATGTTACTAGTGCAAGTTACTCTCCACTATAGCTAGTCTTAGACTACCCCTAGTGGGAGTAACATAGATAGTAATATAGAAGACACCTAAGCAAAAAGAGATGATGTGGCAGCTAATTAAGGATGAGAGAGACAAATTGGGTAACATGGCTAGTTACTCACTCTATGAGTAACATCACACATATCAAAGACAAGATGAGTCTATAACCTAATAAATAAAGTTTGCATGACACCACAAACATGTTACTCCCACCTGTAGTGGTAGTAACATAGACTAGTAACATATACATGTTACTAGTCTAAGTTACTCCCCACTATAGGTAGTATCATATTATGACTAACATCACATATACCAAGACAAGATGAGTCTAACATATGCATGTTACTAGTCTACGTTACTCCCCACTATGGGTAGTCTTATGCTGGTTTTTTTAAAGTTTTTTAGACTAAACATGATCCACTTTATTACCAAATAATAATGTTCATTGAAATACAATTGATATCAGAGCCTAAAGGATCCAAAGATAGCGTTCAACGGAAAGGCCTAGAGCATATCTAGGGAGGCTATGTGCCTCGAAGTTTGACCCTCTTCCTTCAAAGAAGGAACACATCTACGAAGTACTTGCAATTTCCCGGATGATGTTTCCATACAATCATGCAGACTTCCCGTACCGGCGATGATGTCGTTAACTAGTTTTTTTGCAAATCAGATATGATCTCCAGTTGGTTCAACGATAGATCAACCACAAGAGCAAGTGCCTCCTCACACACCATAACTTCAAGAACAACTGGGTTAATAATTCCTGAACACATCATAGTTGAAGACCCTTGGTACTAACCCGACGAGTCCCTACAAATCGTGATAAGGGATCTGATATCAATACATAGCTCCATCAACACAGAGCGGGAGGAATCCATCAAGCATCGACCAGGTTATGTCCAAGTTGCGGTGTTCACGTACTTTGAGATCAGACAAATATTCCTGAATAAACATGTGTATCTTGTGGACTTCTGATTCTCATGCAATGCCTTCCTCCAAGTGTGCCATATCGCCCTTACGGTGACCGAAATAGAGAAAACTTCAGCAAATGGTATGGAGCTCATGAGCAAAACAAACACCTTTTAGCATCATGTTCATTAGTTTGCTTCATCAGCTCAACTAGGTCTTGATCAACAAAGGCCCAGACACATCTGGACATAGTGCAGTCCATCAAAGAATGCCTCCATGAATCATCGAGCGCCGCACATACCACAACTACTCAACGGCGACATGTTTCGATGATGGAGAAGGTCGGTCGTCAGTATAGACTGTTGAGCCAAACACCATAAAAAAGATTTACAATTTTGAAGGAACGTGCACTTTTCACATAGTCCTCCAACTCCATTGATCCCATTTAGAACTTGATGTGTCAAGTTGATCCTCTAGTCATTCATGCCGATGTTATGTAGCTATGAGCATCCGATAGGCCAATTACAAGAAAAAATACCCTTTCTTCTCAAAATTCCAAGACCAAAAATTATCCATCTGCTAGGTGCACAATGTATAGATATAATTACTTCTGCGCCGGTAGCAATGAAGTTTTCCTAAAACTTCTTATTGTTCCATGACGCCAAATTTGGGAGGATAAATTTGCTGACCAATTGTGGTGGGCTGTAAAAAATACTACTAATTGGCCTCATGAATCTCTCGGGAGGCAATTGTGACACCATATTTCCGTAGTATTCCCATCACCTATTCTGCGAATGAGCCCCTAAGCTAAACAACTCTTCACCCAAGGATAGAGCACCAAATTTGAGAAGGCGAGTTACTCAACTGAGCTACCAGAAAACCAGTGGATGGGAAATACTGATTTTTAAGAACACATGCACTGAGTGAGTTTGGGATTTGCGGAATCCAAGATTGAAAATCTAAATGTCCCTCGAACCTCGACCACACAAGTACTTTGGTTTTTTAGTTTCACTCCAGGAAATTCAACATGTTTTCCTTTCACCTTTCTTGCCGCCCCACCAGAATTTTTGTAAACAGAGTTTACGGGATGACATAGCCCTGAAGGAAGCTTGGAATAGGACCAAGAATATACTAGCCGCACACTACTACAGGATGCTGCTAATGTGACACTACGATCAGAGACTCTTTGACGAAACTATGTGTGATGCATTAATCACAAACGATGATGTAAAAAACCATCAAAAAAGATGCAAAACGTTTGCGATGACGGATACATCGAACACGGTTCATACTTTAGTTGTGTGTGCGATGTGGGGCTTATGGTTCAGTTCAATGAACTGTTTGCGATGAGGAAGAAGAACATAAACGGACAACCAAATGAAGGCGTGTGCGATATACGGCATACAGTGCAGTCGGATTAACTGTTTTTGATGAGGCGGAACAACATAAATGGGCAACCAGATGAAGGTGTGTGCGATATACGGCATACAGTTCACTTGGATGAACTATTTGTGATTAGGCAACACATCAGAAACGGTCAGCCAGATCAAGGTGTGTGCGATATATGGCAAACAGATTCCTAATCAGAAATGTGTGTGAAGACCCATAATAACATAGACAATTTCTGCTAATAAGCCGTGTGTGTTGTGGGCAAATGCTTGCTGGTATAGGATTGTCATGGATTAATGAATTCATCACCGACGGGTTTCCTAGTATGGTCCGTGTGCGTTGTCATTGCATACATAACAACAATATATGTACTTATAAGGGCTTGATTCCATAACCAAATTGAACATCCAATTACATAGGTGGCTAGTAGACACATGACCTTTGCAGACACCAAGGATGTTCCAAAATGCCTAGAAAGCTCAAATAATGTATGAAAAGCAAAACAAACGCTGAATAATTTCATATTTTTTGAGACGACACTCCTATAGTTGCATGTAGCCTCTGAAAAAAAATCAAGGCGGGAAGAGACATCGTATGTCGTTTCGCACACATATAGTTGACAAGTTCCCTCTCGGAACCATGAGGCTTCTTGAGAGAAGCTCCGGTTTGTAAGAAGTTTATACCAAAACTTGTCCCAAATTGGACTATTTTTTACCACAACATGTTGGTGCCATGTCATAACACCATGCCATGTTTCATGATTTTGAGGCGAGTTTTGGATTTACAGTAATTTTAAAACTAGGTTTCTCAATGTTTACTATCGAGTCGGCACCGCCCTGGATAGGCTTTTTCCGCATGGGTCCCAAATGTCAGAATCCAAATATGTGCCTACCATGCAGCTTTTACTATCAAGAATTACATCCCATTTGGTGTGCTAGCTGAAAATAAGTTTGGTGGGTGCTGGCGGGCGCTAAGAACTTGCGGGTTCTGTAATGAACAAAGATCAAAGCCTAGTATGAAAGAAAAATATGGGTCAAACCCTAGTTGAAAATGGCAACAATATATAACTCTAGCTTACAAAAGGTACAAGAGCACGAGGATTAATTGTTCATCAGGTTTACACATAAACAGGATTGCACAGGGCAATAACATCCAACTCAACCAAAGTTTTCGGCAGTCACAATCAAATGGATCGGTCCGATTCATAAAATCAAGATCCCGGTACAAAAGATCTACTAGTCCATGATGATGACAAGTTGTTGTAAATATAAGCCAAGCACGATCAGAAGCCCTTAGGTCCACCTGAAACTTCTTTTTATGTTGTTCAACATACAGTTCCGGGAGAAATTTCTTGTTGAAAAACTTAATCCTCACGGACAATAGTTCCCTCGCATTCCTCTTGAAGAATGTGACAAAGCTAGTGTTTACATGGTTCGATGCATATCCTTCCACCGTTATTATCTTCAAACGAATGCCATGAGATCTGAGAACATCCGTGTGCTTCCTCTGCCATCGATTGGTTAGACCTTTTTTTGTAGTCCTAGTACCCAAAAAGACATGAAGATTGAAAACGGTTAATGTCTAAAATAGAGTATGTCAAAGGAGCGACAATTGAACGGTTAATTCTAGTACATTATATATGGGCTTTCAATGTGTGTGAAATCATCACCTTTATATACAAATTCCCCAGACATGGAAAGCATCGCAGCAAGCCCACAGTGGTGTTCAGATCAATACACCCTATATAAATATGTAAGGGCTTGACAGAATCCAACACCCCTGATACGCCATCCATGGACAAGCTCTTCATTCAACATAGAACATAATATTAGCACGGAAAGTGTATTCCAAGATGATATTTAACTTACGCGCGCAAATGAAAAATGTAGATTACAAAAGTGTACATGGATAACATACAATACCTGAATAAGTGTGGAGCCAACCACCAACTTGCAACCTTCAAACAGATCAGGAAATACACCCAAGGTCTCCAGTTTAGGTGCAGAGACCACATTTATTTGTGAAGGTTTATAACAACAATCAAGGAGAAACCTTTGAAGTGAAGGGGCATCTTCGATGATGAGCTCATGTGCTTCAAAATGAATTCCAATGCTTACAAGGTGAGGCAACATTATTTTGAGACAAGGGATATGGATTCCTTTTCCAAAAACAAGCACTAAACGCTCCAGTGCAGGGCAGCTGGAGTGGATGATGTTGTGCCGTGAGGCCACCGACAGATCAACCAACACAAGCGTAAGTTTTATAAGAAGTGGGAGTCGAAGCATTTGTAACAGATTGTCTGCTAGATGGCACCTGGTCAGGGTGGCAATGTGGAGAGAGGAGGAAAACCATGAGATGGGCGTCGGTGGTGAGGGCACAAATGCAGCTCTTGGTGGTATCCTGTCGATGTAGTAATGGTAGAACTCAAGATGCTGGAGTTTATTGAATTGACGGGATGATAGCCAGGCGGCCACCATGTAGGGTATGTCCAGCAGGTAGCATGTCGGGATGCAGATGCGTTGAACAGAGCCATGGTGGGAGGAGAAGATCTCTCTGAGGAGTTCAGAATCATCATCGACAGATAGTTGACGATAGTAGAGATTAAGAGGCGCAGCGCGCCATTGAGTGCGCCACCGAGATGCGAGGACTTGTGTGCGGCAACCATCCTTAGTGGGGAGAAGGTGGATGATCTCCCCAAGGATGGTGTCCGGGAGGTCGCTGATGCGGTCTGCCGGAGATTCTACTGGTTCCTTAGGTCCAGGGGTGTGGCCGCTTCTGGCCGCGCAGCCGGGTCCAAGATCTACATCCGGTGGCGGCGCTGGCTGGAGCCTCATTTGTGTACATACCAATCTGAAAGAAAAAATGGCAGAAACATACATGTAGGACATTCAAAATCAATTATCAAGATCTGGAAGAAAAAAAGCACAAACATATATGTAGGACATTCAAAATCAATTATCAAGATCTGGCCATGAATTATTAGCACGCACGCTAACCCTAGTCAGATTATAGCAAAAAATCATTTGTACAGAACAAACAATTAATCACAACCCTATACGGATACCATTTAAACAATCAATACACTACGTGCATCTAATGGATCTTAATTACTCTGATTTCATGGATTGAGAGAGCACAACCATAGGATGTGTATACGAAAAAAAAATGAGAGGGGTGGAGTAATGAGAGAAAACACATGATATGTCTGCTGCACAAATGGGTATATAGATGAATAACCGGTTTTCTATCAGAGTCGCAGTCGTTGCTGGAGTTGCTGTTGACCTCTGGCTCCAGCTGGGGGGCACGACGGTGCCGATGAAATCACGGTCGTGATGCTGCCCATGCGAGACCTCGTCGACGGCGACGGCAGCCTCCGTGCCCAGCTTCACGTGTTGCGCGGGTGCTTCACCAGCCCCAGCATCACCACTCCCTCCGAAGGTGCGCTTCGGTGACATCCTCCAGAGTCCAGACGTTGGTGACCGCTGTGGTGTTGGGGAATGTAGTATTTCAAAAAAAGTCCCTACGCACATGCAAGATCATGGTGATGCATAGCAACGAGAGGGGAGAGTGTCGTCCACGTACCCTCATAGACAGTAAGCGGAAGCGTTATGACAACGCGGTTGATGTAGTCGTACGTCTTCACGATTGACCGATCCTAGTACCGAACGTACGGCACCTCCGCGATCTGCACACGTTCAGCTCGGTGACGTCCCACGAACTCACGATCCAGTAGAGCTTCGAGAGAGAGTTCTATCAGCATGATGGTGTGATGACGGTGATGATGAAGTTACCGACGCAGGGCTTCGCCTAAGCACTGCAACGATATGACCGAGGTGTGTTTCTGTGGAGGGGGGCACCGCACACGGCTAAAAGATTAATGATCAACTTGTGTGTCTATGGGGTGCCCCCAACCCCGTATATAAGGAGTGGAGGAGGGGGAGGGCCGGCCCTCTATGGCGCGCCCTAGGAGGAGTCCTACTGCCACCGGGAGTAGGATCCCCCCCTTCCATAGTTGGACTAGGAGAGAAGGAAGGAGAGGGAGAGATGAAGGAAAGGGGGGCACCGTCCATCCCCTCCTAGTCCAATTTAGACTAGAGGGAGAGGGGGCGCGCGGCCTGCCCTGGTCTCCTCTCTCTCTCTCTCTCTCCACTATGGCCCAATAAGGCCCATGTACTTACCGGGGGGGGTTCCGGTAACCTCCCGATACTCCAGTAAAATCCGGATTTCACCCGGAACTATTCCAATGTCCAAATATAGGCTTCCAATATATTGATCTTTATGTCTCGACCATTTCGAGACTCCTCGTCGTGTCCATGATCATATCCGGGACTCCGAACTACCTTCGGAACATCAAAACTCATAAACTCACAATACCGAACGTTAAGCGTGCGGACCCTACCGGTTCGAGAACTATGTAGACATGACCGAGACTCATCTCTGGTCAATAACCAATAGTGGAACCTGGATGCTCATATTGGTTCCTACATATTCCACAAAGATCTTTATTGGTCCAATCGCATAACAATACACGTTGTTCCGTTTGTCATCGGTATGTTACTTGCCCGAGATTCGATCGTCGGTATCTCAATACATAGTTCAATCTCGTTATCGGCAAGTCTCTTTACTCGTTTTGTAATGCATCATCTCGTGACTAACTCATTAGTCTTTTACTTGCAAGGCTTATAGTGATGTGCATTACCGAGAGGGCCCAGAAATACCTCTCTGACACTCGGAGTGACAAATCCTATTCTCGATCTATGCCAACACCACAAACACCTTCGGAGACACCTGTAGAGCATCTTTATAATCACCCAATTACATTGTGATGTTTGATAGCACACAAGGTGTTCCTCCGATATGTGGGAGTTGCATAATCTCATAGTCATAGGAACATGTATAAGTCATGAAGAAAGCAATAACAGTAAAACTAAACGATCAAGTGCTAAGCTAACGGAATGGGCAAGTCAATCACATCATTCACCAACGATGTGATCCCGTTAATCAAATGACAACTCATGTCTATGGCTAGGAAACATAACCATCTTTGATTCAACGAGCTAGTCATGTAGAGGCATACTAGTGACACTTTGTTTGTCTATATATTCACACATGTACTATGTTTTCGGTTAATATAATTCTAGCATGAATAATAAACATTTATCATGATATAAGGAAATATAAATAACAACTTTATTATTTTCTCTAGGGCATATTTACTTCAGTCTCCCACTTGCACTAGAGTCAATAATCTAGATTACACAGTAATGATTCTAACACCCATGGAGCCATGGTGCTGATCATGTTTTGCTCGTGAGAAAGGCTTAGTTAACGGGTCTGCAACATTTAGATCCGTATGTATCTAGCGAATCTCTATGTCTCCCTCCTTGACTTGATCGCGGATGGAATTGAAGCGTCTCTTGATGTGCTTGGTTCTCTTGTGAAATCTGGATTCCTTTGCCAAGGCAATTGCACCAGTATTGTCACAAAAGATTTTTCATTGGATCCGATGCACTGGGTATGACACCTAGATCAGATATGAACTCCTTCATCCAGACTCCTTCATTTGCTGCTTCCGAAGCAGCTATGTACTCCACTTCACATGTAGATCCCGTCACGACGCTTTGCTTAGAACTGCACCAACCGACAGCTCCACCGTTCAATAAAAACACGTATCTGGTTTGTGACTTAGATTCATCCGGATCAGTGTCAAAGCTTGCATCGATGTAACCATTTACAACGAGCTCTTTGTCACCTCCATAAATGAGAAACATATCCTTAGTCCTTCTCAGGTATCTCAGGATGTTCTTGACCGCTGTCCAGTGATCCACTCATGGATTACTTTGGTACCTCCCTGCTAAACTAATAGCAAGGCACACATCAGGTCTGGTACACAGCATTGCATACATGATAGAGCCTATGGCTGAAGCATAGGGAACACCTTTCATTTTCTCTCTATCTTCTGCAGTGGTCGGGCATTGAGTCTTACTCAACTTCACACCTTGTAACACAGGCAAGAACCCTTTCTTTGACTGATCCATTTTGAACTTCTTCAAAACTTTATCAAGGTATGTGCTTTGTGAAAGTCCAATTAAACGTCTTGATCTATCTATATAGATCTTGATGCCTAATATAGTCTTTCATTGAAAAACTCTTATTCAAGTATCCTTTTATGCTATCCAGAAATTCTATATCATTTCCAATCAATAATATGTCATCCACATATAATATCAGAATTGCTACAGAGCTCCCACTCACTTTATTGTAAATACAGGCTTCTCCAAAAGTCTATATAAAACCATATGCTTCGATCACCTCATCAAAGCATATATTCCAACTCCGAGATGCTTGCACCAGTCCATAGATGGATCGCTAGAGCTTGCACACTTTATTAGCACCTTTAGGATCGACAAAACCTTCTGGTTGCATCATATACAACTCCTCTTTGAGGTATCCATTAAGGAATGCAGTTTTGACATCCATTTGCCAAATTTCATAATCATAAAATGCGTCAATTCTAACATGACTCGAACAGACTTAAGCATCGCTACGGGTGATAAAGTCTCATCGTAGTCAACTCCTTGAACTTATCGAAAACCTTTCGCAACAAGTCGAGCTTTGTAGAGAGTAACATTACCGTCAGCGTTGGTCTTCCTCTTGAAGATCCATTTATTTTCAATGGCTTGCCGATCATCGGGCAAGTCAACCAAAGTCCACACTTTGTTCTCATACATGGATCCCATCTCAGATTTCATGGCCTCAAGCCATTTTGCGGAATCTGGGCTCATCATCGCTTCCTCATAGTTCGTAGGTTCATCATGGTCTAGTAACATGACTTCCAGAACTGGGTTGTTGTACCACTCTGGCGTGGAACGTACTCAGGTTGACCTACGAGGTTCACTAGTAACTTGATCCGAAGTTTCATGATCTTCATCATTAGCTTCCTCACTAATTGGTGTAGGAATCACTTGAACTAGTTTCTGTGATTTACTACTATCCAATTCGGGAGAAGGTACAATTACCTCATCAAGTTCTACTTTCCTCCCACTCACTTCTTTCGAGAGAAACTCCTTCTCTAGAAAGGATCCATTCTTAGCGACAAATATCTTGCCTTCGAATATGTGATAGAAGGTGTACCCAACAGTTTCTTTTGGGTATCCTATGAAGACACATTTCTCCGACTTGGGTTCGAGCTTATCAGGTTGAAGCTTTTTCACATAAACATCGCATCCCCAAACTTTAAGAAACGACAACTTTGGTTTCTTGCCAAACCATAGTTCATAAGGCGTCGTCTCAATGGATTTAGATGGTGCCCTATTTAACGTGAATACAACTGTCTCTAAAGCATAACCCCAAAACGATAGTGGTAAATCGGTAAGAGACATCATAGATCGCACCATATCTAATAAAGTACGGTTACGACGTTCGGACACACCATTACGTTGTGGTGTTCCAGGTGGCGTGAGTTGTGAAACTATTCCACATTGTTTCAAGTGAAGACCAAACTCGTAACTCAAATATTCACCTCCATGATCAGATCGTAGAAACTTTATTTTCTTGTTACGATGATTCTCTACTTCACTCTGAAATTCTTTGAACTTTTCAAATGTTTCAGACTTGTGTTTCATCAAGTAGATATACCCATATCTGCTCAAATCATCAGTGAAGGTCAGAAAATAACGATACCCGCTGCGAGCCTCAACACTCATCGGTCCACATACACTAGTATGTATGATTTCCAATAGATCAGTTGCTCGCTCCATTGTTCCGGAGAACAGTGTCTTAGTCATATTGCCCATGAGGCATGGTTCGCAAGCACCAAGTGATTCCAAAAGTTCATCACTATGGAGTTTCTTCATGCGCTTTACACCAATATGACCTAAACGGCAGTGCCACAAATAAGTTGCACTATCATTATTAACCTTGCATCTTTTGGCTTCAATATTATGAATATGTGTATCACTACGATCGAGATCCAACAAGAATAGACCACTCTTCAAGGGTGCATGATCATAAAAGATATTACTCACATAAATAGAACAACCATTATTCTCTGATTTAACTGAATAACCGTCTCGCAATAAACAAGATCCAGATATAATGTTCATGCTTAACGCTGGCACCAAATAACAATTATTCAGGTCTAAAACTAATGCCGAAGGTAGATGTAGAGGTAGCGTGCTGACGGCGATCACATCGACTTTGGAACCATTTCCCACGCGCATCATCACCTCGTCCTTAGCTAATCTTCTTTTAATCCGTAGCCCCTATTTCGAATTACAAATATTAGCAACAGAACCAGTATCAAATACCAAGGTGCTACTACGAGCATTAGTAAGGTACACATCAATAACATTTATATCATATATACCTTTGTTCACTTTGACATCCTTCTTATCCGCCAAATACTTGGGGCAGTTCCGCTTCCAGTGTCTAGTCCCTTTGTAGTAGAAGCACTCAGTTTCAGGCTTGGCTCCAGACTTGGGTTTCTTCGTGGGAGTAGCAAATGTCTTGCTATTCTTCTTGAAGTTCCCTTTCTTTCCCTTGCCCTTTTTCTTGAAACTAGTGGTCTTGTGAACCATCAACACTTGATGCTCCTTTTTGATTTCTACCTCCACAGCTTTGAGCATAGCGAAGAGCTCGGGCATTGTCTTCTGCATCCCTTGCATGTTATAGTTCATCACGAAGCCTTTATAGCTTGGTAGTAGTGATTGAAGAACTCTATCAATAACACTATCTTCGTCAACTTTGCATCCAAGTTGAGTCATATGATTATAATACCCAGACATTCTGAGCAAGTGTTCACTGATAGAACTGTTCTCCTCCATCTTACAGCTGTAGAACTTATTGGAAATCTCATATTTCTCAATCCAAGCGTTTGCTTGAAATTTTAACTTCAACTCCTGGAACATCTCATATGCTCCATGACGTTCAAAACGTCGTTGAAGTCTCGGTTCTAAGCCATAAAGCATGGCACACTGAACTATCGTGTAGTCATCAGAACGAGCTTACCAGGCGTTCATAACGTCCGGAGTTGCTCCTGCTGCAGGCTTGTCACCTAGAGGTGCTTCTAGGACATAATTCTTGTGTGCAACAATGATGATAATCCTCAAGTTACGGACCCAGTCTGTGTAGTTGCTACCATCATCTTTTAACTTAGCTTTCTCTAGGAACACATTAAAATTCAACGGAACAATAGCATGGGCCATCTATCTACAACAACATAGACATGCAAAATATTATCAGGTACTAAGTTCATGATAAATTAAAGTTCAATTAATCAATTTACTCAAGAACTCCCACTTAGACAGACATCCCTCTAATCATCTAAGTGATCACGTGATCCATATCAACTAAACCATGTCTGATCATCACGTGAGATGGAGTAGTTTTCAATGGTGAACAACTTATGTTGATCATATCTACTATATGATTCACGCTCGACCTTTCGATCTCGAGTGTTCCGAGGCCATATCTGTATATGCTAGGCTCGTGGCCGGCGCCGATGCCGGCCTGCTGCATCATGGCCGGCGGGGCTTAACAGGCCCGCTTCGGGTCTGGCTGGGCCAGGGGTGGCCCGGCATGCCCCGCTGTCACGTCCGGACGGCTACCGCGACGATGCCAGAGGCACGGGCCTCCCGCACGACGTCGGTGGAGGTGGTTCCCTCCCGCTCGGCTTCGGTGTTGCTACTCCCATCATGGTGCGTTTCTCTCCGGTCCTCTTGGCCTCATGGTGGTGTTCGTAGTGAGGCGGCATGGGTGACGGCGCAACCGCGTTGGCGCATGGGGGTGGGCGGTGGTCTGGCTGGTCTGCTCTGGTCCGTTGGGCGGGGGGGTTGGAGTGCGGAAGAAATCCTTGCCGGTTCTTCGGCTCTGATGCGGTGACACCTGCAGGTGCCACCATTCTTTCCTGGAGGGTGTCGGTGATATCCATCCCCCTCCTCCCTCCGCGTGCCGGGGGAAACCCTAGGACATGTCCGGGCAGCAGCGTCATCGGCGTCGCATTCCTTCTTGGAGGTACTGCTTGGTACGCGGCGGTTCGGAGCCTCGGGTTGTGGTGGTGTGTTCCTGGAGGGCGTAGCGGTGGCTGGTCATCCATGCTTTGTCGAGCTACCGTTGTTGGCATTTGTTTCTTCTCCTTTTTCTTTTGGACTTGATGTGCTGTTCGCCCCAGCAATCCTTGTATCGGTGTTGGTTGCTTTGGAATACAAAACGGGGGGAAACCCTTTTTCGGTATGCTAGGCTCGTCAAGTTTAACCCGAGTATTTCACGTGTGCAAAACTGGCTTGCACCCATTGTATGTGAACGTAGAGCTTATCACACCCGATCATCACGTGGTGTCTCGGCACGACGAACTTTCGGAACGGTGCATACTCAGAGAGAACACATATACCATGAAATTTAGTGAGAGATCATCTTATAATGCTACCGTCGATCTAAGTAAAATAAGATGCATAAAAGATAAACATCACATGCAATCAATATAAGTGATATGATATGGCCATCATCATCTTGTGCCTTTGATCTCCATCTCCAAAGCACCGTCATGATCACCATTGTCACCGATGCGACACTTTGATCTCCATCGTAGCGTCGTTGTCGTCTCGCCAACTATTGCTTCTACGACTATCACTACCGCTTAGTGATAAAGTAAAGCAATTACATGGCGATTGCATTTCATACAATAAAGCGACAACAATATGGCTCCTGCCAGTTGTCGTTAACTCTGTTACAAAACATGATCATCTCATACAATAAAATTTAGCATCATGTCTTGACCATATCACATCACAACATGCCCTGCAAAAACAAGTTAGACGTCCTCTACTTTGTTGTCGCAAGTTTTACGTGGCTGTTACGGGCTAAGCAAGAACCGTTCTTACCTACGCATCAAAACCACAACGACGTTTCATCAACTATGTGATGTTTTAACCTTCACAAGGACTGGGCATAGCCACACTTGATTCAACTAAAGTTGGAGAAACTGACACCCGCCAGCCACCTGTGTGCGAAGCACGTCGGTAGAACCAGTCTCGCGTAAGCGTACGCGTAATGTCGGTCCGGGCAGCTTCATCCAACAATACCGCCGAATCAAAGTATGACATGCTGGTAAGCAGTATGACTAGTATCGTCCACAACTCACTTGTGTTCTACTCGTGCATATAACATGTTCGCATAAACCTGGCTCATGATGCCACTGTTGGGGAACGTAGTATTTCAAAAAAATCTCTACGCACACGCAAGATCATGGTGATGCATAGCAACGAGAGGGGAGAGTGTCGTCCACGTACCCTCGTAGACCGTAAGCGGAAGCGTTATGAAAACGTGGTTGATGTAGTTGTACGTCTTCACGATCGACTGATCCTAGTGCCGAACGTACGGCACCTCCACAATCTGCACACGTTCAGCTTGATGACGTCCCACGAACTCACGATCTAGTAGAGCTTCGAGGGAGAATTCCGTCACCACGATGGCGTGATGATGGTGATGATGAAGTTACCGACATAGGGCTTCTCCTAAGCACTGCAACGGTATGACCGAGGTGTGTTTCTGTGGAGGGGGGCACCGCACACGACTAAAAGATCAATGATCAACTTGTGTGTCTATGGGGTGCCCCCCAACCCCGTATATAAAGGAGTGGAGGAGGGGGAGGAGCCGGCCCTCTATGGCGCGCCCTAGGAGGAGTCCTACTCCCACCGGGAGTAGGATCCCCTCTCCCTAGATGGACTAGGAGAGAAGGATGGAGAGGGTGAGAGGAAGGAAAGGGGGCGCCCCTCCCCTCCTAGTCCAATTCAGACTAGAGGGAGAGGGGCGCGCGGCCTGCCCTGGTCTCCTCTCTCTCTCTCTCTCTCCACTATGGCTCAATAAGGCACATATACTTACCCGGGGGTTCCGGTAACCTCCCGGTACTCCGGTAAAATCCTGATTTCACCCGGAACTATTCCGATGTCCAAATATTGGCTTCCAATATATCAATCTTTACGTATCGACCATTTCGAGACTCCTCGTCATATCCGTGATCATATCTAGGACTCCGAACTACCTTCGGTACATCAAAACTCATAAACTCATTATATCGATCGTCACCGAACGTTAAGCGTGCGGACCCTACGGGTTCGAGAACTATGTAGACATGACCGAGACTCATCTATGGTCAATAACCAATAGCGGAACCTGGATGCTCATATTGGTTCCTACATATTCCATGAAGATCTTTATCGGTCAAACCGCATAACAATATATGTTGTTCCCTTTGTCATGGTATGTTACTTGCCTGAGATTTGATCGTCAGTATCTCAATACCTAGTTCAATCTCATTACCGGCAAGTCTATTTACTCATTTCATAATGCATCATCTCGTGACTAACTCATTAGTCTTTTGCTTGCAAGACTTATAATAATGTGCATTATCGAGAGGGCCCAGAGATACCTCTCCGACACTCGGAGTGACAAATCCTATTCTCGATCTATGCCAACACCACAAACACCTTCGGAGACACCTGTATAGCATCTTTATAATCACCCAGTTACGTTGTGACGTTTGATAACACACAAGGTGTTCCTCCAGTATTTGGGAGTTGCATATTCACATATTCATAGGAGCATGTATAAGTCATGAAGAAAACAATAGCAGTAAAACTAAACGATCAAGTGCTAAGCTAATGGAATGGGTCAAGTCAATCACATCATTCACCAATGATGTGATCCCGTTAATCAAATGACAACTCATGTCTATGGCTAGGAAACATAACCATCTTTGATTCAACGAGCTAGTAAAGTAGAGGCATACTAGTGACACATTGTTTGTCTATATATTCACACATGTACTATGTTTCCGGTCAATACAATTCTAGCATGAATAATAAACATTTATCATGATATAAGGAAATATAAATAACAACTTTATTATTGCCTCTAGGGCATATTTCCTTCATGTGGACTGGGGGTGCGGCCGCCTATTATAGCCGGTGGCTCGGGCGGGCCATCAATACAGACTAGTGCGAGCGAGGCGGGCGGCGGTCATAGGCTGTCTCACCTCCCGGTGAGCCTGCGCGGCGGACTTCTGGCATTCCTTCCATCATTTCACACAACTACTCGCACATCTCCCAGTGACACTAGGCAGCGAACACGCCTGCCATCAATTCATACACCTGTACACACGCCTCTCGGTCTGCCTGCATGGCGGACTGCTCGCGTGCATCCTGTCAACTCACGCACGCTCGCACGGCACACGGGCGCGTGGCACCACGTATATTTTTTGTTTTTTTGTGATTCATTATGCTGCTTTATTGCTTAACTGAAGCATGGCACGGTCTAACGCACATAGTCCGAATAAATAATCCATATGAGATATTTGTTGCCAGTTATTAACAATCTCCCGTTTGTAAGAAGATTATATCAAAAATTGTCTCAAATTTGACGAAAAATATACAATATCACAGTCTAGTGGTGTTTATATATGACACCACGATAAGTTCCATGAATTTCAACTGAGTTTTGGATTTACTGAATTTTAAAACTCTATATTCTCATTGTTTTTAAATCTCTTGCATGGGGAAACATGCACCCGTGGACACACATATGATTTTGCAATCCATTTTGTTGCACATGTAGATCAAATTTGATTTTTGCACATTAAATCCCTAGGAAATCAATCAACGTATAAAAACGGTTGAATGATCTCTGCTTTTTGAAATTTTAACGCGAAACTCCTTAGGTTACATGTTTACTGCAGAAAAAGTTTGACATGCCTCAGAGTTTCTGTGGTGGTGCGGGATGTGTGTGTCCGTGTGGGGGAGGGGGGTCCGGCAGTTGTGAACCTCCGTGTGGGATTATTGATCATTTTGTGAGTCATAATGCCACATCAAAGTCGTGAATTGGTTATTTAAAGCATTACACAACCCTTTCATACATACATGTTCGGGCCACATGCATGCATTGGTGGTCCTCTCGGACACTCTCTCGTGCGGTTATCAGCGACGTGCCCATTCGTTAGCCCGCAAAGGTTTTCAGTTTCCATCGACAACGCGAGGTATTTGTCCAAATGTGGATTCATCTTGGCATGTGTGTGGTGTGGATCAAGGTGAGTTTCCATATCAAAGTTTGGGCACGGGCGTACACATGAGTCCCTCCCATCGCTTAAAGTGAGGGGCTATGCTCATGGTGTAGTGTGTTTCCGGTTGGCGAAGCATGTGTGCCAATTCAAAGTTGTGCATTGGGTATTCAAACATCACATAACACACGGGAAGATGCACGCGATGGTTTTGTCCTATGACACTAACTTGCGTGTGACTCTCTCTATGGGCCCGCAAGGTCGTCGTCGATCAGTTGAACGTACAACGAGAGAGAGGTTAATTTGACCAACAAGGATGGTTCTTTTTTGGTTTGTGTTATGTATATGCATGGTAGGAGTATGTAGTACATGTCCAAGAGGGGGCAACATGAATACTATGTGGGGACTTTCCAGTTCTCGAGGTAGGTGCCACATCAGAGTTGTGCATTAGTATTGAAACATCACACAATACCATGCACGCGGTGGTTGCCCTTTAGGAACTCACTCGCGTGTGGAACTTCCATCTGTGGGCCTTCGAGGTTGTCCTCCATCACTTTCACCAAACGAGAGAGAGATTAATTTGACCATCAAGGAATGATTCTTTTTTGGTTTGTGCTATACAGTAGAAGTGCATATATACCACACATAGAATGCGGACGTACATATAGCACGTACCACGCATCATGAACCGCGCTCTTTGTGGGGACCTTTCCGGTTTCTGAGGTATATATACACATCCGGGCTATTCTGTTTCGCGTAACAGAATATTATTCTGTTACTATTGTTGAACTGATGAATTTGAGCGGTTGTACTGATGATGTCATTTCGTTGAACTGGTCATTTTTATTAAAAGGGTAAATAAGAGCTCCCTCCCGCTCTCTCCCCGTTCCGCCGGCCACTCCAGCCGTCGAGCTACTCGTGGCCAATCCCTCCACCCGCTCACCATCCTCCATAACCCAGGCCCCACCCTACACTAGTACATCGAGGTGCTATACAAATGGTTTTTAACCCCTTTCCGCGACAGCATTTGGAACCGTCACCTAGTGAGTGTGGGAAATAGGGGGGTCCTTCCCACACGATCCAGAAACCGTCAGGGATATGCCCTCCTGGCACACATGCTCGGCAAAATGAGACCGTGTGCGACCGGCGAGCGACCAAATACGGTTATACGTACAATAGTGCTCAAATAAAATAAAATTGTACAGGCGAAATCATTTCCGGTCGTCAGTACATCCCACATAGCTAGTTCCCGGTAAAAGTTTCCGTCTGTATATACATCCCACACAGTCGCTCTAAGGAAAACGTTTATGTTCGCGGGTACATCACACACAATTTTCCCCGTTAAATCGTTTGTGATACCGTTTCCATTGCACACGATATTAACAATTTTATCGTTTGCGGTATTGAATCCATCACACACAGTTTTTATGTGGTAAACGTTTGCGCCAGGTGGCCTAACACAAACGGTTTATTCCTATAAAATGTTTGCGTTATTGAATGCATCACACGCGGTTTTCTCTCTATAACCGTTTGCAATAGAAAAATCCAATTAGCATGCTAATTATCCGATTATTCATAATCCATTTATTAATCTAATTTACATTTTATATTAAGCACACAATATATTTCATTTTCATAATTGTAATGCATCAAAGTACAATATCATATAGCTTCAGCACTCAGCTACCTCATTACACAACTGCACCAGCACCAAGTTTCACATGCAACATCTATAGCCTTTCGAAATTAGCAATATAGACGGTACATAGACAGATGTATCTCATCTGGAAAACTGCTGAAGCAGAAGGCGAATATTGAGCCTTCATTGATGTTGAAGGTCTTTGTAACTTTAGGCCAGTGCCTATGGATGATTGACCGTCCATCCTTCGTCCTCTTCAGGAACACTTCAATGTTGAACCGTGGGTGTTGTATGAATACCTTCCTCGCCTCCTGACCATACAGGTGGTTTGAGAGGTAATCATCAGTGAACTGCTTTGGAAAGGCCTGAAAACAAGGATGTGCATAAATATCTTCTCTATATTGGAAATGGGGCAAAAGGAATAAAAAAAGGCAAGGTATAATAGTTAGTACCATCTTGTAGTGAACTGATGTCCTCTTCATTGTGCACACAAAGATCTTGTTATTTTTTGTCGCTATTATATTTATCCTAACAATCTTTCTGAGTTTCTTGACTTGACTAATATTCATGGACAACTCATTTCCCCAAATGCAAAAAGGGTCGAACAGTGGGTCAAAACCTCTTACAGCAGGACCTACATGTGCAAGACCAAATTGTTAAAATCCTAAATATTAGAATGGTCTCTGCAATTGCACAATAATGTGCTATTAGATAAAGGACCATGCACGTGCTAACCTCGATTGAAAATCTCAGTGCTTCTCATTGTTTCCCTGCAACACATATAAGGTAGTCAGTCGTCAGGTTAAGTAAGGGTTCCCATGCTATCAGTATAATATGTTGATGAAAAATAAGCACATTGCAGATTCATCAAATTAATTCAAGCCGCATGGAAAACCCATTTACAAACCAAGAATGATTAAGAACTAGAAGATACATTTATTCCCCACATACACAACAATACAAAATTCTACCCACGACAATTGGACATCGCATTGTAGAATTGAACCAAGCAGTTAACTAAACACCACAACAAATGAACCAAACATTAACTGAGCACCACATTGCACAATATAACATACTCCTAATAGAAGATCAGACAGTTAAGCAAACCAAGCACGCCTAACAACTTGGAAATATAGCAATCGTATTTGTTTCACATGTATTTACTACAACCAAATTCAATTTATTCCTCACATGGTATACAATAAAAGAATGCACCCACAACTATTGAACATTGCATTGCAGAATTGTACCAAACAGTTAATTAAACACCACAACAAATGAACCAAACGTTAACTGAGTACCACATTGCACAATATAACATACTACTAATAGAAGATCAAACAGTTAACCAAACCAAGCGTGCTTAACAACTTGGAAATATAGCAATTGTATTTGTTTCTCGTGTATTTTGTATAGCCAAATTCGATTTACTACTCACATGGTATACAATAACATAATGCACCCATAACTCTTGAACGTCGCATTGCAGAATTGAACCAAATAGTTAACTAAACACCACAACACAAATGAACCAAACGTTAACTGATCACCACATTGCACAATGTATAACCAAACCAAGCATGCTTGACAACTTGGAAATATAGCAATTGTATTCGTTTCTCGTGTATTTTGTAAAGATAAATTCGATTTATTTCTCACATGGAAGACAATACAAATTTGCAGCCTGAAGAATTGAACATCACATTTGCAAAATTGAACCAAATAGTTAACTGAAGACGACAACTAATTAACCAAATAGTTAATAAGTGAGCACCACACTGCACGACATATAGAACATATACACTAGAGCAATAGATTACATGGTAAAATTAGATAGCACAATTCACTAGACTTTGTTAAGGAAAGGCAAGAGCAGCACACGCAAAGGGTAAACCAAGCATGGTTAACCGGCATAGCTAGCAAATGGAAAGGTGCTCCTCCCAGATCTGGGGGTCGGCACGAATGGTAGCCATCGCGACCTCATCCGCGCATGGGGCCGCGATTTTCTTTTCCGCTGCCAAATGCTCCTTGAGATCTTGGCTATACTGCGTGCACCATGGCTGAGGGCGACGCTTATTTGGTGGAGGGGTCGGTGATTTGGGGGCATGTGGGATGTGGAAGGAGGAGGAGGATGGGGTTCGGGTGTTGATTACCTGCCTGAATAGACGAGGCCGAGCGGCGCTTGAAAGAAGGAGTGAAGGTTTCAACTTGGAAAGGAGGGTGGAAACAAGGGAAATGTAGCTTTTGGTAAGGGGGAGGGGCAAGGAGGGGATATTTTCACGGAAGCCAAAAATTTGGAATTGCTTCAGCGAAAAAATTGGCGCGCAAAGTGTCATCAGACACGGTCCCTTATTCAGAACTGTGTACGATATGTGAACATCACAAATGATTCAGATAGCTAAACCCGTGTGTTATGAGTTTGAACGTCAAAAAATATTGTCCATGTCCTCATCTTTCACCGGCGACGATTAAAAAGTGAAATGATATTTGAGGAGCAGGCTAGTGTAATTGACGCTTTGACTGTGCTCCAAGATATTTTGTGTTGCATCTTACACGGTTGGTGCTAATAAACTGTGTGCGATCTACTTGATTTTTCTTCTTGATTTGAATTACATAATGAGGTCACAGCTGCAAAGGACGATGTTTGGATTGCTAGAACTTTTATCTGCAGTGAACATGCAACAATAGGTGCATCGTCAAAAAAATTAGAATTATTCAGGGTTCGTTTGGACGTTTTTATATATTAATCCAGATTTGAACTACATGCACATGCTCAAGTGCATATAAACGGGTTGAAAAATCAATGTTGTGTCATTGGTTGCATGCTTAGGTCCCATGCAAGAAATGGGAATGAATTTCAAACACCCTACCACCGTCACTCGGCCGGAAACATTGAGATACCTGGTTTTTAAATTCTAGTAAATCCAAAACTCGTCTAAAATTCATGGAACTTGGCATGCTATCATGGAGCGGCATCAACATGCCGTGGTAAATTAGGTGTCCCATTTGGGGCAGGTTTGGGTATAAGCTTCTCACAAACCAGAGCTTCTCACAACAACCATGATGGTTTCAGTAGGGAACGTGCCTCCTTTGGGGACGAAACGATATATGTTCCCCCTTATTGCTTTCAAACAATTTCTAGTGTCAACATAGAACAACATGAGTGTTGTGTCTAATTTTGGAAATTTTCGGGGTTCGTTTGGACATTTTATGCATTAACTTGGTTCCGTAGGAATTTTGGTGCATAATTCAAATTTGAACTAGTTAAAAAATCAAATATGTGTCCTACGGTGCATGCTTAGGTCCCATGCAAGAAATGGGCATGAAATCCAAACACCCTGCCACCGTCACTCAGCCAGAAACATTGAGATACCTAGTTTTTAAATTCTAGTAAATCCAAAACTCGTCTGAAATTCATGGAACTTGGCATGCTATCATGGAGCGGCATCAACATGTCGTGGTAATTTTTTTTATCCCATTTGGGGCAGGTTTGGGTATAAGCTTCTCACAAACCAGAGCTTCTCACAAACCAGAGCTTCTCACAAAAAGCGTGATGGTTTCGGTAGGGAACGTGCCACCTTTGGGGACGAAACGATATCGGTTGCCTCTTATTGCTTTCAAAAAAATTCTAGTGTCAACATAGAACAACATGAGTGTTGTGTCTAATTTTGGAATTTTTCCGGGTTCGTTTGGACATTTTTATACATTAATTGGGTTTCTAGGCATTTCAGATGCATAATTCAAATTTGAACTACATGCACATGCTCCAGTGCATATAAATGGGTTGAAAAATCAAATATGTGTCCTTCTATGCATTCTTAGGTCCCATGCAAGAAATGGGAATGAATTTCAAACACCCTGCCACCGTCACTCGGCCGGAAACATTGAGATACCTGGTTTTTTAATTCTATTAAATCCAAATCCTCGTCTGAAATTCATGGAACTTAGCATGCTATCATGGAGTGGCATCAACATGCCGTGGTAATTTTTTGTCCCATTTGGGGCAGGTTTGGGTATAAGCTTCTCACAAACCAGAGCTTCTCACAACAAGTGTGATGGTTTCGGTAGGGAACGTGCCACCTTTAGGGATGAAACGATATATGTTGCCTCTTATTGCTTTCAAAAAATATCTAGTGTCAACATAGAACA
This sequence comes from Secale cereale, assembly GCA_902687465.1. Classification (NCBI taxonomy): domain Eukaryota; kingdom Viridiplantae; phylum Streptophyta; class Magnoliopsida; order Poales; family Poaceae; genus Secale; species Secale cereale. The sequence continues at coordinate 480,126,022 of LR738714.1, forward strand.
ACATGAGTGTTGTGTCTAATTTTCGATTTTTTTTCGGGGTTCGTTTGGACATTTTTATACATTAACCAGGTTTTCTAGGCATTTTATGCGCATTATTCAAATTTGTACTACATGCACTTGCTCCAGTGCGTATAAACGGGTTGAAAAATAAAATATGCGTCATTCGGTGCATGCTTAGGTCCCATGCAAGAAATGTGAATGAATTTCAAACACCCTGCCACCGTCACTCGGCTGGAAACATTGAGATACCTGGTTTTTAAATTCTAGTAAATCGAAAACTCATCTGAAATTCATGGAACTTGGCATGCTATCATGGAGCGGCATCAACATGTCGTGGTAAAATTTTTGTCCCATTTGGGGCAGGGTTGGGTATAAGCTTCTCCCAAACTAGAACTTCTCACAACAAGCGTGATGGTTTCGGTAGGGAACGTGCCACCTTTGGGGATGAAACGATATCTGTTGCCTCTTATCGCTTTCAAAAAAATTCTAGTGTCAACATAGAACAACATGAGTGTTGTGTCTAATTTTGGAATTTTTTGGGGTTCGTTTGGACATTTTTATACATTAACTGGGTTTTCTAGGCATTTCAGGTGCATAATTCAAATTTGAACTACATGCACATGCTCTAGTGCATATAAACGGGTTGAAAAATCAAATTTGTGTCCTTCGGTGCATGCTTAGGTCCCATGCAAGAAATGGGAATGAATTTCAAACACCCTACCACCGTCACTCGGCCGGAAACATTGAGATACCTGGTTTTTAAATTCTAGTAAATCCAAAACTTGTGTGAAATGCATGGAACTTGGCATGCTATCATGGAGCGGTATCAACATGCCGTGGTAAAAATTTGTCCCATCTGGGGCAGGTTTGGGTATAAGCTTCTCACAAACCAGAGCTTCTCACAACAAGCATGATGGTTTCGGTAGGGAACGTGCCACCTTTGGGAAGAAACAATATCCGTTGCCTCTTATTGCTTTCAAAACATTTCTAGTGTCAACATAGAACAACATGAGTGTTGTGTCTAATTTCGGAATTTTTGGGGGTTCATTTGGACATTTTTAAACATTAACCGGGTTTTCTAGGCATTTTATGCGCATAATTCAAATTTGAACTACATGCACTTGCTCCAGTGTATATAAACTGGTTGAAAAATAAAATATTTGTCCTTTGGTGCATGCTTAGGTCCCATGCAAGAAATGGGAATGAAGTTCAAACACCCTGCCACCGTCACTCGGCCGAAAACATTGAGATACCTGGTTTTTAAATTCTAGTAAATCCAAAACTCGTCTGAAATTTATGGAACTTGGCATGCTATCATGGAGCGGCATCAACATACCGTGGTAAATTTTTTGTCCCATTTGGGGTAGGTTTGGGTATAAGCTTCTCCCAAACTAGAACTTCTCACAACAAGCGTGATGGTTTCAGTAGGGAACGTGCCACCTTTGGGGACGAAACAATATCCGTTGCCTCTTATCGCTTTCAAAAAATTGCTAGGGTCAACATAGAACAACATGAGTGTTGTGTCTAATTTTGGAATTTTTCGGGGTTCATTTGGACATTTTTATACATTAACTGGGTTTTCTAGGCATTTCAGGTGCATAATTCAAATTTGAACTACATGCACTTTCTCAAGTGCATATAAACGGGTTGAAAAATCAAATATGTGTCCTTGTGTGCATGCTTAGGTCCCATGCAAGAAATGGGAATGAATTTCAAACACCCTGCCACCGTCACTCGGCCAAAAACATTGAAATACCTGGTTTTTAAATTATAGTAAATCCAAAACTCGTCTGGAATTCATGGAACTTGGCTTGCTATCATGGAGTGGTATCAACATGCCATGGTAAATTTTTTGTCCCATTTGGGGCAGGTTTGGGTATAAGCTTCTTAGAAACCAGAGTTTCTCACAACAAGCGTGATGGTTTCAGTAGGGAACGTGCCACCTTTGGGGACAAAATGATATTCGTTGCCTCTTATTGCTTTCAAAAAATTTATAGTGTCAACATAGAACAACATGAGTGTTGTGTCTAATTTTGGAATTTTTCGGGGTTCGTTTGGACATTTTAATACATTAACTGGGTTTTCTAGGCATTTTATGCCCGTAATTCAAATTTGAACTACATGCACTTTCTCTAGTGCATATAAACGGGTTGAAAAATCAAATATGTGTCATTCGGTGCATGCTTAGGTCCCATGCATGAAATGAGAATGAATTTCAAGCACCAGGGCACTGTTGTTTCCCGGCAAAACTTTGAGATACTTTGTTTTTAAATTCTAGTAAATCCAAAACTCGTCTCCAATGCAGGATTTGTGCAGCTCATGGAACGGGAGGCGTGCGAGCGCCGTCCAGTGCGCAGGCTGACCGAGAGGCGTGCAAGCTGTGCTCGAATGAGCAGGCTCACCAGGAAGCGTGTGAGCTGGACGCTGCGCAGGCTCACTAGGAAGCGGGCTCTTTGACTTCCATGGCCGCCCGCCTTGCTCGCATCCTCTCCATTAATGGCGCCCAAGCCACAGTTTAATTTGGTTTTTAAATATAAAACACTCATCGCAAACATTTTAGTTAGAACACATGTATGCAAACCGATAGCTTCCCCAGGAAGCCAAGAGAAAATATGTTGAGCAGGATTTGTGCAGCTCTTGATCGCAAACGTCTTAGGCAGAACACGTGTATGCAAAGTGAGAGCTAAAGTCTCCCCCCTTAAGTGGAGGGAAAATTTGCAGCGCAGGATTTGTGCATCCCTTCAACGCAAACGGTTGTTTTGGATGAGCCGTGTGCAACCACGTACATACAATTTGTCAATCCTTGTAACACTGCGATTTGTCAAAATATGCAGCTAAAAATCACTAGCACTATCTAATTTTTGCAACTAAAATTCAGTAATTAAGCAGTCGTTCTTAATTTATACAAACAGTTCAACTCGACAGCTGAACCGACCAAAATTTTCCCCAATTGTTGCCAACCACGTACTGAAATAGCTAGTTCAACTATATATACTAGCTAATTTTAAGTACATTGTACAGTTCCGCCACATCTATAGTCAGATGAACTGAACAAAATTGCCCCTAAATACTACTACGGAGGGGCTTTGTGCTACTTCCGACAGCCGATCTTCTCTGTCGAGCACGCTCAGTAAGAGGCGGAGGAGGAGGAGGAGCCTACCGACGAGCTGGACAACTACAATACGGTGCATGCCGCTGCTGCACGTTCAACGACGCTCGCCTACTCGAATGCCCACTACAAGCGGGCTGACTGCTCGTAGATCTCCTGATTCCTTGCCTCTTCGTTGGCGTGTGCTGCGGCCACGACTGCGGTAAGACTCTTTGCATGCTCGATGAGGCTCTCCTCCTCCTCCCGCAAGAACTTGATGTAGCGCGCAAGGTCACTGACGTATGTGCGGGCCTCCACCTCCGCATCCCTCCTTCGGGCGGCGGTGGCGGAGCGGGTGATGATCCTGGTGGTCGACGGTGGGCTGGCGGCCACGACAGCTGATGATGAGGTGGCGGCCACAACGGCCACCTCCCGCCTTTGGGCGACGGTGGCGGAGAGGGTGATGGCTGGCAGAGGGGTGGCGGCCACGACGGCCAACTCCCGCCTTCAGGCCGCGGCGGCGTAGCGGGCGATGGCCCTGGCTTTCAACGGTGGTGTGGTGGCAACGGCGGCCGGCAACAGTTGCCGACGGGTAGCGGCGGCCGAGTGTGTGGTTGGTGTTCCGCGCACACCCAACAAGGATGTCACGCGCACTACACTACGTCAGAGACTGCGCCGCCGCTGCGGTGTAGCCTCGCAGCTGGAGCTGTCCTCTGATGACGGCGGAGTGGCTGAGCGACGACGACGGACAAGTGTCATTGGTGATTGTGGGAGAAGCAGATGAGATAAGCTACAGGAAGGGAGGGGAAAATGCGACGCAGGACTTGCCGGCCGTGAGGGTTTATATAGCAGGCCGGTAAGTATTAGGATTTTGGGGGATTTGGGGGGATTTCACCGAGTCGGGCGGGAAGCTTGCGCGGGAACCTGCGAGGTTGCGCGGGAACGGGCTCACTGACGATTCATTGGCGCCACCGTTTGACCAAAAGAACGCCCTCGCGCGCTGCGCAAGCTTGCTTTGTAAGCCATCTGCGGCAGCGGGGTGACAAGACATGCGAGAGGAGGATGAAAGGACACGTACACATACGGTTAATACATAAAAACGTTTGCGATTTAATTACCTACTATACACCCGTCCTGGTTTATAAGTAGGATCTAACTAATAAAATACGAATGCACGTCGCTCGCACAGTTTGTCTTATTTGCCACGTATCACTGTGCTGGCATCTGCTCGCATCCCTCGGCAAGCTCCGCTCACCGTTAGGCGCCGCAGCGTGCTCTGCTCGCGTCCGTCGGCACGCTCGGCTTGTGGAAAGCTTTTCCTTGCGTGTTCAACTATATATATACTATTCATCACCCAGGGTGCAGGATGAGTTATTCTTCACCTGAGGTAATCTTACGATCACTTCATATTTAAATTACATCTGAAATTCAAATAGTTGCATTCCTATTGGTTCAATATACGTAAAATTTAGCATAAGACAAGAAAAATATAGGTGATAAGACAAGAAAAGTTGCAATTTATGTATATTTTACACTATATATATATATATATATATATATATATAAGTTTGTAATTTTACGTAACATAAAATATTTTTTACGGCGATAATATATTTTCTTACGGTCTTTTTTTACGTCGAAAATAAGACAAAACTTACGGAACATAAAATTACGGTGCATTGATGGTAAAAGAGAAGGGGGTGAAGAATAACTATTCCTCACCCAGGGTGACGAATAGTCAATCCCTATACATATATATGGTTGCTCGCCGTTGAGGCGCCGCGGAGCGCTCTGCTCGCGTCCCTCCGTGCGTGCTCTGCCAGCGGTTGGACATGCGCACGATCACGTCGGGGGCCCCATATGTATGCGGTTGTGCCGCGCGCGTTGCCACACGATGCAGTTACGTGCGGCACGATGGAGTTACGCGCTGCAAATTATAACTGCCATCAGGGCCTGCCGATATTCCTGGCCATCCTGCTTCCCCTTTAATTCCCACGGCCATTATAACCTAGTATCTTCAACCTTTCGATCGCGCCCCACAACACAATAAGCACACCCACGACGACACATAGAGAGGGGATGTCTAGCGGCACTCCAATGGAGTTCGGCGAGCATAAAGTGGAGACCCACGCGAGGGAGACGGATCTCTCGGTGGTGTACACCATCGACCCGGCCGTGGTGGATGACTACATCAACACCGTTGAGCAGTTGCTTGCTGGAGACAAGTACAAGGTGGTCGGCATCGACCTCCAGTACATCGCCGGTCGTCCCGGCATAGATCAGAAGGTTGCCGTCGCCCAGTTATGCGTGCGCCATGATGTCCTCATCTACCACCACTGCATGGCCACAGAGCCTTGCGACCTTTTCAACAGGTTTGTCAACAGCACCGACTACAAGTTCGCCACGGTGGAAACCACCAATGATGTAAAAGCGCTCAGGGTTACAGGCTTGGCCTGCCAAAACCTTGTTGAAATCCGTGAGCACTACAGGGTCTGGGGCAGCACGAAGAAGGACTCCTTGGTTGAACTTGCCTCGGCCATCATCGACCCCTACTACGAAAAGATGAAGCAGGATGCCAAGAGAACAAGTCCCATATCCTGGCACAGGGCCTGGATGCGGCAACTGGATGAACCTCACCTTAGGTTTGTGGCCAAGAGCGTGTACACATGCTACGAGATGCACATGCGGATCGTTGACATGAGGAAGTGCCTTGTTACCCAAATCGACGAGCCTGGATCGAGCCACAAGCAGAGCAAGTGTCCCAAGAAGTAGATGATGATCAGGTTATCGTTTATGCTAGTTGATCATGCATGTAATATATAGTTTACTTTATTGGTGTGTGGAAATGTCATGTGTGTAGTAGCCACCTATGTAATTATGCATGTAATAGTTTACTTTGGTGTGTGCAAATGCCATGGTTGTATAGTAGCCACCTATGTAAGTGGATGTTTAATTTGGTTATGCAGCCATGTCAAGTGTGTATATATATATATACTATGTTGTTCTGCATGCATGCAATCCCATCGCACAACACACACGTCTTATTAGCAGCAACCGTGTGTGTTATTATTGGTCTTAGCACACATTTTTTATTATAGACCTGTTTGCCGCGTATTATACATATCTTCTTATATTGAACCGTTTATGTTCTCTTGTCTCAACACAAACAGTTCATCCGAGTGAACCGCATGCCGTATATCGCACACACCTTGATCTACCTGACCGTTTCTTTTGTGTTGCGTAATCACAAACAGTTCATCCGACTGAACCGTATGATGTACATCACACATACCTTCACCTGGCAGCCCGTTTCTTTTGTTCCTCCTCATCGCAAACAGTCAAATGAACTGAACCATATGCCAACCATCGCACACGCAACGAAAATCTGAACCGCATTTGATGCATCCTCCATCACAAAAGTTTTGCACCTTTTTGACGGGTTTTTTACACCCCCGTTTGCGATTATGGCATAGCACATAGTTTCGTCGAAGGGTCTCTCATCATAGTGTCGCGTTAGCAGCATCCTGCAGTAGTGCTAGGCGTGGCGATGGGCGCCGGTGCACGCGACGGCGGCGGCGCTCACGGGGGCGACCGCCGACTGCGACATCGTCCGCCAGGACGTTGATCCACCCAAGATCCCCGGCTGCTCGTACGCCCCCTCCCTTTCCCCCTCCTCCTCCTCCTCCTCCCCGCCTTTCCCGAGCGAGTGGAGCAGCCGGCCCTGGTTCCTAATTGGAGCCCAAAGCCGGGTTGCTGGTGGAGCTCCATTCTGGCCGGGCGCGTGACCCCGGAGCCTCCCAATTCTGAACCCATGGCCGGGTGGCCGGCGGAGCTCCATTCTGGCTCGGCGCGCGACCTCGGAGCCTCCCGATTCCGAACCCATGGTTGGGTGGCCGACAGAGCTCCGTTCTTGCCGTTCCTCACCCCGTGCAGCACCAACACCGCAGTCCACCCGGTGCCACCGACCGTTCACCCCCGATGGCCTCCTGCAAGCACAACGGAGAGAGGTTCATGTCGTCGTCTGTTGCAGTTCATTGTTTTGTGTTTTTCTGAAGATAAATGGAAGTGCAAATGCAGTCCGCTAGGGATTTGCTCTTGAGGTTCATTTTACTTATGTTTTGCAGGAAAAAAGGGTGGTGTGGTTCGGTTGGATGCCCTGTTAATAAAAAATCTTGTTGAAAAACTGCAGTTTGTTGTAAAGATATATGTTTGAGTGTACACCCTTTGCTCTCTACCTCTGTTGTTCATAGTTCTATGGTATTCTTTGAGTACTTGTCAATGTATGTATAGGTGCAAGTGGGCTGATGTGCTACCCATTTCCTTTAACAATGGGATTTCACTACTTGTTCATTCACTTTACACAGATATCACTTAACTATATGGGTTGGTGAGTCGCTCAACATCCCATACTTGCATCCATAATTAGATATGAAATATATTGAAGAGAAGTACATATATAGTCATGATTGTGTGATAAATAGTTTGTCAGGATATGAATGTACTTGATTAAGCCTATATTGTAGTGAGAGTGTCCAAATTTACCAAGGTGTTAGCTTTCTTATTCAGGAAGAGGTTTTCAAGAAGACAAAATCAGTTGAGAAGCTCAAACAAGAAGCTGAGAATTGCCTATAATAGAGTGAAAGATTTAACAATGAGAAGGCTGAGTTTGAGCAAGCTTCCTTCACAAAAGGTACAGTTCCTTGTCTCGACCTCTTTCTTTTGTGCCTTTCACTAGGTAGCGATGTTTTGGTTATGCAATTTTGTGTAAAGTTCACCTTCGCCATGGACATGTTGGGGAACCTAATATTTCAAAAAAAATCCTACGATCACGCAAGATCTATCTACTAGATGCATAGCAACGAGAGGGGAGAGTGTGTCTACATACCCTCGTAGACCGAAATCGGAAGCGTCCAGTGACGCAGTTGATGTAGTCGAACGTCTTCGCGATCCAACCGATCAAGCACCAAACGTACGGCATCTCCACGTTCAGCACACGTTCAGCTCAATGACGTCCCACGGGCTCTTGATCCAGTTGAGCTTCACAGGAGATTTTCGTCAGCACGATGGCGTGGTGACGGAGATGATGAAGCTACCAGCGTAGGGCTTCGCCAAAGCACTGCAATGGTATGACCGGGTGTGTTTCTGTGGAGGGGGGCACTGCACATGGCTAAAATGATGTTGCTTGTGTGTTCTTAGGTGCCCCCTGCCCCCGTATATAAAGGAGCAAGGGGGAGGGCCGGCCGGCCCTTGTAGGCGCGCCAAGGAGTAGGATTCCTAGTCCTAGTAGGAGTAGGAACCCCCTTTTCCTATTCCTACTAGGAGTAGGAAAGGAAGGGGGAGAGGAGAAGTAAAGGAGAGGGGGCGCATCCCCCCTTTTCCTAGTCCAACTAGGAACCCTAGGGGGTGCGGCCAGCCCTATGGGCTACCCCTGTATTTCCCTCATTGGCCCACTATGGCCCGTACTCCCTCGAGGATTCCGGTAACCCCCTCCGGCACTCCGGTTTTACCCGATAACACCGGGAACACTTCCAGTGTTCGAATATAGTCGTCCAATATATTAATCTTTATGTCTTGCACATTCCGAGACTCCTCGTCATGTCCGTGATCTCATCCGGGACTCTGAACTACCTTCGGTACATCAAAACTCATAAACTCATAATACCGATCGTCATCGAACGTTAAGCGTGCGGACCCTACGGGTTCGAGAACTATGTAGACATGACCGAGAATTATCTCCGATAATAACCAATAGCGGAACCTGGATGCTCATATTGGCTCCTACATATTCTACTAAGATCTTTATCGGTCAAACCGCATAACAACATACGTTGTTCCTTTTGTCATCGTATGTTAATTGCCCGAGATTCGATCGTTGGTATCACCATACCTAGTTAATCTCGTTACCGGCAAGTCTCTTTACTCGTTCCGTAATACATAATCTCGTGACTAACTCATTAGTCTTTTGCTTGCAAGGCTTATTGTGATGTGTATTACCGAGAGGGCCCGGAGATACCTCTCCGACACTCGGAGTGTCAAATCCTATTCTTGATCTAGGCCGACACCACGAACACCTTTGGAAACACCTGTAGAGCATCTTTCTAATCACACAGTTACGTTGTGACATTTGATAGCACACAAGGTGTTCCTCCGGTATTCGGGAGTTGCATAATCTCATAGTCATAGGAACATGTATAAGTCATGAAGAAAGCAATAGAAGTAAAACTAAACGATCATAGTGCTAAGCTAACGGATGGGTCTTGTCCATCACATCATTCTCCTAATGATGTGATCCCATTCATCAAATGACAACACATGTCTATGGTTAGGAAACATAACCATCTTTGATCAACGAGCTAGTCAAGTAGAGGCATATTAGGGACACTTTGTTTTGTCTATGTATTCACACATGTACTAAGTTTCCGGTTAATACAATTCTAGCATGAATAATAAAAAATTATCATGATATAAGGAAATATAAATAACAAATTTATTATTGCCTCTAGGGCATATTTCCTTCAATCTCCCACTTGCACTAGATTCAATAATCTAGTTCACATCGCCATGTGATTTAATACCGATAGTTCACATCGTTATGTGAATAACACCCATAGTTCACATCGCCATGTGACTAACACCCAACAGGTTTACTAGAGTCAACAATCTAGTTCACATCGCCATGTGATTAACACCCAAAGAGTACTAAGGTGTGATCATGCTTTGCTTCGTGAGAGAAGTTTAGTCAGCGGGTCTGTTACATTCAGATCCGTATGTATTTCGCAAATTTCTATGTCTATAATGCTCTGCATGGAGCTACTCTAGCTAATTGCTCCCACTTTCAATACACATCCAGATTGATACTTAGTGTCATCTGGATTAGTGTAAAGCTTGCATCGGCGTAACTCTTTACGACGAACTCTTTATCACTTACATAATCGAGAAACATTTCCTTAGTCATCCAGTAACTAAGGATAATTTTTTTCCGTTGTCCAATGATCTACTCCTAGATCAAAATTGTACTCCCTTGTCAAACTCAGGGCAGGGCATACAATAAGTCTGGTATACAGCATGGCATACTTTATAGAACCTATGGATGAGGCATAGGGAATGAATTTCATTCTCTCTCTATCTTTTGTTGTGGTCGGGCTTTGTGTCTTACTCAACTTCACACCTTGCAACACAGGCAAGAACTCTTTCTTTGACTGTTCCTTTTTGAACTACTTCAAAAACTTGTCAAGGTATGTACTCATTGAAAAAACTTATCAAGTGTCTTGATCTATCTCTATAGATCTTGATGCTCAATATGTAAGCAGTTTCACCGAGGTCTTTCTTTGAAAAACTCTTTTCAAACACTCATTTATGCTTTCCAAAAAATTCTACATCATTTCCGATCGACAATATGTCATTCACATATACTTATCAGAAAGGTTGTAGTGCTCCCACTCACTTTCTTGTAAATACAGGCTTCTCCAAAAGTCTGTATAAAACCATATGCTTTGATCACCTCATCAAAGCATATATTCCAACTCCGAGATGCTTGCACCAGTCCATAGATGGATCGCTGGAGCTTGCATATTTTGTTAGCACCTTTAGGATTGACAAAACCTTCTGGTTGCATCATATACAACTCTTCTTTAATAAATCCATTAAAGAACGCAGTTTTGTTATCCATTTGCCAGTTTTCATAAAATGCGGCAATTGCTAACATGATTCAAACAGACTTAAGCATCGCTACGGGTGAGAAAGTCTCATCGTAGTCAACCCCTTGAACTTGTCGAAGACCTTTTGCAACAAGTCGAGCTTTGTAGACAGTAACATTACCGTCTGCGTCGGTCTTCCTCTTGAAGATCCATTTATTTTCAATGGCTTGCCGATCATCGGGCAAGTCAACCAAAGTCCACACATTGTTCTCATACATGGATCCCAGCTCAGATTTCATGGCCTCAAGCCATTTTACGGAATCTGGGTTTAACATCGCTTCCTCATAGTTTGTAGGTTCATCATGGTCTAGTAACATGATTTCCAGAACCGGGTTACCGTACCACTCTGGCACGGAATGCACTCTGGTTGACCTACAAGGTTCAGTAGTAACTTGATCTAAAGTTTCATGATCATCATCATTAGCTTCCTCGTTGATTGGTGTAGGAATTACTAGAACTAGTTTCTGTGATGTACTACTTTCTAATTCGGGAGAAGGTACAATTACCTCATTAAGTTCTACTTTCCTCCCACTCACTTCTTTCGAGACAAACTCCTTCTCTAGAAAGGATCCATTCTTAGCAACGAATATCTTGCCTTCGGATCTGTGATAGAAGGTGTACCCAACAGTTTTCTTTGGGTATCCTATGAAGACACATTTCTCCAACTTGGGTTCGAGCTTATCAGGTTGAAGCTTTTTCACATAAGCATCACAACCCCAAACTTTAAGAAATGACAACTTTGGTTTCTTACCAAACCACACTTCATAAGGCGTCGTCTCAACGGATTTAGATGGTGCCCTATTTAACGTGAATGCAGCTGTCTCTAAAGCATAACCCCAAAACGATAGTGGTAAATCGGTAAGAGACATCATAGACTGCACCATATCTAATAAAGTATGGTTACGATGCTCGGACACACCATTACGTTGTGGTGTTCTGGGTGGCGTGAGTTGTGAAACTATTCCACATTGTTTCAAATGAAGTCCAAACTTGTAACTCAAATATTTGCCTCCACGATCATATCGTAGAAAATTTATTTTCTTGTTACGATGATTTTCTACTTCACTCTGAAATTCTTTGAACTTTTCAAATGTTTCAGACTTGTGCTTCATTAAGTAGATATACCCATATCTGCTTAAATCATCAGTGAAGGTCAGAAAATAACGATACCCGCCGCGAGCCTCAACACTCATCGGTCCACATACATCAGTATGTACGATTTCCAACAAATCTGTTGCTCGCTCCATTGTTTCGGAGAACGGAGTTTTAGTCATCTTGCCCATGAGGCATGGTTCACAAGCACCAAGTGATTCATAATCAAGTGATTCCAAAAGCCCATCAGCATGGAGTTTCTTCATGCGCTTTACACCAATATGACCTAAACGGCAGTGCCACAAATAAGTTGCACTATCATTATTAACTTTGCATCTTTTGGCTTCAATATTATGAATATGTGTATTACTACGATCAAGATCCAACAAACTATTTTCATTGGGTGTATGACCATTGAAGGTTTTATTCATGTAAAAAGAACAACAATTATTCTATTACTTTAAATGAATAACCGTTTTGCAACAAACATGGTCAAATCATATTCATGCTCAACGCAAATGCCAAATAACATTTATTTAGGTTCTACACTAATCCCGAAAGTATAGGGAGTGTGCAATGATGATCATATCAATCTTGGAACCATTTCCAACACACATCGTCACCTCACCTTTAACTAGTCTCTGTTCATTCAGTGTAAGGCCCAAGATGCGATTATATCCCGATCACGTGACACTTACGTGATTGGGGCACAACCGCATTCGGGCGCTTAGCAAGATGGATATCATTACATCGTACCATTACATACATACATAAGGGATACAACATTACATACAAGTCACATGAATACAACAATATCAATACAAGTATCCGACTACAGATACAAACATGAAAAGCACAAAGACATCCATCTGCTATCCCAGGCTGCCGACCCGGGACCTAACCCAAGACTGAAGAAGAAAGAACTCCAAACAACGAACAACGCTCTCACGTCAAGACATCGGAAACCTGCACCTGCAACTGTTGTTGTAGTATCTGTGAGCCACGAGGACTCAGCAATCCCATAACCATGGGTAACAAGACTATCAAAGCTTAATAGGTAGGAAGAGGTAAAGTGGTGAGGTTGCAGCAGCGGCTAAGCAAATATATGGTGGCTAACTTACGAGTACAAGAATAGGATGAGCATCTACGCAAACGGTCGCAACTAGTAGTGATCGCTAAAGATCCTGAACTACATACGAGTCAACCATAACCCCATTGTGTTCTCTTCTCAAAGTGAAAAGAGACAGTCACGGTTACTCACACAGTTGTGTGTTTTTACTTTGGATCCTCTGCCAAGTTTTCTACAACCGGACATTTACAAATTCCAATCTGCCACATAACCGCGGGCACGGCTTTCGAAAGATCATAACCCTGCAGGGGTGTCCCAACTTAGCCCATCACAAGCTCTCACGATTAGCTGAAGTGATAAATATAATATCATCACCCCTTATCTTAGGGAAATCCGATCAGGCTCGGCATCCCGGTGCACAAGACATTTCGACAATGGTAAAACAAGTCCAGCAAGACCTCCCGACGTGCCGACACCCTGATAGTAGCCGCGCGTATCTCGTCTCTTGCCACGTCCGGATGAGCAGTACGTACAGCAACCGAAGACCCCAGATAACTGGGTGGCGCCGCAAGTGGCTCTAGTTTGGGACCAACACCATCAGCACTGGCCCCCCCTGTATGTAGAAGAATCCTCGGGTAGCGCTAACTCCCTATGCAATTTAATTAATTAATTAAGTTGTTATTATGAGCAAATTAAAACCAATGTTGGGCCTTGCTGGAGGAATTTTATTCAAAGTCGAACTGTCAAGGGGTCCCCATCCACCCATCGTGTAAGGAACGCAAAAATCAAGGAACATAATGCCGGTTTATCGGCGCCTAAGGTGGCATGAGTGAAACAAAACACCGAGCAAAAGGCCAAGCCTTCCACCCATGCCCAGTATATAGGTGTGTTAATAATAATCATAGATATTATGATATTCCAACAACAAGTTCCCTCCTGGAACGAACTTCATCTTCACCTGCAACTAACAACGCTATAAGAGGGGCTGAGCAAGCGGGTAACATAGCCAAACAATGGTTTTTTGCAAGGAAGGTGTCAAAGGTTAGAGGTTTCATGGCAACAAGGAGAGGCTGCCATAAATGATGGGTAGCGCGACATGTAACGATAGCATCGAGACAACTAAGCAAAGGCAATGATAGTAAAGGTATCCAAGGGTACGGTCATCTTGCCTGAGATCCCGCAAGGAAGAAGAACGGATCCATGAAGAAGACGGAGAAGAAGCCTTAAGGAAGAACCACGGGTAGACGAACGAATCATCACGACGCAACGGAACAAGCACTAACGAGAAGAAGCAAGCAATACGGTAAACAAACCACTCAAGAACATGACAATATGCACTACCAAGTAGGATGCAAAACAAGTCTACTTATGATGCACAGAAAGTCTACACAGGAAGCAAAACATGGCAAGGTAGGAAACACAGCAAAACAACACAAGTCTATATGATGCAATACATGGCAAGATATGATGCATGGCAAGTCTATACAGGAAGCACAAAAAGTCTATACAGGAAGCATAGAAAGTCTATACAGGAAGCATTACATGGCAAGGTAGGAAGCATAGAAAACAACACAAGTCTACATGATGCAATACATGGCAAGATATGATGCATGACAAATCTATACAGGAAGCACAACAAGTATATACAGGAAGCATCACATGGTAAGGTATGATGCATGACAATTCTATACAGGAAGCATGGCTGATGCACTAAGGAAGCACTGCAGATGCACTAAGGATGCATAGCAAAACAACATAGGAAACACAGAGATACAACACAAGGAACATGACAATATGCATCAAGCAAGAAACTTCAAAACATGTTACCAAGAGGATAATATGAATCTACATGCAAAATCACACAAGTTTCATATAGGACTTGCCCAAAACGGAGCAACGGACTAAAAGATTCACATGTAACAAGATATAACAACAAGCTGAAATTAACAGCCACATAGCAACTTTGGAGCATGATAAATATAAGCTACAACACTCAAACATGGTGACAAGAAGCATGAACATGAAGTAGACATATCCTACAGCAAACAAGTTCATTGGAGCATCTCCATAGGAGGCACGGATCAATAGCAACAAGCTACGACATTTTGAACATGACAACAAAATCGTGACAGCAGTATTTTATAGCAACTTGAGAGCAAGAAGTAAATATGCTACAGCCACCCAAATGAGCATGTGAGAGCATGAATGGATAGGCAACAACATATACAACAAGGAATCATCAATAGTCACCCCAAAACTAACATGGATTTGCCTAGAACAACAAGCAAACATGGCATCTGGATATTACAGATTCCAGACTTAGTGAAATTTCACCAAGTGTTAAAATGGTAACAACAACATGGCAAGTTTGCAAGCATGTTTAAGTCAACACAAGGCATATCATGGAAAGTTAAATGCACCACATCAAAGAGCACATCATGAAGATTCTAAAACATCTAGGCATGTGACATGGGGAGAAACACAACAATAGCAACGAGCTCCTCAACTAGGCATCTCATAACAAGTTACAAAACATAACAGCCAAATGCACTTTTGCAACATATATAAACATGGCAATACGAACTCAAACAAGCATGCTATAGCAACCAACATGTAGAGCATCTCATGATGAACATTTTGACATATCACTTGCATCATTTGGATAAACATGCACCAAGTTATCATATCTCAAACATGGCATGAAAACAACAAGTAGCAGCAGTTTATAACAAGTAGCACGCTTGCAGCAGATATTTAAGCATCTAGATGAACTCAAACATGCATGGTACAATGGAACAAAGTGTAGAGCATATCACCACGATCATTTTGACATATCATTCACTCAAAACGGATAAGCACACAAAAAGTTATCATCATGCAAAGTAGCAACATTACTGCAGACAGAAATAAAGACTTAGCAGATTTTTTGACAAAACAACGAGCGCTAGAAAACTATCTATCGCACCGGGTGGGGAACTGGGCTGCTCACCGAGTGGGCATGGCCCAGATCTGGAGGAGGGATAGGCAGGCCGGCCTAGGTGCTGCAGATGGGCCATGGGGCTGTTGGGCCAACGGGTGGCCTGGGCCACCGCGGGATCTGGCGCTGCGCGTCCTCGGCCCAAGAGGGAGGAGCGAGCAGCAGGCCGCACTGGGCTGGCGGAGGCTGGCGAGGCGGAGGCCCAGGGAGGCAAGCGCGCTGGAGGCGGGTGGCCCCGCTGGAGCGGCTGTCGGGCCGGCGAAGCGCGGAGGTGGGCCGCTGGCAGGGGGAGGAGCGAGCAGGCCGGGCCCTCGTGGCTGAGGCGAGCGAGCGGCAGCCGGCGGTTGTCGTCCGCTCGTGCTCCTCCTCGAGCACGAAGCCAGGCAGGGCGGCGGTCGCTGGAATCCGGCAAGGGGCGGCCGTGGAAAAGCCTGGGCGGAGCAGATCAGGCCGGGAAGCGGCGGATCCGGCCATCCCGCGCCCGGATCTGGCCGGAACGGCACGGATCGGCGACGGGAGCGACGGGGAAGCTGCAGAGGCGGCCATGGCGCGGTGCGGCTGGAAGCACGGCACGGCAACGGTGGAAGCACGGCGCGGCAACGGTGGAAGCACTGCGCGGAATTTGAGGAGGGAGGTAGGGGAAAGCCAAAAATGGACTAGGGGCAGTCCATTTATAGTAGGAGGGCTAGGGTTTGGAGTTTGGAGGGGTTTTAGAGCCCTCCGATCGCGATTCGACGGATCCGATCGCGAGGTGAGGTAGAATGGGCCTAGGGGAGGTTAGTGGGCTGTGCAGAGGGCCTTGGGCTTAGATGAGAGGAGAGAGAGAGAGAGACCCGCGGAGGTTTTCGGAGACCGAAAACGTCCGACGAAATAACCGGCGACTAGTGCCGCTATAATTAACCGTTGGGCTATCAAACGAGCTCCGAATGCGATGAAATTTGGCAGGCGGCCTGTCTACACTATAATAAGACCACACGCCAAGTTTCAACCCATTCCGAGAACATTTTCCGGCCACTCACAAATTAAATATTCTGAGGCACCGCGGGCGCGTGCAAGTGTGTCTGGGCTCAGAACGGACAACGGAGAGGACGAGGAGGCTCAGACGAATGCAATTTTTGAAAACATGCTGATGCAACACACAAGATGACATGGCAAGATGCACACGCAAGCAGATGACATGGCACTGACAACGAATAACTGGCTGACACCTGGTGCACCGGTCTCGGGGTGTCACAACACTCCCCTACTAACAAGAGATCTCGTCCCGAGATCTTAGGAACGAGACGGGAGATAAAAAGGAAGAACAAAGTTCTTTGAGGACAAAAGAGCGAAACCAAAGAATCTTAAGAGGTTGGGCCACTCAGAAAGAAGAATGCAACGAAGAAGAACGAAGAAGAACGAAGTTGCAAAGACTTCGTTAGACAAGAGGAAGAACGCACACGACAAGAACCAAAAGGTTGAAGGATATGAAACAAGAGCTGAAGGAACAAGAATACATAGAAAACCACCCCGGTTAAAAGAGATAGAAAAGAAATCTTCACAAAGGAATTCGGGGAGCACTCCGGCTAAAACTGAAAGAAAATAGCACACCGGTTGAACAAGAATGGAATAGAACGAGAACTTGAGAAGATGGGATAAAAACATGACGAAAAGAACAAGACAATACCTCCGGAATAATTGAAATGATGGAATAAAAGAACGGAGAAGAAGATGACGACTTTGAGCACGAATGAATTTAAAATAGCATCTTCAAAGAAGGACTTGAATGGAGTTGTTGATAAAATCAACAACAAAAGAATAAGCTTGTTGTGGACTTATGAAAACATCTCAAACTTGAGGTGAATTACTGCCAGAACGAAAGATTGAAGAGATGAGGTGAAGGAAGAAATGCAAAACTCCACTTGAAAAGAATAGGGAGAATTATTTGCACTCGAGAGGCAAAAGAATAATGCTTGAGCTGCTCCAGAAGAATTAGATGAATGTTTGAAGAATGATTTACATGATGAAGAGCCACCATGAAGAACTCCGGTAACGAAAGGATAATGATTTAGAATGACGGATGAAAAGAACAAGATTAAAGCCTTGCGATGATTAGTCGGGGTTCCGACGAGATAACCGAGAAAAAAAACTTGAACTCCGGGAAGAAAAGATGAAAGGACTTGGAACTAGAATTTATTCATCAAGAATAAACTCCGAAGGAAGGTATTAAATGAACTTGATGAAAAAGGAATAAGAATTATGTTATGCCCATCCTCCATCAATTAAATTGATGTGAAGCAATGGATTCACACACTACTTATTCTCCTTGAAATGATTAAAGAGGGAAATCTCGCGAACTTGCGAAAATCTTCATGAAACACCGGTAGGATTGGAATAAAGATGAATGAATTGACATGATAGCACCGGAAAAGAACTGTTGAGCGAATCACCGTAAGAATTAAAGCCGAGTGAGGAAAAGAACAACCACCGGGAAGAATTAAAATCGAGTGAAGAACAAGAATAACCACCGTAAGGAATGAAATTGAACGATACAAGAGGACAGGCCACCGAAAGAATTGAAATTGAGTGAATACCATAGAATGAATCACCGGGAAGAATAAGTACTTGAGGACAATTTGAATGACAAGAACGAAGAGATTGTGAACTGATTAAAGAATGCTTGAACGAAACACCCGAAGAATGTGAGACGAGCGAAGAGGCATCAATGAAGAATATTTGGAGGAAGAAGTTGAAAACTGAGAACGAAGAAATTTTCTGAAATGATGGCCTTCGGAGGAAGACAAAGAAAAGAATTCATGAAACACTCCGGAAGAATGACAAGAAGAAAGGTTGAACCAACGACGAAAAGAATTAAAAGCGATCTTGGAGAAGGCATATGACTGATGGAATCCATACTTACGTCACAATTGAAAAGAATTTAGGAATACTCCGGAAAAATAGAAGATTCAGGTAAGATCCTGGGAAAAGACCTGTGGGTTAGGGCCCACCGAAGGGAGAACTCCGTTGAAAAGGATTGAAAGGGAGATGATGCACCGAAACAATTGAAAAACTCGAAATAGGTGACAACCTCAAATGACTTAGAACACAGACGAATATCCTGAGATTTCTTCGGAACTCCGGAATAATTAAATGGTGAGAGGCGAACGAGCAAAGTGAAGCAATTGAGCCGAATAAAAAAGAATATGACGAACACCGAATACTAATAGAATCCACCGGAAAGAAAAGAGATGAATAATATCAAATGAGAGGAGAATTCACCGGAGAAGAAAAGAGATGAAGGATGATGAACTAGACGAGAATTCACCAGTTGAAATAACCGAGGAAAGAATGCAAAGGATTTACACGAGTAGGATGGATACTCGATTAAGGACTCCGGCTCCGAGAAGCAAAAGGGTGGGAGGGTGGGAAAAGAAAGACCACAACGGACGGGGAAAATACCATCGGTTGAAAACAACTGAGGTTGATCTTGCAAAGAAGAAGAGGGTTGAATCCACTTGACGAGAGATGCACCAGATGAAAGAACTAACAACGCAATAATCGAAGAACTAACACGTGATCCTAAAAAAATTTGAAGGGGAAGAGGGGTAATTCAAAACACCTACGTCAAGATTCCTCACCAGAGCGACGAAGGGACTGAGGAGTAAAAAGAATTCCTACTCTCCGATATAACTAGACTCCGAAAAAGTTTTCTGCTAGACGGCCAAACTACGATCAATCAAGGGGGCTCCTATGGCCGGTCGAGGCTCTGATACCAACTTGTAAGGCCCAAGATGCGATTCTATCCCGATCACGTGACACTTACGTGATTGGGGCACAACCGCATTTCGGGCGCTTAGCAAGATGGATATCATTACTTCGTACCATTACATACATACATAAGGGATACACCATTACATACAAGTCACATGAATACAACAATATCAATACAAGTATCCGACTACGGATACAAACATGAAAAGCACAAAGACATCCATCTGCTATCCCAGGCTGCCGACCCGGAACCTAACCCAAGACTGAAGAAGAAAGAACTCCAAACAACGAACAACGCACTCACGTCAAGACATCGGAAACCTGCACCTGCAACTGTTGTTGTACTATCTGTGAGCCACGAGGACTCAGCAATCCCATAACCATGGGTAACAAGACTATCAAAGCTTACTAGGTAGGAAGAGGTAAAGTGGTGAGGTTGCAGCAGCGGCTAAGCAAATATATGGTGGCTAACTTACGAGTACAAGAATAGGATGAGCATCTACGCAAACGGTCGCAACTAGTAGTGATCGCTAAAGATCCTGAACTACATACGAGTCAACCATAACCCCACCGTGTTCTCTTCTCAAAGTGAAAAGAGACAGTCACGGTTACTCACACAGTTGTGTGTTTTTACTTCGGATCCTCTGTCAAGTTTTCTACAACCGGACATTAACAAATTCCAATCTGCCACATAACCGCGGGCACGGCTTTCGAAAGATCATAACCCTGCAGGGGTGTCCCAACTTAGCCCATCACAAGCTCTCACGATTAGCTGAAGTGATAAATATAATATCATCACCCCTTATCTTAGGGAAATCCGATCAGGCTCGGCATCCCGGTGCACAAGACATTTCGACAATGGTAAAACAAGTCCAGGAAGACCTCCCGGCATGCCGACACCCTGATAGTAGCTGCGCGTATCTCATCTCAGGCCACGTCCGGATGAGCAGTACGTACAGCAACCGACGACCCCAGATAACTGGGTGGCGCCGCAAGTGGCTCTAGTTTGGGACCGACACCATCAGCACTGGCCCCCCTGTATGTAGAAGAATCCTCGGGTAGCGCTAACTCCCTATGCAATTTAATTAATTAATTAAGTTGTTATTATGAGCAAATTAAAACCAATGTTGGGCCTTGCTGGAGGAGTTTTATTCAAAGTCGAACTGTCAAGGGGTCCCCATCCACCCATCGTGTAAGGAACGCAAAAATCAAGGAACATAATGCCGGTTTATCGGCGCCTAAGGTGGCATGAGTGGAACAAAACACCGAGCAAAAGGCCAAGCCTTCCACCCATGCCCAGTATATAGGTGTGTTAATAATAATCATAGATATTGTGATATTCCAACAAAAAGTTCCCTCCTGGAACGAACTTCATCTTCACCTGCAACTAACAATGCTATAAGAGGGGCTGAGCAAGCGGGTAACATAGCCAAACAATGGTTTTTTGCTAGGAAGGTGTCAAAGGTTAGAGGTTTTATGGAAACAAGGAGAGGCTGACATAAATGATGGGTAGCGCGACATGTAACGATAGCATCGAGACAACTAAGCAAAGGCAATGATAGTAATGGTATCCAAGGGTATGGTCATCTTGCCTGAGATCCCGCAAGGAAGAAGAACGGATCCATGAAGAAGACGGAGAAGAAGCCTTGAGGAAGAACCACGGGTAGACGAACGAATCCTCACGACGCAACGGAACAAGCACTAACGAGAAGAAGCAAGCAATACGGTAAACAAACCACTCAAGAACATGACAATATGCACTACCAAGTAGGATGCAAAACAAGTCTACTTATGATGCACAGAAAGTCTACACAGGAAGCAAAACATGGCAAGGTAGGAAACACAGCAAAACAACACAAGTCTATATGATGCAATACATGGCAAGATATGATGCATGGCAAGTCTATACAGGAAGCACAGAAAGTCTATACAGGAAGCATAGCAAGTCTATACAGGAAGCATTACATGGCAAGGTAGGAAGCATAGAAAACAACACAAGTCTATATGATGCAATACATGGCAAGATATGATGCATGACAAATCTATACAGGAAGCACAACAAGTATATACAGGAAGCATAACATGGCAAGGTATGATGCATGACAATTCTATACAGGAAGCATGGCTGATGCACTAAGGAAGCACTGCAGATGCACTAAGGATGCACAGAAAAACAACATAGGAAACACAGAGATACAGCACAAGGAACATGACAATATGCATCAAGCAAGAAACTTCAAAACATGTTACCAAGAGGATAATATGAATCTACATGCAAAATCACACAAGTTTCATATAGGACTTGCCCAAAACGGAGCAACGGGCTAAAAGATTCACATGTAACAAGATATAACAACAAGCTGAAATTAACAGCCACATAGCAACTTTGGAGCATGATAAATATAAGCTACAGCACTCAAACATGGTGACAAGAAGCATGAACATGAAGTAGACATATCCTACAGCAAACAAGTTCATTGGAGCATCTCCATAGGAGGCATGGATCAATAGCAACAAGCTACGACATTTTGAACATGACAACAAAATCCTGACAGCAGTATTTTATAGCAACTTGAGAGCAAGAAGTAAATATGCTACAGCCACCCAAATGAGCATGTGAGAGCATGAATGGATAGCCAACAACATATACAACAAGGAATCATCAATAGTCACCCCAAAACTAACATGGATTTGCCTAGAACAACAAGCAAACATGGCATCGGGATATTACAGATTCCAGACTTAGTGAAATTTCACCAAGTGTTAAAATAGTAACAGCAACATGTCAAGTTTGCAAGCATGTTTAAGTCAACACAAGGCATATCATGGAAAGTTAAATGCACCACATCAAAGAGCACATCATGGAGATTCTAAAACATCTAGGCATGTAACATGGGGACAAACACAATAAGAGCAACGAGCTCCTCAACTAGGCATCTCATAACAAGTTACAAAACATAACAGCCAAATGCACTTTTGCAACATAGATAAACATGGCAATATGAACTCAAACAAGCATGCTATAGCAACCAACATGTAGAGCATCTCATGATGAACATTTTGACATATCACTTGCATCATTTGGATAAACACGCACCAAGTTATCATATCTCAAACATGGCATGAAAACAACAAGTAGCAGCAGTTTATAACAAGTAGCACCTTGCAACAAGTATTTTAGCATCTAGATGAACTCAAACATGCATGGTACAATGGAACAAAGTGTAGAGCATATCACCACGATCATTTTGACATATCATTCACTCAAAACGGATAAGCACACAAAAAGTTATCATCATGCAAAGTAGCAACATTACTGCAAACAGAAATAAAGACTTAGCAGATTTTTGACAAAACAACGAGCGCTAGAAAACTATCTATCACACCGGGCGGGGAACTGGGCTGCTCACCGAGTGGGCACGGCCCAGATCTGGAGGAGGGAGAGGCAGGTCGGCCTAGGTGCTGCAGATGGGCCTTGGGGCTGCTGGGCCGACGGGTGGCCTGGGCCACCGCGGGATCTGGCGCTGCGCGTCCTCGGCCCAAGAGGGAGGAACGAGCAGCGGGCCGCACTGGGCTGGCGGAGGCTGGCGAGGCGGAGGCCCAGGGAGGCAAGCGCGCTGGAGGCGGCTGGTCCCGCTGGAGCGGCTGTCGGGCCGGCGAAGCGCGGAGGTGGGCCGCTGGCAGGAGGGAGGAGCGAGCAGGTCGGGCCCTCGTGGCCGAGGCGAGCGAGCGGCAGCCGGCGGTCGTCGTCCGCTCGTGCTCCTCCTCGAGCACGAAGCCAGGCAGGGCGGCGGCCGCTGGAATCCGGCAAGGGGCGGCCTGGGAAAAGCCTGGGCTGAGCAGATCGGGCTGGGAAGAGGCGGATCCGACCATCCCGCGCCCGGATCTGGCCGGAACGGCACGGATCGGCGACGGGGAAGCTGCAGAGGCGGCCATGGCGCGGTGCGGCTGGAAGCACGGCGCGGCAACGGTGGAAGCACGGCGCGGCAACGGTGGAAGCACTGCGCGGAATTTGAGGAGGGAGGTAGGGGAAAGCCAAAAATGGACTAGGGACAGTCCATTTATAGTAGGAGGGCTAGGGTTTGGAGTTTGGAGGGGTTTTAGAGCCCTCCGATCGCGATCCGACGAATCCGATTGCGAGGTGAGGTAGGATGGGCCTAGGGGAGGTTAGTGGGCTGTGCAGAGGGCCTTGGGCTTAGATGAGAGGAGAGAGAGAGAGTCCCGCGGAGGTTTTCGGAGACCGAAAACGTCCGACGAAATAACCGGCGACTAGTGCCGCTATAATTAACCGTTGGGCTATCAAACGAGCTCCGAATGCGATGAAATTTGGCAGGCGGCCTGTCTACACTATAATAAGACCACACGCCAAGTTTCAACCCATTCCGAGAACATTTTCCGGCCACTCACAGAATAAATATTCGGAGGCACCGCGGGCGCGTGCAAGTGTGTCTGGTCTCAGAACGGACAACGGAGAGGACGAGGAGGCTCAGACGGTTGCATGTTTTGAAAACATGCTAATGCAACACACAAGATGACATGGCAAGATGCACACGCAAGCAGATGACATGGCACTGACAACGAATAACAGTCTGACACCTGGCGCACCGGTCTCGCGGTGTTACATCCTGCAACTCTCGTTTCGAGTTACTAATTTTAGCAACTGAACCGGTATCAAATACCCATGGGTTGCTATGAACACTAGTAAAGTACACATCAATAATCTGTATATCAAATATACCTTTGTTCACTTTGCCATCCTTCTTATCCGCCAAGTATCTAGGGCAGTTCCGCTTCTAGTGACCATTTCCTTTGTAGTAGAAGCACTTAGTTTCAGGCTTGAGTTTAGCTTTGGGTTTCTTCACGGGAGTGACAACTTGCTTGTCATTCTTCTTGAAGTTCCTCTTATATCCCTTTGCCCTTTTCGTGAAACAAGTGGTCTTGTTAACCATCAACATTTGATACTCTTTCTTGATTTCTACCTTCGCCGATTTCAGCATCGCAAAGAGCTGGGGAATAACTTTCGTCATCCCTCATCACGAAGTTCTACTAACTTCGTGATAGTGTCTAGAGAACTTTGCCAATTACTATCTTATCTGGAATATTAACTCCCACTTGATTCAAGTAATTGTAGTACCCAGACAATCTGAGCACATGCTCACTGGTTGAGCTATTCTCCTCCATCTTGTAGGCAAAATACTGTCAGAGGTCTCATACCTCTCGACACGGGCATGAGTATGAAATACTAATTTCAACTCTTGGAACATCTTATATGCTCCATGGCATTCAAAACGTTTTTGAAGTCCCGGTCGTAAAGCGTGGTGCACTAAACTATTAAGTAGACATCATATTGAGCTTTGTCAAACGTTCATAATGTTTGCATCTGCTCCTGTAATGGATCTATCACCTAGCGGTGCATCGACGACATAATACTTCTGTGCAACAATGAGGAAAATCCTCAGATCACGGAACAAGTCCGCATCATTGCTACTATCATTTTTCAACTTAGTTTTCTCTA
The DNA here is from genome assembly GCA_902687465.1 of Secale cereale. Lineage (NCBI taxonomy): Eukaryota > Viridiplantae > Streptophyta > Magnoliopsida > Poales > Poaceae > Secale > Secale cereale. The sequence goes on from LR738714.1 coordinate 480,151,210, forward strand.
GAAACATGTCAAAACATAGGGGAGCTATAACGCGAGCTATTGATCTACAACATAGTTTGCAAATACTATCAGGACTAAGTTCATGATAAATTAAAGTTCAATTAATCATATTACTAAAGAACTCCCACTTAGATAGACATCCCTCCAGTCATCTAAATGATCACGTGACCCAAATCAACTAAACCATGTCCGATCATCACGTGAGATGGAGTAGTTTTCAATGGTGAACATCTTATGTTGATCATATCTACTATATGATTCATGCTCGACCTTTTGGTCTCCAGTGTTCCGAAGCCATGACTGTACATGCTAGGCTCGTCAAGTTTAACCCGAGTATTCAGCATGTGCAAAAAGGTCTTACACCCGTTGTATTTGAACGTAGAGCTTATCACACCCGATCATCACGTGGTGTCTCGGCACGACGAACTGTCGCAACGGTGCATACTTAGGGAGAACACTTGTACCTTGAAATTTTGTGAGGGATCATCTTATAATGCTACCGTCGTACTAAGCAAAATAAGAAGCATAATAAGATAAACATCACATGCAATCAAAAATATGTGACATGATATGGCCATCATCATCTTGTGCTTTTGATCTCCATCTCCAAAGCATCTTCATGATCACCATCGTCACCGGCGCGACACCTTGATCTCCATCGTAGCATCGTTGTCGTCTCGCCAACTATTGCTTCCACGACTATCACTACCGCGTAGTGATAAAGTAAAGCAATTACATGGTGATTGTATTTCATACAATAAAGCGACAACCATATGGCTCCTGCTAGTTGCCGATAACTTTACAAAACATGATAATCTCATACAATAACGTATAACTCATCACGTCTTGACCATATCACATCACAACATGCCCTGCAAAAACAAATTAGACATTCTCTACTTTGTTGTTGCAAGTTTTACGTGGCTGCTACGGGCTTAGCAAGAATCGTTCTTACCTACGCATACAAAACCACAACGATTTTTCGTCAAGTATGTGATATTTTAACCTTCACAAGGACCGGGCATAGCCATACTCGATTCAACAAAAGTGGGAGAGACAAACACCCGCCAGTCACCTTTAAGCAACGACTGCTCGTAACGGTGAAACCAGTCTCTCGTAAGCGTACATGTAATGTCGGTCCGGGCTGCTTCATCTCACAATATCGCTGAATCAAAGTATGACATGCTGGTAAACAGTATGACTATTATCGCCCACAACTCATTGTGTTCTACTCGTGCATATCATCTATGCATAAACCTGGCTCTGATACCACTGTTGGGAACCTAATATTTCAAAAAAGAATCATACGATCACGCAAGATCTATCTACTAGATGCATAGCAACGAGAGGGGAGAGTGTGTCTACGTACCCTTGTAGACCGAAAGCGGAAGTGTCTAGTGACGCGGTTGATGTAGTCGAACATCTTCGTGATCCAATCAATCAAGCACCAAACGTACGGCACCTCCGCGTTCAGCACACGTTCAGCTCAATGACGTCCCACGAGCTCTTGATCCAGTTGAGCTTCACGGGAGAGTTTTGTCAGCATGACGGCATGGTGACGGAGATGATGAAGCTACCGGCGCAGGGTTTCGCCTAAGCACTGCAACGGTATGACCGAGGTGTGTTTATATGGAGAGGGGCACCGCACACGGCTAAAACGATGTTGCTTGTGTGTTCTTAGGTGCCCCCTGCCCCCGTATATAAAGGAGCAAGGGGGAGGGCCTGCCGGCCCTTGTAGGCACGCCAAGGAGTAGGATTCCTACTCCTAGTAGGAATAGGAACCCCCTTTTCCTATTCCTACTAGGAGTAGGAAAGGAAGGGGAAGAGGAGAAGGAAAGGAGAGGGGCGCCTCCCCCTTTTCCTAGTCCAACTAGGAACCATAGGGGGGTGCGGCCAGCCCTATGGGATGCCCCTCTCTTTCCCTCATTGGCCCACTATGGCCCATACTCCCTCGGGGGTTCCGGTAACCCCCTCCGGCACTCCGGTTTTACCCGATAACACCCAGAACACTTCTGGTGTCCGAATATAGTCATCCAATATATTAATCTCTATGTCTCGAACATTCCTAGACTCCTCGTCATGTTCGTGATCTCATCCGGGACTCTGAACTACCTTCGATACATCAAAACTAATAAACTCATAATACCGATCGTCATCGAACGTTAAGCGTGTGGACCCTACGGGTTGGAGAACTATGTAGACATGACCGAGACTTATCTCCAGTCAATAACCAATAGCGGAACCTGGATGCTCATATTGGCTCCTACATATTCTACGCAGATCTTTATCGGTCAAACCGCATAACAACATATGTTGTTCCTTTTGTCATCGGTTTGTTACTTGCCCGAGATTCGATCGTCGGTATCACCATACCTAGTTAATCTCGTTACCGGCAAGTCTCTTTACTCATTCCTTAATACATCATCTCGTGACTAACTCATTAGTCATTTGCTTGCAAGGCTTATTGTGATGTGTATTACCGAGAGGGCCCAGAGATACCTCTCCGACACTCGGAGTGACAAAGCCTATTCTAGATCTATGCCAACACCACAAACACCTTTCGAGACACCTGTAGAGCATATTTATAATCACCCAGTTACGTTGTGACGTTTGATAGCACACAATGTGTTCCTCTGGTGTTTGGGAGTTGCATAATCTCATAGTCATAGGAACATGTATAAGTCATGAAGAAAGCAATAGCAGTAAAACTAAACAATCATAGTGCTAAGCTAACGGATGGGTCTTGTCCATCACATCATTCTCCTAATGATTTGATCCCGTTCATCAAATGAGAACACAACATGTCTATGGTTAGGAAACATAACCATCTTTGATCAACGAGCTAGTCAAGTAGAGACATACTAGGGACACTCTGTTTTGTCTATGTATTCACACATGTACTAAGTTTCTGGTTAATACAATTCTAGCATGAATAATAAAAATTTATCATGATATAAGGAAATATAAATAACAACTTTCTTATTGCCTCTAGGGCATATTTCCTTTAGGACTGCATGGCATAGACCCTTTGTTCCTGGCCTCCACTCCGTCGAGGCACGGGTCCATCGTCACTTGTTACTTATAGTTCAATTAATTTGTTGTTTCGTTGCGGTTTGTTGGTCTATTGTGGATGCGGTTGCATTTTGTAGCTCGTTGTGGATGACTTCTCATTGGTTTTTCTCCGATTCAGTTTAAGTTCTCTGTTATTCAATTTGTTTGTTGTTTATAGGTTCTACAAGTTGTTTGCAATTTAATTCAGCCGATACAGAGCTACCCATTGTGCAGTCCACCTCACACTACCGATGCAATCTCCCTTTCCTTTTCTCTGTGATCCGCTATGCAGTCTACATGGTCACGCTCCCTTGCATTTCACTAGCGCACTGAATGAGGTTTCATTTTTTATCAGGGGCTGGTTGTATTTTTACATGGGGCTGATTGTACTTTTATGAGGGGGGTCAATTGCAAGGACATGACCGTAAAATCATAGGTGGTGATTGTATTTTTACGAGGGAATATTATTCTTTTTAGTAGTTCATCACGCCATCGTGTTACTAGTGTTGAACTGATAAATTCGAGCAGTTGTACTGATGCTATCATTTCGTTGAACTTATCATTTTTATTAAAAGAGTAAATAGGAGCTCCCTCCCGCTCTCTCCACGTTCCGCCGGCCACTCTAGTCTTCCATCGAGCTACTCGCGGCCGATCCCTCCACCCACCCGCCTCCCCCCGGCAACCTAGGCCCCACCCTAAACGCAGTGATGGGTGCCGGGGCGCGGGCGATGACGGCGGTGCTCGCGGAGGCACTCGTACTGATCTCTATGTGTGTTTTTGTATAGATGAGGTATTTTTCATAGAGTAATTTTGAATGGTTCCGAAAAAAGTACTTAAACTGATGTCCCCATGGGTTTGTACTGAGCGTGTTTTCACGGACTAGATTTTACTCTTTTATATTGGTATGGCTTTTCCTCGTAACTTTTCAATGGTTTACGGTTTTCATAGTCCTCGAACTTGCATGTTTTGTATCATTGAAGTGAATGATATTTTTTCGAAAAGAAAATGTTTTGCGTGTTTCTTTTTTTAAACCCAATTTTTTTCAACGATGTTTTGGACTTCTCGCCTTTTACAACTTGAACTTTTTCCATTTGAATTTTCGTGGGTTTTTCTTTTGTTTGAGCTTTTTCCCAGACTTATCTGAGACGTCATGTTTGAACATACAACTTTTGTAGTTGTGAACATGTGGTTTTTTCCATTTATCAAATTGCTTTTTTCCTCCAAACTTTTGCTGCTACAATTCTTGTTTGCAAATTTATTGTCCCTTGAGTTAGAACTTATGCAATTTTTCATTTTAAATTTATGGTACTTACGGTACTAGAGAGTTTATACTATTAAAAAATGATCACTCGATGTTCTTTTAGTTTTAGTTTTAAATTTTCTTTCTCATGCTTATCCTTACTGACGGTGTCATCACCATCGTACCTTTATGGTTTATATAGTTGAATGGACTTACATACCATTTTCTTCTTTTAAAAACTTATGTTTTCTTCTCCAAACTTCCTACCTGACAAGAATCAGAACTTATTTATTTTTTTACATTTGTACTTCCAAGTGTCTTTAATGACATTTTCACTATTTTACTTTGTTTTACCTAATCAAACAGGCGCACACCACATTTGAAGAAACAATATACGAATCTTTAAAGCACTAGGGGGATAACCATTCCACAGGACTTCATGTATGCCTTCGTCATAGAAAAATAGAGCTAATATCGCTAAGTTCTAAGGTTGAGTAAATGAATCGTACCGAATATTGTCAAAACCCTGCATTTTTCTCACTAAAACAAACGTATGTACTTGCATACAATCCTCTTTGAACTTAGACGACACCTAGTGCCCAACTTGGATGATGACCAGTGCTCAACTCGAACGGAGGAGGTTGTCGTTGCCTTTTAACCATGAATGCTTCTAAAGACACTGGGAATTACTTCAAAACTGCGTTATACTTTTTAACATGAGGGTTCTCTCAGCTGGGCCCAGAAGCAATGATACATCATATTTTTATTCTGCAAGAACAAAACACTTCAATAATTAACAGCTAATCTATCAGTACATGCAGAACAATTTTAGTTTTGAGAACAAACTTCCATTGATGTGTTAAACTCTGAATCTGTATAGAGGACATGATGGGTCTCAGGCTACTTAGAAAATCTTGACACACTTTTACCATGAGGCACCTTCTCCCTGATGTTGAATAGACGAATGTAGATAAAGAAACAATTCAATATTTTTCTAAAATAAGAGCTGAACTGAGGTGTTGCCGGGGGAAGTAGATGTGTCTTCAAAGTGAAAAAGATGGACGGCGCGCCATTGAGGCATTAAAGCAAACACTAGCAAGGCAAGTAGAGATGAGCAAAATTTGCAACTTCCATTGTAGTGGAGAAGACGTTAACATGCACTGGAGCATGGCATGCTGGAGTGATACACTTCGCGCCTACTCAATGCCACGGTACCCTGCACACACCGGCCAACAATTAACCACGTGCAATTGGAGCTACAATACGAATTGAACTGGATGAAATTAAGAAATTGAACTGACAAAAGAAACTAGACACCACAGGTACATCAAATAAAAAAACTGGAGTAGTTAGTACCAACTACTAAACTAATGTATTGGATATTGAACTTATAAATTGTATATTGGCAAACTTTTTACACTTGACGGGAGTAATCAACATGAACTTTTTCTCTCGAAGTTACATCATGTATTCCTAGACGATAATATCTGATCATCAGGGAAACAAATGTTTGAATGCCCGAGATAGTAGTGTGTGATCTTGTTGATAAAAACATAAAACATGCTAAAATATTTCAGGAAACATGCTAAAATTGGTCATGTTTAGTGATCAAGAAAATATTTAGAGGTCATTGTTCGAAATCTTTTGTTTGTGAACTCTTAAGCGAGCAACGATTGAACGTATGTAGAGATACAAGGATGAGATGACAAAAGCTGAACTTTAGGAGGTGTCGAAGAAGAACAGCCAACGACGGTGGTCAAATAATTTTGTAGACCACGGGAACTAAAAAAATTATCCACTGGTTTTCTAACTAGAGAATTGTAGGAATTAGCAAAATCGAACTACCCTATTATAAAGAAATGAAGAGAGTTAAAAAATGCTAACAGGTAGTACTAAATAGGACTATTACAAAGAACTTCTTACAGTACCTAAACTTGCCTTAGGGACAGAGGCATCCCTAAACTTGGTCGTCCACAACAAGATACGTGAACTCGGTGTAGACCAGTAGTTGAACTTAGTACACATCCATACTAGCACCAGCAGCACAAGTCACAGTGGGTACCAGGAGTGCCGGTTTGGTGCTTGACATGTAAGATGATCTGCAAATACACACAAAGGTGAACTGAAATTTTTGGTTTTTTATGTATAACAATATAACAACATCTATGGATTTCACCCTTCAAAATGGGTTCAAACACCACTTCGAAGCAATACATCCGAGCTAGCGTCCATTCATCGAGCCATCTCAGTTTCATCACTTGACACGAGCAAGCACGTACCACGGCCTGGACATCTTTGTACAGGTGAACGGACATGGGTGGTGGATGTGAACGGCCAGGTCCCTCCGGTGGCGGAGCCCCGCCGGGAGGAGATGGCGTGGTGGTGTGGGAACCAGGGGAGATGGGGCGCTGCGGCTGCCAGAGCAAGTGCTATGACCTGAAATTCGTTTTTTTAAGAAGTGTATGAGTGCATGATGTTCTGAATCAGAAGCAGGTTCTCATATGTACTCTTTTGTTAAAGGATTAATGTCAATGATGCATCCCTTTTGATGCTTCTTTACGCACGAAAGCCAATTAAAAATTCTACAATACTTTTAATGAAAGAACAACAGAGGAGGGAGATGACTTGGATCAGAGCTTGTAGGCAATTATCTAGTTCATCCATGAAGACTCTGTCCCATGGTGAGAGGTGAATCTGCAGGTTGTGCCAGCAAGCCATCACCGGGAGATGGTAGGGCCTCACCGCCCTCTCACCCGAGGAGGTGCTCGGTAGCCTGGCCAGTGTGCACGGCAAGGGGGAGGAGAGACTCCAATGCTATATTTGGGAAGACGATGCACGACTCACGCAGGCTAAACTCTTGAACTTGATCCACGACAATCTTTGAACCCCCTACAAGAAAAGAATATATATATCATACATCATTTTTATTTATATCTTGCTCAATCATGCACCCGAAGAAATTTAAACACAAGAAAATATCAGCCTTTTGGCTCCCAAACCTCCTGCACATACATTTTTGAACTGATGTTTTTTCTGCCATTGCACTGTTGTTGATATATATTCGGATGAACTATCAAATGCAATACATTTTTTCTTTCTTTCAGGAATAAGAACAAACACGCACGGAGCACAAAATGCAAGCCATCTGCATTAGATGTCGTTGAAACAAGTTGAACTATATGTTCTAAGATATTTGAACTTATCTAGGGATCCATGGGAAGGGTGCAAGGGGCGACAGCTACCTGCATTCCTAGACCAGGCGGCGGTGCTGATTCCTCCTTCGTTACTATACAAGTCCGGATTTTCTTTGAACTTCTCCCATTGTATCCTCTAATTTTTTTCAATTGTTCGACTCAAAATTCTGCGATTTTTCACCACACACATTTATCTGTTATTGACTTAAACCACCAAAATACAAAAGTGCAGCACAACTTTTCATTCAGTCCACATACGGAAGATGATTTTCTCATATACATTACAGCAAACAGCTTGCATATGCCAAATAGGAACACTAAGAACAACTACCTTTGTCAAATTATCCATCAGGCAGCAAGGAACCTCATCTAAACTGGTACATCAGAAAACAAAACAAAATCAGATGAATGAACCCCAAAAGAACCAGTGTGGCGGCATGCACTGGTGCCGACAGAAGCTCATGCGTCATGGAGCATGGCAGGAGAGTTCAGATGGATAAGCGAGGAAGAGTTGGACTGGCGTGAGCCCCATAGCTGGACGAGCACGGGAGGAAGTAGTGTGTGGGGGCGACAGGGGCTGGTTCCCAGCGTCGTAGGTTGGAAGCAGCGACTGGGGGCGGAAGGTGGAGAGTGCCAACGGCGGTTTCCCATGGAGGTGGTTGGGTCCGAGGGCGGCGGCGGTGGCTGGGTTTGGGGGCGGCGCCAGTCGCGCTTGGTCGGGGGCGGCGTCGGTCGTGCTTGGTCGGGGGCTCCGTTGGTGGCTGAGTCTGAGGGGGGTGGCTGCGTCTCAGGGCGGCGGCTGGGTCCGACGAAGAATGGTGGCGGTGGGCGGCGGCGAGGAAGGTTAGACACGAAGGGGTGAGGTGTGCGTGCGGGAATGGAGAGGTGTGCTACTTATTGAGCTTGCGTTGGTTTTTTCCTTGAAGAGGGAAGGGTGATGCAGCAAAGTAGATATAAGTATTTCCCTTAGTTTGAGAACCAACGTATCAATCGAGTAGGAGATGAATGCGCAGATTACCAATACCTGCATAAACAATCAAACAACTTGCACCCAACTTGCCCTACCCCCCTGGGCGCGCCCTCCACCCTTGTGGCCGCCTCGTGGCTCCTCTGACTTGGACTCCAAGTCCCATGGGTGTCTTTTGGTCTAAGAAAAATCACCGTGTAGGTTGTATTCCGTTTGGTATTCCTTTCCTGCGAAACTCAAAAACAAGGAAAAAACATAAACTCGCACTGGGCTCTAGGTTAATAAGTTAGTCCGAGAAATGATATAAATAGCATATTAATGCATATAAAACATCCAAAACAGATAATATAATACTTCCTCCGTCCCAAAATAAGTGACTAAAATGACTCGATTTTGTACTGAGTTTAATACAAAGTTGAGTCACTTTTGAGTCACTTATTTTGGGACGGAGGGACTAGCATGGAACAATCAAAAATTATAGATACATTGGAAACGTATCAAGCATCCCCAAGCTTATTTCATGCTTGTCCTCGAGTAGGTAAATGATAAAAGCGGAATTTTTGATGTGGGATGCTACCTCGCATATTTATCAATGTAATCTCTTTATTGTGGCATGAATATTTAGATATGTATGATTCAAGACAAAAGTTTATATTGACATAAAAAACAATAATACTTCATGCATACTAGAAAGCAAATCATTAAGCTTCAAAAATAACATGGCTAAAGAAAGTTATCCCTGCAAAATCATATAGTCTTGTTATGCTCCCTCTTCTTAACACAAAGTATAATCTGGTCCACCCCGGTGTCAGCCAAGCAATTGCATTCATACTCTTACATCCTTGAGCTTATTCAAGTCTTCACACAATACATGAGCGTGAGCCATGGATATAGCACTATGGGTGGAATAGAAGGTGGTAATAGACAAAAGTAGGGAGAAGTCTCACAACAACTAGGCAAATCAATGGACTACGGAGATGTCCATCAAATGATACCAATGTAAGTGAGTAGGGATTGCCATGTAACGGATGCACTAGAGCTATAAGTGTATGAAAGCTCAAAAAGAAAACTAGTGGGTATGCATCAACTTGCTTGCTCATGAAGACCTAGGGCATTTGAGGAAGCCCATCGTTGGAATATACAAGCCAAGTTCTATAACGAAAATTCCCACTAGTAATATATAAAAGTGACAAAATAGGAGACTCTCTATAATGAAGAACATGGTGCTACTTTGAAGCACAAGTGTGGAAAAGGATAGTAACATTGTCCCTTCTCTCTTTTTCTCTCATTTTTTAGGCTCCTCGTTTTTTGGAAAATCTTTTGGCCGCTTGAGACTTCTTGGCCTCTTTATTCATAACCTCACATGGGACAATGTTCTAATAATGATGATCAGTACACTTTTATTTACTTACAACTCGATACTAGAACAAAAATATGACTCTATATGAATGCCTCTGATGGTGTACCGGGATGTGCAATGATCAAGAGTGATATGTATAAAAAATAAAAGGTGGCCAAGCCACAATGCTATGCCAACTACATGATCATGCAAAGCAATATGACAATGATGGTGCGTGTCATAATAAACGGAATGGTGGAGTTTCATGGCAATATATCTCGGAATGGCTATGAAAATGCCATAATAGGTAGGTATGGTGGCTGTTTTGAGGAAGGATATATAGTGGGTTTGATGCACCGGCGAAAGTTGCGCGGTACTAGAGTGGCTAGCAAGGTGGAAGGGTGAGAGTGCGTATAATCCATGGACTCAACATTAGTCATAAAGAACTCACGTACTTATTGCAAAAAGTTTATTAGCCCTCAAAGCAAAGTACTACTACGCATGCCGCTAGGGGAGAGGTTGGTAGGAGCTAACCATCGCGCGCTCCCGACCTTCACGCAAAGATAAACAATCAAGACACAATGCACTTCAATTTGGTTACATAGCTAGGAGACCATACATGCATGCTACGGGAATCACAAACCTTAACACAATTATTTCTTCAACTCCACAATTTACTACTAGCATGACTCTAATATCACCATCTTCATATCTCAAAACAATCATAAGGAATCAAACTTATCATAATATTCAATACTCTATATATGAAAGGTTTTATTACACCTCCCTTGGATGCTCATCATATTAGGACTAAATTCATAACATAAACAAATTACCATGATGTTTAGAGATTCTCAAAAAAAAATAAGTGAAGCAAGAGAGTTAAAAAAAATCTATAAAATAAGGCCACCTCGTGCTCTAAAAAGATACAAGTGAAGCACTAGAGCAAAATTGCCTAGCTCAAAAGATATAAGTGAAGCACATAGAGTATTCTAATAAATCATGATTCATGTGTGTCTCTCAAAAAGATGTATTCGGCGAGGATGATTGTGGAAAACTAAAAAGCAAAGACTCATATCATACAAGACGCTCCAAGCAACACACATATCATGTGGTGAATAAAAATATAGCCTCAAGTAAAGTTACCGATAGACAGAGACGAAAGAGGGGATGCCTTCCCGGGGTATCCCCAAGCTTAGGATCTTGGTTGTACTTTAATATTATCTTGTGGTGCCTTGGGCATCCCCAAGCTTAGGCTCTTGCCACTCCTTATTCCATAGTCCATCAAATCCTTACCGGAAACTTGAAAACTTCACAACATAAAAATCAACAGAAAACTTGTGAGATCCGTTAGTAAAACAAATTCAATCCTTACTTGTAGGTACTGTTGTGAACTCATTCTTATTTTTATTGGTGTAATATCTACTGTATTCCAAATTTTCCATGGTTTATACCCCCTGATACTAGCCATAGATGTCGTGGAATTAACACGTCAGATGTCCGGTTTAAGGGACTTAGGTGTGGAGCCATCGCGCGGTTAGCTTGAAGAGGTTAAAAGCACACAAAGGACACAGAGGGTTTATACTAGTTCGGCCCCTTCGATGAAGGTAAAAGCCTACGTCTAGTTTGGTTTGGTATCGCTTGGGCGTCGATGAACAGGGAGGAGATTGCTTGCCTGTCTCTCGACAGATCGTTGCTTTTCCCTTCAACCATCACCTGATCGTTCCTTTATATAGGAGGCAACGCCCGGTCCGGTTTACAGAGTCCCGAGGCCGGCTCATAATCGTGTCCGCCTCGGTCTCTATTCTCTCTTCCTTGTACCTCAAGTTACATAATAGGACGGTTTATAAACCATAAACTTTACACATGGGCCCTAAGCCTTCATGGGCCGTAACCTCTACTGGGTTTATAATTACATAGCTACATTACCAAAATCCGGATCTCCCTAGCCGGTTTATACCTGCTAGTAATATTCCTGACATTAGGCCCCAGAATGATTTGAACTTGTTCATGTCAGTCTTCTAAATCTTGCATAAACTTCTTCCATGTATCTTCTCTGTTTTGTAAACCGGCTATGACGTCATCTTTAGAAATCATTTTATTCACTCGTGACATCACCTCCGCATTAATTGCTCACAACTGTTTGTTACCTTTGTTTAAAGCTCATCCCGAAAATCGAGGCGACAATGGAATCTTTATCCAATCTGACCTCCTCAAATCCCGCGCCTGCCGTTTCATATCTCAACCCTTATAAATACCGCTGCGTCGTGTTATCTTTCTTCCTTCCGCTCTTCTTCTTCCTCCGTCGCCTGAAGCTCCGCTGTCACCCTCGAGCTCATCACCGTCGTCAACCAGGCCGCTGCATCACCCTGAAACGCGTCCAGAGCCATTCCGTCGCCGTCTCCCTCTGTCTCAGGTATTCCCCTTCTCTTGCTGCAGATCCGTGATCTAGGGTTCCTCCATTGCTTCCGCCATTAGACCTCGAAGCGTTTGCTGTTCATCCTATACGCCATGTCTGCAGTAGATTCCAACCTTGGATTAGCTTCAAACTCGCTCCTGCTCCGTAGTTTTAGACTTAGATTCAGATTTCTAAGTTCGACCTTAGATTCATTTGCTATGTAGAAAAACCTTCGAAGTTCTTCTGTGATAGACTTGCGTAAATTTCGTCTTTTTCTTACTGCTCAGATCTATTTAACTTTAGCCTCTTGTAGAAACTTGTTTCTTCGTCTTGATAAATTTGCAAGTTACTTGCCGGTTTAATCGATCATATATTGCTCCTGCGACGCATCAACCATGAATCCGACGGTTTAGCTTCGTCTTTTTTGTTATCATAAACCGGTAGCAACTCGTCTCCTACCTGCTTCCGGGTTGTCAATACCATTAGTCTCCTGTCTAAATCGTCGATGTAATTTGATAGCACAATCCGGTTTATGCTTCAGCACTTGTATAATCAGGATTTTTCACTTTACTTTTTCAGCACTTTCCCTTTGCCCATATGTCTACCAAGCAGTTTGTTTCCTGCAACTGGGTTCCTTCCCGCATTACGGAAGAGGACTTAGTAAATGCTGCTTCGATTGGTATTCTGGGCCCCCAAGCAGTTCTGAAATGGCGGGCCCCAGGGGAGGAGTGTCCCCCTACCCCCAAAGAAGGAGAAATCATTGTTTTCTTTGATCATCTAGCCCGGGGTTTTAGCCCGCCCGGTTCAAAGTTCTTCCGGGACGTGCTGGCCGCCTTTCAGCTTCACCCTCAAGACATAGGTCCCAACTCCATGTCAAACATCTGTAATTTTCAAGTCTTCTCCGAGGTGTACCTTCAAGAAGAACCGTCAGTGGATTTGTTCCGGGATTTTTTCCACTTAAACCGGTGATGGCTTCTCGCCCCTCGTTGGTTACCCCAAGTGGAAGGTTGAGATGTAGCGTAGCGGCAAATTTCCCTTGGCAAAGATACCAAGGATCGAATCCCGTGAGACTCCGAGGGTCGACAAGTAGGTGTCAACGGCGCCAAACTTAGCGGTTGACAGGACCTGCACATAGATACAGATAACTTTGCTCCCAACGAGTTCAGAGAGGTTGTCAATCCCACCGGCCTTGTTGTTTACAAAGGATCAAACACAAGAGATAATAATGATAGCTATGACTGCAACTAGTAAATAAAAACAGGAAGTAAATAGAAGGTGTGATCAGTGGTGGTAATATGGACCGGGGTCCCATGATGTTCACTAGTGATGTCTCTCTCCCAAAAGACAATAAAACAGCAAAGCGAGGTAAACAAATTACAGCTAGGCAATTGACAGGATTATGTGCGCAAACCAATGCTAACTATGCTGCAAAGAAAGGTAGAGGCTCAAAAGCATGGGCGGTACGCCATGGCAAGTAGACCGAAATCCATCTGCATCTACTACTAATCATCCACCTTGAGATATCTATCCAGAACATCTCGCTGGTATTAAGTTGCGAATCCCACCCAAAGTGTAAACTCAAAGCAATAGACAACTGCATTAAAAGAACTTTGCGTAAAGTAAACAATCCTTGCACCCGCAAGTACAAGCACCGTTGTTTTCCCCCTTGTGGCAACAACACATCCCCTAGACTCATGTTTCCGTCACTCAAGCTAGTCATCAGGGGGCATGAACCCACAATCAAGCATAACGCTCCCTCTTGGAGTTACTACCTACTACTCGGCCAAAGCAATAAACAGCAACGGAGAACATGCAAGAATTACTCAAGAACATAAATATAAAAGAGGTGAATCAAATATATTACTCAAACACAATCTGAACATAGTCTCATAATCCATCAGATCCCAGCAAACTCAGCATAGCAACAGCAGAAATATTACATATGTGCCTCGATCATGTAGGGCAGCTCACGAGGTCTAAACCATGAAGAACAAAGAGGGGAGGAGAACATCACATAGCTACTGATCATGGACCCATGGTCCAAGGTGGACTACTCACGACTCATCCGGGAAGCGTCCATGGTGGTGGTTCTCCCCTCCGGCAGGGTGCCGGGAAGAGTTCTCCTGATGCTCCTGATCTTGGAAGCGCTGTGGCGGCGGAACAGAGGCGAGATCGCGAAAAAGGGTTCCGTCCTCGAGGGTTTCGGGACGAGAGGAATATATATGCGAAGGGGGGTCACCAGAGGCGGAGCCGGGGCCCCAGGCGCCCCCCTGGCGCGGCCAGGGGTGGGGCCGTGCCAGGTGGTCGCCTGGGCCACCCCTGGCTCCCCTCTGGCCCCGCTTTGGTTATTCGCGAAGCTTCATATACGCTGATTTTTCCTGTATTTTTCCCGGAATTTTTGGAGCACTTTTAATATGGGGGAAACCTGAAATAGAAAAATAGCAGAAAAAAGGAACTGGCACTGGGGTGCACTGAGTTAATAGGTTTGTCCAAATATGATCAAAAGTGTATGGAAGTGCATCAATATCATAGCAATATCACACAAAAGAAGCATGGAGCAAGCAAAAATTATAGATACGCTTTGGACGTATCAACATCCCCAAGCTTAATTCCTGCTCGTCCTCGAGTAGGTAAATGATAACACGCATAATTTCTGTGGTGACATGCTATCAACCATATAAGAACTTTTTAAGTAAATCAATCAAGGCATGTAATTCAATTCAAGTCATAACAAGCAAGAGTCTATATTAGCATTGTAACAAGCAACATAAGAACATAAAGGTGCAAGAGCTCTCGCTGCCCGTGACTCGAATGTCTCCAAATGGTGTTTGCGTGCAAGAAAGGGGATAGGGATATACGAGAGAGTAAAACATAGTTTTTGTATTGTTGAGAACTTAATCTACTAAAGTTTCACACTTGGTCTTCTTTGGAATCTTATCTTGACTCATCCCCACACCACCAGTGAGGTACAAGTCAAAATGATCCAATCCCTTTCGATATTTTGAGCACTCATGCAATGGATGAGCGTAAGCAAGAAAGCTAACACTTAAGATGGCAAAAAGAGAAAAATGATGGAGGGGGAAGACAAAAAAGGTGTGAAAGGCTGACATCAATGTATGACATTGATACGTCCAAAACGTATCTATAATTTATGCTTGCTCCATGCCTCTTTTGGGTGATATTGCTATGATATTTATACACTTCCATACACTTTTGATCATATTTGGACTAACCTATTAACTCAGTGCACCCCAGTGCCAGTTTCTGTTTTCTGCTGTTTTTGTATTTCAGGTTTTCCCATTACGAAAACTGCCAGAAATATCCCGGAAAAATTATATAAAAAAATCAGCGTTCCAGAAGCTTCCCGGTAGCCAAAGTACAGCCGGAGGGGGGCCACCTGGGCTCCAGGCGCCCTGGTGGCGCAGCCCCCCTCCTGGCCGCGCCGGGGGGGGCGCCTGGGCCCCCCAGGCCTCCGCTGATGCCCCCCTTTGGCATATATTTATGTCGTGTCCCGAAACCCTCAAGACGAGAACCCTTTTTCACGATCTCATCTATGTTCCGCCGCCGCTGTGCTTCCAAGATCGGGAGCACCAGGAGAACTCTTCCCGGCACCCTGCCGGAGGGGGGGATCACCACCGGGAGCTTCTCCACCACCATGGACGCCTCCCGGATGAGTTGTGAGTAGTCTCCCTTGGACCATGGGTCCATGACTAGTAGCTATGTGATGTTCTCCTCCCCTTCTTGTGCTTCACTAATTAGTCCTCGTGAGCTGCCCTACATGATCGAGGCACATATGTAATCCTTATGCTGTTGCTATGATGAGTTTGCTGGGATCCGATGGATTGTGAGATTATATTCAGATTGTGTTTGAGTAATATATTTGATCTACCTCTTTTATATTTATGTTCGTAAGTAATTCTTGCATGTTCTCCGTTGTTATTTATTGCTTTGGCCAAGTAGTAGGTAGTGACTCCAAGAGGGAACGTTATGCTTGATTGTGGGTTCATGCCCCTCGATGACTAGCTTGAGTGACAGAAACATGAGTCTAGGGGATGTGCTGTTGCCACAAGGGGGAAAATAACGGTGCTTGTGCCCGCGGGTGCAAGGATTGTTTACTTTACGCAAAGTTCTTTTAATGTAGTTGTCTGTTGCTTTGAGTTTACACTATGGGTGGGACTCGCAACTTAATACCAGCGAGATGTTCTGGATAGATATCTCAAGGTGGATGATTAGTAGTAGATGCAGATAGATTTCGGTCTACTTGCCTTGGCGTACCGCCCATGCTTTGAACCTCTACCTTTCTTGTAACATAGTTAGCATTGGTTTGCGCACATAATTCTGTCAATTGCCCAGCTGTAATTCGTTTACCTCACATAGTTGTTTTATCGTCTTTTGGGAGAGAGACATCACTAGTGAACATCATGGGACCCCGGTCCATATTACCATCACTGATCACATCCGCTATTTACTTTCCGCTTTTTACTTACTATTGCAGCAAAACCTATCACTATTATCACTTGCGTTTGATCCTTTGTAAACGACAAGGCCGGAGGGATTGACAACCTCTCTGTACTCGTTGGGAGCAAAGTTATTTGTATCTGTGTGCAGGTCCACGTTGATTGCTAATATTTGGCGCCGTTAGCAGTTGACACCTTCTTGTTGAAACTGGGAGTCTCAGGGGAAATCGATCCTTGGTATCTTTGCCAAGGGAAAACTTCCGCTACACTGCATCTCAAACCTTCCACTTGGGGTAACCAACAAGGGGCGAGAAGCCATCAAGCAAAGTTTTCTGGCGCCGTTGCCGGGGACTCCACTCTTCAAGATAGGGGAGTTGCATGCTATCTTTTACCTTTGCTTTTTAGTCTTGTTAGTTTACCTTTCAGTTTTGCTTTAGTATCTTTTATCGAAAATCACAAAAATAGTTATCTTGCTTGCTTGCTGCTATGGGTTCCACCGAGAACACCAAGTTGTGTGACTTCACTAGTCACAACAACGATGACTTTATTTGCACACCTATCACTACACCTGCCACTTCAGCACCTTCGTATGAAATTAAACCTGCTTTACTGAACCTAGTTATGAAAGATCAATTCTCCGGTGCTGGAGATGATGCTGCTTTACACTTAAACAATTTTGTTGAACTCTGTGATATGCAAAAGTACCAAGAAATAGATGGTAACATTGTTAAGCTTAAGCTTTTTCCTTTCTCCTTGAGAGGAGGAGCTAAAATTTGGTTTCAGTCTTTGCCTAGAAATAGCATAGATTCATGGGACAAGTGCAAAGATGCTTTTATTGGAAAATACTATCCACCTGCTAAAATTATCCAACTAAGAAGTAACATAATGAATTTTAAACAATTGGATAATGAACACGTTGCCCAAGCTTGGGAACGTATGAAATCTCTTATCAAGAACTGCCCTACTCATGGTTTGACTACTTGGATGGTTATCCAAACTTTTTATGCAGGCTTGAACTTTACCTCGCGGAACTTGTTAGATTCGGCCGCGGGAGGAACCTTTATGTCAACTACACTTGGTGCTGCCACGAAGCTTCTCGATGAGATGATGACCAATTATTCCCAATGGCACACCGAACGCGCTCCAACAGGTAGGAAGGTAAACTCTGTCAAGGAGATTTCCTCCCTAAATGAAAAAGTTGACTTGATCATGTCTCTACTTTCGAAGCAATCTTCTGTTGATCCTCATGATGTTCCTTTAAATTCTTTGATTGCTCAAGAACAAGTAGATGTGAACTTTATCTCTAGAAACAATTTTAATAACAATGCTTATAGGAGTAATTTTGGTAGCAATCCTAGACCGTTCCCCTCTAATTCTTATGGGAACAACAATGCTTATCATAGCACCAAGAACTCCACTACTAAACTAGAGATTATGCTTAAAGATTTCATCACTACCCAAAAAGCCTTTAAGAAGAGTGTAGAAGAAAAACTAAACAAACTAGATGATCTCTCTTCGAAGGTAGACAATTTAGCCAATGAGGTAGAATTGCTTAAAATTAGAACTTCTCCTCTTGAGGAGAGGAAGGTCACTCCTATGAATGCTATTCAAGTGCAAATTAATGAAAACATTAGGATGTTGCCTAACTTAAAGAGAGATGGGCTAGAGAGAGGGAGGAAGAAGATAGAATTAAGAACCTTCCTACCCACCACACTGTTGCTACTATCCAAGTTGTTGAGGATATCCAAACTCTTAGCACCCAATGCACTTCTGGTCCCATTGGACCTATTAATGGTGATGCTATGACTATAGAAACTACCAAACAAGTGAACCTAAAGGACACCACTACCACCTTACTTGATAGTAGTGACCTTGATTTTGACAATTGCACTCTTACCGAAGTTATTGATTTCCTTCACAAGATGTCTAGAGATCCCCGCACTAGCACACTTAACCTTGCCTTCACGGAGCATATCACTAATGCTCTCATCAAAGCTAGGGAGGAGAAACTTAGAGTAGAAGCCTCCATACCTAGAAAGCTAGAAGATGCTTGGGATCCTATGATTAAAATTAAGTTGAATAACTTCTCTTGCTATGCTTTATGTGATGTTGGAGCCAGTACCTCTGTTATGCCCAAAAGAATATATGATATGCTTAAATTGAAACCTTTTGATTCTTGTTCTTTTGGTGTTCGTCTCGTTGATTCTTCCATAAAGAAACCTTTGGGGAGGATCGACGATGTTCTTATCATTGTCAATGACAATTACGTTCCCGTTGATTTTACTATTATGGACATTGAATGTGAACCTTCTTGTCCAATTATTTTGGGACGTCCTTGTGACGCCCGGGTAATCAAGCTACAGTAAAACTCTGCTAATGATGCCACATCACCACAATTACTGTTGATAATTTCGCGATGATTCAAATCGATTCGAATTTCAAATTTAAAACAAAGTCAAATAATTAAAGTTCTCAAAAGTCAAAAACAAAATGTTCTAAATGTGGCAAATAATCTTTACAGAATAGTGGTGAAGAAATCAACATTTATTAAGAATTTATATATCCTAAAATAATTAAAACAACATCAAAGATGATTAATTAAATGTCTTTTTAATTTATAAATTATTAAACTATAGTATTTGGGAGTCAAAACTTTTGTAGGAGAGGGATAAAAGTATTGCAATAATTTAGGTACTAATTTTGTATTTTATAAAACTAAAATAAAAGAAACAATAAATGAAAACAGAAAATAAAAGAAAAATCCTAGACTAAAATAAAAATAAAAATAGA
>LR738714.1:480180824-480250473 GCA_902687465.1 Secale cereale
CCCTGGAAAGTGTGTCCGGCCAAATGGGATCAAGCGTGCTGGGTTATGTGGTGCACCCCTGCAGGGAAGTTAATCTATTCGAATAGCCGTGTCCCTCGGTAAAAGGACGACCCGGAGTTGTACTCGGACCTCATGACAACTAGAACTGGATACTTAATAAAACACACCCAGACAAGTTCCAGATATAACTCGGTGGTTGCTCTCTCACAGGGTGATGTGCGGGAGGATCGCCGGGTAGGATTATGCTTTACGATGTTACTTGGTGAACTCTTCTGCTACTCAAGACGGAGGCTGCCAGAAGCTTTGATAGTTGTTACTATTCCATCTACTCCCTTCTACTGCTGCAAGATGGAGGCTGCGAGATACGAGGATACTTGTTACTTTCATCTATTCTCTTCTACTGCTGCAAGATGGAGGTGGCCAGAAGCGTAGTCTTCGATTGGATTAGCTATCCCCCTCTTATTCTGCTTTCTGCAGTTCAGTCCACAGATATTACCCCCCTTACACCGATATCATTGCATATGTAGTGTAGATCCTTGCTTGCGAGTACTTTGGATGAGTACTCACGGTTGCTTTTCTCCCCCTTTTCCCCTCTTGTTCCCTTTTCTCGGATGATGCAACCAGATTGATGGAGTCCAGGAGCCAGAAGATCCCGAGGATGTTTCTACGTGGAGTTCGGCTTCGAGGAGTTGTTAGGAGGTCCCAGGCAGGAGGCCTTGCCTTTTCGATCGTTGCTACTTTTGTGCTAGCCTTCTTAAGGCAAACTTGTTCAACTTATGTCTGTACTCAGATATTATTGCTTCCGCTGACTCTTGTGTTTTCGAGCTTTTGTATTCGAGCCCTCGAGGCCCATGGCTTGTAATATAAAGCTTGTATTATTTTAATTTGTGTCTAGTGTTGTGTTGTGATATCTTCCAGTGAGTCCTTGATCTTGGTCGTACACATTTGCGTGCATGATTAGTGTACGGTCAAATCGGGGGCGTCACAGTCCTTTTCTACGCACCGTTGGTGCTATCATTGACATGAAAGAGGGGAATATAAAATTCCAATTTCCTCTCAAGAAAGGGATGGAACACTTCCCTCGAAAGAAGATTAAGTTACCTTTTGAGTCCGTTATACGGGCTAGCTATTCTTTTACTCTTGATAAAACTTGATCTTTTTGCATTATGCCTAGCTTAAAGGCATAAAAGAAAGCGCTTTTGGGAGGCAGCCCACATGAATAAAATTTTATTTTGCTTTTGTTGTGTCTTGATGTTGTTACTACAGTAGCATCATCATTGTATCTTTGCTTTTTAATTTTGTGCCAAGTATAGCCTCTGATTGAAAGAAAGTTCAAAAGTTGTGACGTGCTGTCCAGGAAACAGATTCTGTCCTTGGATAGAAAAATTCGTATAAAATCACCATATCATCTTTTTGGTCTGAATATTTTCGACAGCGTGCTCTATACAATTGTCTTTCGGGCGTCTGTTCTGAGTTTTTTGATTTGAGTTGCAGAAGTGCCCCGAAAAAAGCATTTACTACCTGCTGATCTGTTTTTCACAGATTCTGTCCTGTTTTGCCTTTCCTTCATTTTGCAAACCTTGAGCTTGCTTTTTCTTTGCAAAAACCTTTTGGCAATCTTGAGAAACAGTAGACCTTCAAGAATATCCTTATTTCCAGCAAGGTCTCCGCCTATGTTGTCTCAACATAGCCGGTCCCAAGCCCGGGTAAAGGAGGAGGGTTGTGTTAGGCTTGGCGAGCCAACGTGAAAACTCAGCTACTCCTATGGAGATGAAACCCAAAAGATTTTCGTTCGGGCGTAACCCTCTCAGCGACGCGCCACATCGGAACCCGGATGTGGTGTCAAATGGGCAAGGGCCGGGACGTCACCCCCTTGGTGGCGCGCCGTATCTTGATGTGGATACGGTGGCAAGTGAGCGAGGATCGGGTCGTCGCATCCTTAGTGGCGCGCTACATCGGCGCCCGGATGTAGTGGAAAATGAGCAAGGGTCTTCGCATTTGACTCGACGAGTGCGAAGGGTAAGGAAGCTAGCCGAGCCTAGGAGGATCCGCTTAGGTAGCTGGAACGTAGGGTCCCTAACAGGGCAGCTTCGGGAGCTAGTCGATGCAGCGGTGAGGAGAAGTGTTGATATCCTTTGCATCCAAGAAACCAAGTGGAGGGGACAGAAGGCAAAGGAGGTGGAGGGTACCGGCTTCAAGCTGTGGTACACCGGGTTGGCTGCAAACAGGAATGGCGTAGGCATCTTGATCAACAAGAGCCTCAAGCATGGAGTGGTAGACGTCACGAGACGTGGGGACCGGATTATCCTGGTTAAGCTGGTAGTTGGGGACTTAGTTCTCAATGCTATCAGCGCGTATGCCCCGCAAGTAGGCCACACTGAGAACACCAAGAGGGAGTTCTGGGAAGGCCTGGAAGACATGGTTAGGAGTGTACCGATTGGTGAGAAGCTCTTCATAGGAGGAGACCTCAATGGCCACGTGGGTACATCTAACACAGGTTTTGAAGGGGTGCATGGGGGCTTTGGCTATGGCACCAGGAATCAGGAAGGAGAAGATGTCTTAAGCTTTGCTCTAGCCTACAACATGATTGTAGCTAACACCCTCTTTAGAAAGAGAGAATCACATCTGGTGACTTTTAGTAATGGCCAACACTCTAGCCAGATTGATTTCATCCTCTCGAGAAGTGAAGATAGGCGTGCGTGCCTAGATTGTAAGGTGATACCTGGAGAGAGTGTTGTACCTCAACATAAGCTGGTGGTTGCTGACTTCCGCTTTTGGACTCGTGTCCAGCGGGATAGGCGTGCCAAAGTCGCTAGAACGAAGTGGTGGAAGCTCAAGGGGGAGTTAGCTCAGGCGTTCAAGGAGAGGGTCATTAAGGAGGGCCCTTGGGAGGAAGGAGGGGATGCGGACAATGTGTGGATGAAGATGGCAACTTGCATTCGTAAGGTGGCCTCAGAGGAGTTTGGAGTGTCCAGGGGAAGGAGAAGCGAAGATAAGGATACCTGGTGGTGGAATGATGCCGTCCAGAAGGCGATTAAAGAGAAGAAAGAGTGCTTCAGATGCCTGTACTTGGATAGGAGTGCAGACAACATAGAGAAGTACAAGATGGCGAAGAAGGCCGCAAAGCGAGCTGTTGGTGAAGCAAGGGGTAGGGCGTATGAGGGCCTCTACCAACGATTAGGCACGAAGGAAGGGGAAAGGGACATCTATAAGATGGCCAAGATCCGAGAGAGGAAGACGAGGGATATTGGCCAAGTCAAATGCATCAAGGACGGAGCAGACCAACTCCTCGTGAAGGATGAGGAGATTAAGCGTAGGTGGCGGGAGTACTTCGACAAGCTATTCAATGGGGAGAATGAGAGTTCTACCATTGAACTTGATGACTCCTTTGATGAGACCACCATGCGTTTTGTGCGGCGAATCCAGGAGTCTGAGGTCAAGGAGGCTCTAAAAAGGATGAAAGGAGGCAAGGTGATGGGCCCTGATTGTATCCCCATTGAGGTGTGGAAAGGTCTCGGGGACATAGCGATAGTATGGCTAACCAAGCTTTTCAACCTCATTTTTCGGGCAAACAAGATGCCAGAAGAATGGAGACGGAGTATATTAGTACCAATCTTCAAGAACAAGGGGGGTGTTCAGAGTTGTACTAATTACCGTGGAATTAAGCTGATGAGCCATACAATGAAGCTATGGGAGAGAGTCATTGAGCACCGCTTGAGAAGAATGACAAACGTGACCAAAAATCAGTTTGGTTTCATGCCTGGGAGGTCGACGATGGAAGCCATTTTCTTGGTTCGACAACTTACGAAGAGATACAGGGAGCAAAAGAAGGACTTGCATATGGTGTTCATTGACTTGGAGAAGGCCTATGATAAGATACCACGGAATGTCATGTGGTGGGCCTTGGAGAAACACAAAGTCCCAGCAAAGTACATTACCCTCATCAAGGACATGTACGATAATGTTGTGACGAGTGTTCGAACAAGTGATGTCGACACTGATGACTTCCCGATTAAGATAGGACTGCATCAAGGGTCAGCTTTGAGCCCTTATCTTTTTGCCTTGGTGATGGATGAGGTCACAAGGGATATACAAGGAGATATCCCATGGTGTATGCTCTTTGCGGACGATGTGGTGCTAGTTGACGATAGTCGGACGGGGGTAAATAGGAAGTTAGAGTTATGGAGACAAACCTTGGAATCGAAAGGGTTTAAGCTTAGTAGAACTAAAACTGAGTACATGATGTGCGGTTTCAGTACTACTAGGTGTGAGGAGGAGGAGGTTAGCCTTGATGGACAGGTGGTGCCTCAGAAGAACACCTTTCGATATTTGGGGTCAATGCTGCAGGAGGATGGGGGTATTGATGAAGATGTGAACCATCGAATCAAAGCCGGATGGATGAAGTGGCGCCAAGCTTCTGGCATTCTCTGTGACAAGAGAGTGCCACAAAAGCTAAAAGGCAAGTTCTACAGGACGGCGGTTCGACCCGCAATGCTGTATGGCGCCGAGTGTTGGCCGACTAAAAGGCGACATGTTCAACAGTTAGGTGTGGCGGAGATGCTATGTTGAGATGGATGTGTGGCCACACGAGGAAGGATCGAGTCCGGAATGATGATATACGAGATAGAGTTGGGGTAGCACCTATTGAAGAGAAGCTTGTCCAACATCGTCTGAGATGGTTTGGGCATATTCAGCGCAGGCCTCCAGAAGCCCCAGTGCATAGCGGACGGCTAAAGCGTGCGGAGAATGTCAGGAGAGGTCGGGGTAGACCGAATTTGACATGGGAGGAGTCCGTTAAGAGAGACCTGAAGGATTGGAGTATCACAAGAGAACTAGCTATGGACAGGGGTGCCTGGAAGCTTGCTATCCATGTGCCGGAGCCATGAGTTGGTCACGAGATCTTATGGGTTTCACCTCTAGCCTACCCCAACTTGTTTGGGACTAAAGGCTTTGTTGTTGTTGTTGTTGTTGTTGGGTACTAACCTCGCTAATCAGATTATGATGAGTTATGTATGAAGGGAGTTTTCAAGTGTGCGAGGGAAGATGATAAAAAGATTCAGGAGTGTCAAACGCTCAAGCTTGGGGATGCCCCCATGCACCCCCAAGAAATATTTAAGGAGACTCAAGCGTCTAAGCTTGGGGATGCCCCCGTGCATCCCCTTCTCCATCAACATTATCAGTTCGTCTTTCGTTCCACTATATTTTTATCACTTCATGTGTTATGTGCTATGCTTGGAGCGTCTTGCTTTTAGTTTCCTTTTTAGTTTTCTTTAGCTTTTCATAATGAGTCGGAACTCAGCTTTCTTTATGTGGGAGAGAAACACGCTCCACTTCTACCTAGAACATAACATAGAATTTTCATGTCTATCCTTGTTGTGTGTGTTCTTCGTCTTTCAATAGCTACTATCATGCTTAGCTTTTAGTTTTCATGCTTAACTTTTTAAAGAGCTTTTGTTTAGTTGGTTACTTGAACTCTCTTTATTCATCATGATTATCTTATTAAGAGAGTTTGCTTCTGTTGCATGGTTGATATGTCTATGATAAAAATGCTACGTGCATAATGGTGCTTAGTAGTTCATGTTTTCTTATGGTTAGTCTCAAATAGCTGGGGGGTTCCCAATGTGTTATTGGAGTACCAACATGATTTTTTTGCCTATGATGTGGTATGGTTTAGTAATATCTTCCTTCAAGAATTTATTTTGATTGACTTGGCGTATGCTCACGCATATTTAAGACTGTAAAGAAAGTCTGTCAAGCCTTGATGATCTTTTGTTTCTGAGTAGCGATATAACTTCCATGCCTGATTCAATGTTGCTTTGTCGCTCTGCATGATTATGACCGTCATTGCTCTCTTAGTTGGTCGCTCCCAGTCTTTTGCTAACCTCCACCTGTACTAAGCGGACTGACTGCTTGTGCATCCAAATTCTTTTAAACCAGTTATGCCATATGAGTCCACCATACCTTCCTACATGGTATTTACCTGCCATTCCTAACGAAGACTTTCATGTACCATCTCGAAATTATTCAAAAATAAAAAATGCATTCCTGTTTTGTGCCTCTGTTTTAAGTTCATGAGGAAGTAGTAGTTAATTCATGATCTTTTTAAGTTGGACAAGCTTCACCCCGGGATTGCATGTCTAATGTGCAAACCCATAACACGAGAAGGAACTGGCATTGAGTGTGCCCGGCTCAAAATTAATATAACAAACAAACCCTCCTTCACGCTTTGTTCATGAGAAATCAGAAAACTTTGGCAGTGATAAACAAAGGAGATTAAGAGGATGTGATCGTCCTCATTCGGGAGCCGTTCCTCGAAACTTGTCCATCTCAAGAAGTGATTGAGTTATCTGCTAGCATTCGTTGACGGAACATGCATAATCAAAAAAAAAATTATTACCTCTGTTTTTAAAACCAAGAGCTCTGGTACATGCTTTGTCTTTGTTTCCGACTACGGGTTTTCAACCTTGCCAACAAAAGCCACGGTTCGAGAGTCTCCACCTTCTTTTAAAGCACCAACTACTGAGAGCATGATTGTCATTCTGAGTGTAATGTGCATTGTCCCAAAGTAGCATTGTCTTTTGCATGATTATGATATCGTTTATTCTGAAATCATTGTATCTAGTCATCACTTAAACCTTGGAGGTGCCCCTGCATTTATGTTTTGCTTCACTAAAGGGGGCAAGCGAGATAAAACTTTATCATA
Organism: Secale cereale; assembly: GCA_902687465.1. Taxonomy (NCBI): domain Eukaryota; kingdom Viridiplantae; phylum Streptophyta; class Magnoliopsida; order Poales; family Poaceae; genus Secale; species Secale cereale. The sequence continues at coordinate 480,187,528 of LR738714.1, forward strand.
TTTGCACACCATGCTCATTACAAATCTATTTGATGTTTCAGTATCATATTGTAAAACTTTCAGTTCTTTGTGATTTTCTCATGAGGCAACTTAATTACTACAGATTCATTGTCTCAGTAAGCTTTTGTCATATGACTATGAAAAATCCTGATATGGTTAATAGCATGTCACCACAGAAATTATTCTTGTTATCATTTACCTACTCGAGGACGAGCAGGAATTAAGCTTGGGGATGTTGATACGTCCAAAACGTATCTATAATTTCTGCTTGCTCCATGCCTCTTTTGGGTGATATTGCTATGATATTTATACACTTCCATACACTTTTGATCATATTTGGACTAACCTATTAACTCAGTGCACCCCGGTGTCAGTTTCTGTTTTCTGCTGTTTTTGTATTTCAGGTTTTCCCATTACGAAAACTGCCAGAAAAATCCCGGAAAAAATATATAAAAAATCAGCGTTCCAGAAGATTCCCGGTAGCCAAAGTACAGCCGAAGGGGGGCCACCAGGGCTCCAGGCGCCCTGCTGGTGCGCCCCCCCCCCCTGGCCGCGCCGGGGGGCGCCTGGGCCCCCCGGGCCTCCGCTGATGCCCCCCTTTGGCATATATTTATATTGTGTCCCAAAACCCTCGAGACGGGAACCCTTTTTTGCGATCTCATCTCTGTTCCGCTGCCGCCGCGCTTCCAGGATCAGGAGCACCAGGAGAACTCTTCCCGGCACCCTGCCGGAGGGGAGGATCACCACCGGGAGCTTCTCCACCACCATGGACGCCTCTCGGATGAGTTGTGAGTAGTCTCCCTTGGACCATGGGTCCATGACCAGTAGCTATGTGATGTTCTCCTCCCCTTCTTGTGCTTCACTAATTAGTCCTCGTGAGCTGCCCTACATGATCGAGGCACATATGTAATCCTTATGCTGTTGCTATGATGAGTTTGCTGGGATCCGATGGATTGTGAGATTATGTTCAGATTGTGTTTGAGTAATATATTTGATCTACCTCTTTTATATTTATGTTCGTAAGTATTTCTTGCATGTTATCCGTTGTTATTTATTGCTTTGGCCAAGTAGTAGGTAGTGACTCCAAGAGGGAACGTTATGCTTGATTGTGGGTTCATGCCCCTCGATGACTAGCTTGAGTGACAGAAACATGAGTCTAGGGGATGTGCTGTTGCCACAAGGGGGAAAACAACGGTGCTTGTGCCCGCAGGTGCAAGGATTGTTTACTTTACGCAAAGTTCTTTTAATGCAGTTGTCTGTTGCTTTGAGTTTACACTATGGGTGGGACTCGCAACTTAATACCAGCGAGATGTTATGGATAGATATCTCAAGGTGGATGATTAGTAGTAGATGCAAATGGATTTCGGTCTACTTGCCTTGGCGTACCGCCCATGCTTTGAACCTCTACCTTTCTTGTAACATAGTTAGCATTGGTTTGCGCACATAATTCTGTCAATTGCCCAGCTGTAATTCGTTTACCTCACATAGCTGTTTTATCGTCTTTTGGGAGAGAGACATCACTAGTGAACATCATGGGACCCCGGTCCATATTACCATCACTGATCACATCCGCTATTTACTTTCCGCTTTTTACTTACTATTGCAGCAAAACCTATCACTATTATCACTTGTGTTTGATCCTTTGTAAACGACAAGGCCGGAGGGATTGACAACCTCTCTGTACTCGTTGGGAGCAAAGTTATTTGTATCTGTGTGCAGGTCCACGTTGATTGCTAATATCTGGCGCCGTTAGCAGTTGACACCTTCTTGTTGAAACTGGGAGCCTCAGGGGAAATCGATCCTTGGTATCTTTGCCAAGGGAAAACTTCCGCTACACTGCATCTCAAACCTTCCACTTGGGGTAACCAACGAGGGGCGAGAAGCCATCAGACATGAAGATCAAGTCATGAGAAGATGGATGTTGCATGGAAATGTATCTCGGAAAGGCTATGGAAATGCCTTGATAGGTAGGTATGGTGGCTGTTTTGAGGAAGGATATAATGAGGCTTATGATGACAGAGCGTATCGTGCCAAGGATTTGGATGCACCGGCGAAGTATGCGCCAACTCTCGAGGTGAGAAAGGGCAATGCACGGTACCGAAGAGGCTAGAAAAATATGGCTAGGTGGAAGTGTCAACCTTCGAATACTCACATTAGTCCGAAGAACTCATGCACTTATTATCGGTAACTCTCAATCTAATTAGGAGGTTCACAAAGAGACAAGTACCCCGAGGAGGAGTGTATGGGGGTTTGGTTATCCTTGCGCATCCTCGACTCATGGTACGTGAGTGTACTCTAATATTCGATCCCTCCAAAGATTAGTGATCCATCTAGTAGCTAAAGTTCTCAACTATTTTGTAGGTTTTCGAAAATAAACACGGATTGCCCAAAATACGACATCTATCACTAATAGGCTAAAGCTCTTGATACCAAAAGTTCAGACATTACTCATGGCAATACCTCAAAACTATTGCAAGTTACTACTAAAATTAAATAGCAACCTCAATTACCTACTTTAAGTTAAGACACACAACTCAGTGCAACAGGCAAACTCTCTTAACAAGATAAACATGAAAACTCAAGAGAGTTCAGCAACCAACTAAACAAAAGCTCTTTAAAAAGAAAAGCATGAAAACTAAGAGCTAAACATGACAGCAGCTATGGAAAGACAAAGAACACACACAGCAAAGATAAGCATGAAAATCCTATTTTGTGTTCTAGGTTGAATTTGAGCGTGTTTCTCTACCACACAAAGAAAGCTAGGTTCTAACTTGTTATGAACAGCAAGCAAAGCTAAAGAAAACTAAAAAGGAAACTAAGAGCGAGACGCTCCAAGCATAGCACATAACGCATGAAGTGATTAAAATATAGTGGAACGAAAGACGAACTGATAATTGTTGATGGAGAAGGGGATGCATGGGGGCATCCCCAAGCTTAGACGCTTGAGTCTTCTTGAATATTTCTTGGGGGTGCACGGGGGCATCCCCAAGCTTGAGCGTTTGACCCTCCTGAACCTTCTTTTATCATCTTCCCTCGCACACTTGAAAACTCCCTTCATACATAACTCATCATAATCTGATTAGCGAGGTTAGTACCAACAATAAAATAACTTTTCCCTACTGGAAATAAAGATAATCTTGAAGAGCTACTGTTTCTCAAGATTGCCAAAAGGTTTTTGCAAAGAAAAAGCAAGCTCAAGGTTTGCAAAATGAAGAAAAGGCAAAACAGGACAGAATCTATGAAAAACAGACCAGCAGGTAGTAAATAATTTTTTCGGGGCACTTCTGCAACTCAAATCAAAAAACTCAGAACAGACACTCGAAAGCCAATTGTATAGAGCACGCTGTCAAAAAAATTCAGATCAAAAAGATGATCTAGTGATTTTATTCGAATTTTTCTGTCCAAGGACAGAATCTGTTTTCTGGACAGCACGTCACAACTTTTGAACTTTCTTGCAATCGGAGGCTAAACTTGGCACAAAGCTGAAAAGAAAAGATACAATGATGATGCTACTGTAGTAAGAAACATCAAGACACAACAAAAGTAAAATAAAACCTAATTCGTTGTGGGCTGCCTCCCAAAAGCGCTTTCTTTTATGCCTTTAAGCTAGGCATGATGCAAAAAAGAGAAGATCAAGTTTTATCAAGAGTAAGAGAATAGCTAGCCCGTGTAATGGACTCAAAAGGCAACTTAATCTTCTTTCTAGGGAAGTGTTCCATCCCTTTCTTGAGAGGGAATTGGATTCTTATATTACCCTCTTTCATGTCAATGATAGCACCAACGGTGCGAAGAAAAGGACGTCCCAAAATAATTGGACATGAAGGTTCACATTCAATATCCATAATAGTAAAATCAACGGGAACATAATTGTCATTGACAATGATAAGAACATCGTCGATCTTCCCCAAAGGTTTCTTTATGGAAGAATCAACAAGACGAACACCAAAAGAACAAGGATCAGAAGGTTTCAATTCAAGCATATCATACATCCTTTTGGGCATAACGGAGGTACTAGCTCCAACATCACATAAAGCATAGCAAGAGAAGTTATTCAACTTAATTTTAATCATAGGATCCCAACCATCTTCTAGCTTTCTAGGTATGGAGGCTTCTATCCTAAGCTTTTCCTCCCTAGCTTTGATAAGAGCATTAGTGATATGCTCCGTGAAGGCAAGATTAAGTGTGCTAGTGTGGGGATCTCTAGACATCTTGTGAAGAAAACCAATAACTTCAGAAAGGGTGCAATTATCAAAATCAAGGTCGCTACTATCAAGTAAAGTGGTAGTGGTGTCCTTTAGGCTCACTTGTTTGGTAGCTTCTATGGTCATAGGAGTTTCTTCTTCTACGGTTGAGGTCATAGCATCACCATTAATAGGTCCAATGGGACTAGGAGTGCATTGGGTGCTAAGAGTTTCGATATCCTCAACAACTTGGATAGTAGCAACAGTGTGGTGGGTAGGAAGGCTCTTAATTCTATCTTCTTCCTCCTTTTCTCTAGCCCATATCTCTTTAAGTTTAGCCATCATCCTAATGTTTTCATTAATTTGCACTTGAATAGCATTCATAGGAGTGGTCTTCCTCTCCTCAAGAGGAGAAGTTCTAATTTTAAGCAACTCTACCTCATGGGCTAAATTGTCTACCTTCGAAGAGAGATTATCTAGTTTGTCTAGTTTTTCTTCTACACTCTTATTGAAGGCCTTTTGGGTAGTGATGAAGTCTTTAAGCATAATCTCTAGTTCAGAAGTGGAGTTCTTGGTGCTAGGATAAGTATTGTTGTTCCCATAGGAATTAGAGGGGAACGGTCTAGGGTTGCTACCAAAATTACTCCTATAAGCATTGTTATTGAAATTGTTTCTAGAGATAAAGTTCACATCTACTTGATCTTGAGCAATCAAAGAATTTAAAGGAACATCATGAGGATCAATAGAAGATTGCTTGGAAAGTAGAGACATGATCAAGTCAACTTTTTCATTTAGGGAGGAAATCTCCTCGACAGAGTTTACCTTCCTACCTGTTGGAGCGCGTTCGGTGTGCCATTGGTCATAATTGGTCATCATCTCGTCGAGAAGCTTCGTGGAAGCACCAAGTGTAGTTGACATAAAGGTTCCTCCCACGGCCGAATCTAACAAGTTCCGCGAGGTAAAGTTCAAGCCTGCATAAAAAGTTTGGATAACCATCCAAGTAGTCAAACCATGAGTAGGGCAGTTCTTGACAAGAGATTTCATGCGTTCCCAAGCTTGGGCAACGTGTTCATTATCCAATTGTTTAAAATTCATTATGTTACTCCTTAATTGGATAATTTTAGCAGGGGGATAGTACTTCCCAATAAAGGCATCCTTGCACTTGTCCCAAGAATCTATACTATTCCTAGGCAAGGATTGAAACCAGATTTTAGCTCCTCCTCTCAAGGAGAAAGGAAAAAAGCTTAAGCTTAACAATATCACCATCTATTTCTTGGTACTTTTGCATATCACAGAGTTCAACAAAATTATTTAGGTGCAAAGAAGCATCATCTCCAGCACCGGAGAATTGATCTTTCATAACTAGGTTCAGCAAAGCAGGTTTAATCTCATAAGAGGGTGCTGAAGTGGCAGGTGTAGTAATAGGCGTGCAGATAAAGTCATTGTTGTTATGACTAGTGAAGTCACACAACTTGGTGTTCTCGGTGGAACCCATAGCAGCAGCAAGCAAGATAACTATTTTTGTGATTTTTGGCAAGGGACACTAAAGCAAAAACTGAAAGGTAAACTAACAAGACTAAAAAGCAAAGATAAAAGATAGCGTGCAACTCCCCTATCTTGAAGAGTGGAGTCCCCGGCAACGGCGCCAGAAACTTGCTTGATGGCTTCTCGCCCCTCGTTGGTTACCCCAAGTGGAAAGGTTGAGATGTAGCGTAGCGGCAAATTTCCCTTGGCAAAGATACCAAGGATCGAATCCCGTGAGACTCCGAGGGTCGACAAGTAGGTGTCAACGGCGCCAAACTTAGCGGTTGACAGGACCTACACACAGATACAGATAACTTTGCTCCCAACGAGTTCAGAGAGGTTGTCAATCCCTCCGGCCTTGTTGTTTACAAAGGATCGAACACAAGAGATAATAATGATAGCTATGACTGCAACTAGGAAATAAAAATAGGAAGTAAATAGAAGGTGTGATCAGTGGTGGTAATATGGACCGGGGTCCCATGATGTTCACTAGTGATGTCTCTCTCCCAAAAGACGATAAAACAGCAAAGCGAGGTAAACAAATTACAGCTAGGCAATTGACAGGATTATGTGCGCAAACCAATGCTAACTATGCTGCAAAGAAAGGTAGAGGCTCAAAAGCATGGGCGGTACGCCAAGGCAAGTAGACCGAAATCCATCTGCATCTACTACTAATCATCCACCTTGAGATATCTATCCAGAACATCTCGCTGGTATTAAGTTGCGGATCCCACCCAAAGTGTAAACTCAATGCAACAGACAACTGCATTAAAAGAACTTTGCGTAAAGTAAACAATCCTTGCAGCCGCAAGTACAAGCACCGTTGTTTTCCCCCTTGTGGCAACAGCACATCCCCTAGACTCATGTTTCTGTCACTCAAGCTAGTCATCAGGGGGCATGAACCCACAATCAAGCATAACGCTCCCTCTTGGAGTTACTACCTACTACTCGGCCAAAGCAATAAACAGCAACGGAGAACATGAAAGAATTACTCAAGAACATGAATATAAAAGAGGTGAATCAAATATATTACTCAAACACAATCTGAACATAGTCTCATAATCCATCAGATCCCAGCAAACTCAGCATAGCAATAGCAGAAATATTACATATGTGCCTCGATCATGTAGGGCAGCTCATGAGGTCTAAACCATGAAGAACAAAGAGGGGAGGAGAACATCACATAGCTACTGATCATGGACCCATGGTCCAAGGTGGACTACTCACGACTCATCCGGGAAGCGTCCATGGTGGTGGTTCTCCCCTCCGGCAGGGTGCCGGGAAGAGTTCTCCTGATGCTCCCGATCTTGGAAGCGCTGCGGCGGCGGAACAGAGGCGAGATCGCGAAAAAGGGTTCCGTCCTTGAGGGTTTCGGGACGAGAGGAATATATATGCAAAGGGGGTCACCAGAGGCGGAGTTAGGGCCCCAGGCGCCCCCCTGGCGCGGCCAGGGTGGGGCCGCGCCAGGTGGCCGCCTGGGCCACCCCTGGCTCCCCTCTGGCCCTGCTTTGGTTATTCGCGAAGCTTCCTGTACGCTGATTTTTCCTGTATTTTTCCCGGAATTTTTGGAGCACTTTTAATATGGGGGAAACCTGAAATAGAAAAACAGCAGAAAACAGGAACTGGCACTGGGGTGCACTGAGTTAATAGGTTAGTCCAAATATGATCAAAAGTGTATGGAAGTGCATCAATATCATAGCAATATCACACAAAAGAAGCATGGAGCAAGCAGAAATTATAGATACGTTTTGGACGTATCAACCGGCGGACTGAATTCACTGCCGGACCACATCAAGAACTGGGTGGTGTCAGTATTCAGAAGAGAAGAGATGTGGTTTTTCCTCATGCTGCTCTCCATACACACCCCAAGGACTAGAACCAAACCTGGTTCTACTGTAAAGATACCTCGCCTGAAGGAGAAAACCCACTGCCGGGTTATCGCGAACACCATCTTCCGGAAGATCATCCCTTGCCACAGCGTCTTACTTCCTCTGAGCGAGCCTGGTTTGCTCCTCGGCTTGCCAAGCTCAAAGCCTTTATGGCCAACGGATTGACTAGAGTCGACTTCGTGCGTTGTTGGCTTGCCTGGAGTATCCTTCCTCTGAGCCGGCGCTCCGGTTTGATGTATGAGTATACCGGAAAGACGGATGACCCCCAACGCCATATTGACGTAATGCTTCCTGAGAAGGAAGTTACTGAATCTGCCAAAAAACTGCTTAACATCTCTTTGGACGAATGTAGCCAAACCGGATTGGCTCCATACTATGAGAAGAACCCATTGCCAGCTGTAAGTTAACTTCTTCGGTTGGTTTCTAATCCGTCCATATCAATTACCTTTGTATTTATTTTTCCTTTTCTGCATAGGCCAACGATCCGTTTTGGAGAAGAAAATCTCAGGACAAGTCCGCTAAACAGCCCCGCCGGAAAACGTTCGCTGTAAGAAGAAGAAAGCAGCCGCTGGCTCCGGTTCACATCTTGAGGAGGATGATCCGGATTCTGAGGTACGAGTTAATCCTAATATGATTTGATCTCTTATCCAGATTTATATGTAACAGCGTCTTCTCACAGGATTTGGCCAAAGGAGACAAAGCGGCAGAAGTTGAGGTAATCTCTCTCTCTCTTCAGATTCTGAACCGCCGGTGCCCAAGATTCGTAAAGCATCTCGGAAGTACCCTTTTTCTCATCCTTACGCTCAACTGGACCCCAATTTTCTTTTGAAGAAGCAGCAACATGAAGCCCGCCGGACTACACGCCATAGTGGCCATGTAGTCGAGTCTTCCGGAATATCTCTCACTCCGGCTCGGAGGCGCCGCGCTGAGGTTTTACTTTTTCCAACTCTTCTTCATCCCAAGGCCGGACTTATACGCAAACCGCTTAAACCGTCTGATCCTAACTATCAGGAGACACCCTTATCATCTTCCGGTGAGTCGACTGCCACACAGGTTCCTATGCCGAAGACTGTACCTGGGTAAGTCCTTTACCTCGTCCGGTTTACCTTTGTATTTGCCCTTTATAACTCTGATTGTCTTTTCAATTTCTTTCAGCAAGCCTAAACCTAGCAAAAAGGCAAAGGCCAGCAAAACGGCCGCCGAGACTGCTGCTACTAATCCGGTGGCTGATCCGGATGAAGTCATCCCTCCAGAAGGCGAGCCTGCAATTCAGCTTGATGATCCTGCTCCTATGGACCATGATTACACTGCCGCTCCTGAAGATACCAATGTAGAAGATGTTCTTGAACCGGCAAGTCCTGTCCAGACTAACCCTCCTCGGACTAGCCCGGCTCCAGCTAGTCTGGCTCATACTGCTGCTCCTTCACAGCCGGCCACTACTTCTTCCCCGGATATTCAGATAACCGGAACTGGTTTTACCGCTCCTTCTGAGCCTATCGTTTTAGCCAAGCATACTGCTAAAGCGGAGAAGCTTCAACAAGAGAAGGGCAAGTGGAGCACAGACTTGTCCAATTATGCCGAACTGAGCGCCCAAGAACTTTACTCCGGGTATTTGAACCGGCTTCATACCAGCCGTGAATATGAAATGGGCTTGGTTAACATGATGAAGGACAAATACGAGGTACCTTACTTGTCTTTGCTTTGCCTTCTTTATACTTCTGTCTTTATGCCATAATAGCCCCCAAGTGCCGGTTTAGCTTTGTTGTAGGTGAACCGATACTTCCAAATGTATGGAAAATGAACTTACATTAGCCCCCAAGTGCCAGGGGCATAACTCATTTTATGTGCCTGGGACTTGTCTGAATCTCTCTTTCGATACTTCAACTTCCCATTAGCCCCCAAGTGTCAAGTAGATAACTTGGTTATGTGCTTGAGACTTATCTTGAATTGTCTTATTTTGATACTTCAATTTCTCATTAGCCCCCAAGTGTCAAGTGGATAACTTGGTTATGTGCTTGAGACTTATCTTGAATTGTCATTTATTCCACTTTATTTTCTTGCAGGCTGACCTGACCCGGAGGGCTGCAGAAATAACTGAGCTCCGGAATAGGCTTGCTGTGACTGAAACTGCTGCTGCCAAGGCCAAGGATGATCTGGTGTTGAGCTTAACCACTGCTGAACAATTGAAAAAATATTTTGAAGCGGAGCGGACAACCTGGGAAGTGCAGAGGAATGCTCTTGAAAAAAGAGCAAAGGATGCTGAAGAGGCTCTTAACCTGGTGACGCAAGAGCTGACCGGTTTAAAGCAGCAAATAGAGCTTATGACCTCTGCCGTCTTTGGTAAATACTTAACTTGCATGTGCTTTCATCTCTGCAATCTTTATTCCGCTCCGGTTTAACTGTGATAATCATATACAGGGCGCCGCGTCACCCATCTTGGGGATGACCTCCGGAAGAAACTCAAGGCCTCTTATACTCTGGTTGAGCAGCTGTATTCCGGCGCTCAAAGGATTATAAGTGCGATGTCTTTTCATAAAGCGGCCCCTACCACTATCCAAGGCACTTTGGAGAAGCTTTCTATATTGCCTGTACGCTTGGAAGAGGTGAAGAAATCTGCTGCATGGGCCGGTTCTCTTGTAGCGCTGACCAGAGCCAAGGCGTGGGTTCCGGATTTTGATCCGGAAGAGGCTATGAACGGGTATCCCATCACCAAGGAGGATGGATCGGCCTTCTCCGGCAAAGACCTGCATGCTTTGACTAAAGAAATGCGTCCCCTTGCCAGCAAACTTACTAATGAATCGGACTTGACCAGGTATCATCCGGCGTATGACTTAAAGAATGAGCGGGTGGATCGGCCGGTTTATGACATCAAAAATCTAATCCCACCAGTGCGCCCCCATACTTTCGCCCCAGATGTTGATCCGTCTGATCTCATTACTGAGGAGATGTGCTTCCGTGCTTTATCAAAGATCGACTGGCGCGTTCCTGCTTTTCAACTGCTTCAAGAAGATGAAGATGCTCCGGAACAAGTCGATCCTCAGCCTTCGCAGCAGGAAGAAGCATAAGCCGCTCAGTTTAACTTTTAGCTGCTGTAATCTTTTGTCAAGAAAAAACTTTAATCCGTCCAGGCCTTCAAGTGCCTTTGTAACAGGATAGCTCGAAACATTTCCTGCTTTAATCCGGATGTCAGATTTTTGATTAGGCATTTGCCAATCTTAATCCCTTGTCTTCTATGGTTGATCTTTCATATTATCTGTATCTGCATAGATAACACTGAAAAAGATGTCCTAGCGGTTTACCGCCGGACCAATTAAAACGCTCTCATATATATCAAACAAGTATCTGTTTTATACCAAAAATAACTTCATACCTTTGATTAAGTATGCTTGACATCCTTAATCCGGCGAACATTGTAGTTTCCGAGTAAGCTCTTGGCTCTCTTCGGGTGGACCCAATAATTGTTCCGGGTTATAGTAACTACCGGTTTAAATAATGCTGGAGCTCCATGTCCAGACTTTTGAAAATATGTGGTCAACCTTGAGGTTGTCCAGCTCCGGATTAAAAAAACCATAGAAAACATTTGAAAAAATCACAAACACAAAACACAGATGCAAATAAGACCATGTAGTCAAGGCTTTTTACGAGCTGCCAGGCTCCATATGTGCCAATCAAAGGGTGCGACCGAAAGGGCTATGACTCTTTTTCTGTTGCCATCAAAGGATGTACTCCAAGGGGCAAGAAATATTGCATTTGCCATTAAAGGAAGTACCCCTAGGGACAAGAACTTTTCTTTTGCCATCAAAGGGATGTATCTTCCAAGGGGCAAGAAATATTGCATTTGCCATCAAAGGAAGTACCCTAGGGACAAGAACAGTTTTTTCTTTTGCCATCAAAGGGAATGATCAACCAAGGGGCAAGAAATATTGCATTTGCCATCAAAGGAAGGTTCCCTAGCGACAAGAACAAATTTTTCTTTTGCCATCAAAGGGAATGATCAACCAAGGGGCAGGAAATATTGCATCTGCCATCAAAGGAAGGTTCCCTAGGGACAAGAACAGGTTTTTTTTTCTTTTGCCATCAAAGGGAGTGATCAACCAAGTGGCTGGAAATATTGCATCTACCATCAAAGGAAGGTTCCCTAGGGACAAGAACAGGTTTTTTTTCTTTTGCCATCAAAGGGAGTGATCAACCAAGGGGCAGGAAATATTGCATCTGCCATCAAAGGAAGGTTCCCTAGGGACAAGAACAGGTTTTTTGCCAACCTATGGAGTTTATCCAAAGGGCGCTGACGTGAAGATAACCATGTAGACCGGACCAGAAAAGACTTTAACGAGGATTCACATGTGATCCGTAGCCCCCTAGTTTGGTCCCTTCTGCATAAAATAGTTTGTTTCGAAATATCTATAATAATTTTCACAGGACATATATTTATAAGAAAAGAGGCTGATCCCCCGGTTTACCAAGGGTGCCAGTTTATTTATTAATCATAATATATACATAGGATACAACAGAGGTCATGGCTCAGGTGTAGTAGGGTCGTAGGAGAGCGATGTTTCACGGCCTCTTCGTCTCTTCTTCTGATGTCCGTGAGTCTTTGTGCTCTCGAACGTCCACCAGGTAATATGAACCGTTGTGTAGATTCTTGCTGACCACAAAGGGCCCTTCCCGAGATGGGGATAGCTTGTGCATACATGTTTGGTCCTGGATGAGCCGGAGTACCAAGTCCCCCTTCTGGAACGTCCTGGTTTTAACCCGGCGGCTGTGATATCTGCGCAAGTCCTGCTGATAAATCGCGGATCGTGCTGCTGCTATGTCACACTCTTCATCTAGCCGGTCCAAACTGTCCTGTCTTGCCTGCTCATTGGCTGCTTCAACATAAGCCGTCACCCGTGGTGAATCATGGCGGATATCGCTTGGAAGAACCGCTTCAGCACCGTACACCATGAAAAAAGGTGCGTAACCTGTGGACCTATTCGGCGTGGTATTGATGCTCCAGAGGACAGAGGGCAATTCCTCAACCCAGCACCCTGGTGTTCTTTGTAAGGGAGTCATAAGCCGGGGCTTGATACCTCGCAAAATTTCTTGATTGGCCCTTTCAGCTTGACCATTGGATTCAGGGTGAGCTACAGAAGACACATCTAGGTGAATATGCTCCCTTTGACAAAACTCTTCCATCTCTCCTTTAGATAAATTGGTGCCATTGTCAGTGATGATGTTGTGTGGAAAGCCAAACCGGAAAATTACTTTTTCGATGAATTTAACCGATGTTGCCGCATCACACTTGCTCACAGGCGCTGCCTCAATCCACTTTGTAAACTTATCCACAGCAACCAGCAGATGAGTTTTTTGATCTTGGGATCGTTTAAAAGGTCCAACCATATCAAGCCCCCAAGTCGCAAACGGCCAAGTAATTGGTATCATCCACAGCTCCTGTGCCGGAACAAGAGCACGCCGTGAAAATTTCTGACAAGCATCGCACTTCCGGACCAGATCCTCTGCATCAGCATGAGCTGTCAGCCAATAGAACCCATGTCGGAAAGCTTTAGCAACCAAGGATTTTGAACCGGCGTGATGACCACAATCCCCTTCATGAATCTCTCGAAGGATGTCACAGTCTTCCTCGGATGACACACACCGTTGAAATGCTCCAGAAACACTGCGATGGTGAAGTTCCCCGCTTACAATTGTCATGGATTTTGATCGCCGGATTATCTGCCTTGTTTCAATCTCATCATCTGGCAACTCTCCACGGCTTAGATATGCCAAGTAAGGGAGTGTCCAATCTGGAATAACATGAAGTGCCGCAACCAGCTGCGCTTCCGGATCAGGAACAGCCAAATCTTCCCCCGACGGTACCTGAACTGATGGACTGTGTAGCTCATCCAAAAACGTATTCGGTGGCACCGGTTTACGCTGAGAACCCAGCCGGCTTAGAGCATCGGCCGCTTCATTTTTTCGCCGGTCTATGTGATCCACCTGATATCCTTTGAAATATCCTGCGACTGCTTCAACTTCTCGTCTGTAAGCTGCCATGAGAGGGTCTTTAGAATCCCACTTGCCGGATACTTGCTGTGCCACTAAATCTGAATCGTCAGAACACTTGACCCGGCTCAAGTTCATCTCCTTAGCCATCCGCAGGCCATGAAGCAATGCTTCATATTCGGCTGCATTGTTAGTACAATGAAACATTAGACGGAGGACATAACAAAATTTGTCACCTCGCGGGGAAGTTAACACAACTCCAGCCCCCGAGCCCTCTAATTGCCTTGAACCGTCAAAGTGAATAGTCAAGTATGTATGATCCGACTTCTCCTCTGGTGCTTGCAATTCTGTCCAATCATTGATAAAATCCACCAATGCTTGGGATTTGATAGCGGTGCGTGGCACATACTTCAATCCGTGTGGGCTAAGCTCAATGGCCCACTTCGCCACTCTGCCAGTGGCTTCCCTGTTCTGGATTATATCCCCCAATGGAGCTGAACTGACAACAGTTATTGGGTGGCCTTGGAAATAATGCTTCAACTTCCGATTTGCCATGAACACGCCATATACCAGCTTCTGCCAATGCGGGTACCTTTGTTTGGATTCAATGAGAACCTCACTGACATAATAAACCGGACGTTGAACCGGATACTCCTTTCCTGCTTCTTTGCGCTCGACCACGATTGCCACGCTAACTGCCCGTGCATTGGCGGCTACATATAACAGCAGCGGCTCCTTATCAACGGGGGCAGCAAGGACCGGTGGTTCTGCCAGTTGCCGCTTTAAATCCTCAAACGCAGCGTTTGCCTCATCGCTCCATATAAACCGGTCTGTCTTTTTTAGCATCTGATAAAGAGGGATTGCCTTCTCTCCCAAACGACTGATGAATCGGCTCAACGCTGTAATCCGGCCAACGATACGCTGGACATCATTGACGCAAGCTGGTTTAGTCAGGGACGTGATTGCCTTGATCTTCTCCGGATTGGCTTCTATTCCTCTGTTCGACACCAAGAATCCAAGGAGCTTGCCCGTCGGAACACCAAAAGTGCATTTCTCCGGATTAAGCATCATTTTATAGGTCCGAAGGTTATCAAAGGTTTCCTTGAGGTCCTCTATCGATGTCTCCTCCTTCCTTGACTTCACCATGATGTCATCCACATAGGCATGAACATTTTTCCCTATCTGCCCCTTAAGACAGTTCTGTACGCAAAGCTGCTAAGTTGCTTGGGCACTCTTGAGCCCAAAAGGCATAGATACATAGCAAAAGCACCAAAAGGAGTTATGAAGGTTGTCTTCTCCTGGTCCTTAACTGCCATCTTGATCTGGTGATACTCTGAATATGCATCCAAAAAACTTAGCCGCTCACATCCCGCCGTAGCATCAATGATCTGATCAATACGAGGGAGAGCAAAAGGATCGGTTGGACAAGCTTTGTTTAGGTCTGTGTAATCCACACACATTCTCCACTTTCCATTTTTCTTTAACACCAGCACCGGATTAGCCAACCACTCCGGGTGGAATACTTCAACTATGAACCCTGCGGCCAAAAGCCTGGCCACTTCTTCACCTATAGCATTGCGCCTTTCTTCATTGAAGCGGCGCAGATACTGCTTGACCGGTTTGAATTTCGAATCAATATTAAGACTGTGCTCAGCGAGTTCCCTCGGTATACCTGGCATGTCAGAGGGTTTCCATGCAAAGATATCCCGGTTCTCACGGATGAACTCGATGAGCGCGCTTTCCTATTTAGGGTCAAGGTTAGCGCTGATAGTGAACTGCTTGGATGAATCGCCTGGCACAAAGTCGACTTGCTTGGTTTCCTCTGCCGATTTAAACTCAACGCCGGATCATGCTCTGTAGTTGGCTTCTTCAATGGGGACATATCTGCCGGATCAACATTGTCTTTATAAAACTTCAATTCCTCCGTAGCACATACTGCCTCTGCATAAGCAGCGTCTCCTTCCTCGCACTCCAATGCGATTTTGCGACTTCCATGAACCGTGATGGTTCCCTTGTGACCCGGCATCTTGAGCTGTAGATAAACATAGCACGGTCTAGCCATAAACTTAGCGTAAACCGGCCGTCCAAATAGCGCATGGTATGGGCTCCGGATCTTTACCACTTCAAAGGTTATCGTCTCTGACCTGGAATCCTGTTCATCTCCAAAGGTAACTTCTAGGTCAATTTTCCCAACCGAGTAAGCTGATTTACCTGACACTACTCCATGGAATACCGTGTTTGACTGTCTTAGCTTTTTATCCATCAGCCCCATGCGACGGAAAGTCTCGTAATATAAGATATTGATGCTGGTGCCACTACTAAGGCCAATTGGCCCAGATTATCGACCCGCGGCGGGTGATCCTCTCTGCTCCACACGATAGGTTGTTCCAACCAGCGCAGGAATCGTGGTATTGCTGGTTCAACTGTGTGGACCGCCCGCTTTAAAACTTTTTGATCTCGTTTGCAAAAACTCGTAGTGAACACATGATACTGTCCACTACTCAGTTCCTTCAGATTACTCTGATATCCGGATTGCTGCTGCTGCTGACGCTGCTGATTGCCTTGGTTGTTGTGATTACCCTGGCCCTGCTGTTGGTTGCCTTGGTTATTGTAACCGCCCTGACCATACTGATGATTGCCTTGGTTATTGTAACCGCCCTAACCATACTGGTTGCCTTGGTTATTGTAACCGCCTTGACCATGCTGATGATTGCCTTGGTTGTAACCGTTGTTGCCGCCATGATATCCTAATCCGGAGCCATTACCCTGGTGACTCAGACCATGAAACCCGGGGCCTGAACCGCCGCCAGGCGGTCCATTGTTGAATCTGGCCCGGTTCATGGCCTCCATCATGACCTGGCATTCCCCCCATGTGTGTTTAGCTGGGCGTTCCTCTGTGTTGTGCTTCGGGCAAGGCTCGTTCAACTGTCACTCCAGATTAATGAACCCTCCGCCGCTCTGTGGAGGCGGTCTATCCTTGTTGCGTTGAAAGCTTCCTTGAACTTTGGTATTGGCCACAAAATCAGAGCCACCCTCTGCCTTTCGCTTACCGTTGAAGCTTGTTCCGACCGGACTAGCCTGCGCCGGTTTACCAGGCTTATTTGCCTTTCCGGACTTATCCCCATCCGCTTCTGGGTACTTAGTGTTGTCAGAGTCCACATACTTTACCAAAGCGCTCATGAGAGTTCCCATGTCATTACAATCCCGCTTGAGCCGTCCCAGCTTCAGCTTCAGAGACTCGAACCGGCAATTGTTTTCCAGTGTTTCTATCGCCGTACTGGGACTGATACCGTTCGAAGAGTGTAAGATTTCTGACACTCGCCGCACCCATGCACTCGTAGGCTCCTGCTCTCCTTGTATACATGTCGCCAAGTCTACTACTGACATTGGTTGTTTGCACGTGTCCTTGAAATTTTTAATAAACTGGCGGCGCAATTCGCCCCATGATCCGATGGAGTTAGGTGGTAAGCCCTTTAACTATGTCCGGGCCGTACCCTCAAGCATCATGGTAAAATATTTTGCGCATGCCGCTTCATATACATCCAGCAGCTCCATAGCCATCTCATAGCTCTCGATCCAAGCCTCTGGAGCCAAATCTGCTGTGTAGTTAGGCACCTTACGTGGACCTTTGAAGTCCTTGGGTAACCTTACGCTTCGTAAAGCGGGAATGAGACACTGCACTCCAAAGGAACTTGCCGTGACTCCCGTCTCTGTTTTGGTTGTGTGAACCGGCGTCGTCTGGCGGACGTCCTCACGGGCCGTAGGTCTGGCCTGGTTTATCGCCTCCTGGGCTTGCGCCTCTGCTCCTGCCGGATTATCCTGTCTGTGACGGTGACGCCTCCGCTCACTGCTGGACACCTCCGGTTCATCCCAATGCCTAGTATAACTCCGGCTGTGACGGGGTGTTGAATGAAGTCTCTCCTTACTGTAGGAGTACGCCTGCTGCTGTGTCAATGCCGTGTCGAGCAGATCCTTGACTCTGCATGCTTCCATCGCCACGGGGGATGTTCCCTCAATGGGTAAAGCGGCCAGGCGTGAAGCAGCGGCGACAATGTTATCCAGAGGGTTTGAGTAATGGCCAGGGGGAGTGGGGACGTGCGGCGTGGGTATAACCCGACGATCTTGCTCCGCAGTAGGTTGCTGAACTGGCGCTCCTGTCGCTGGGGCTCCCCTCCGGTTTACTTCTAGATTATTGCTGGCTCCCGCTCCTGGCGTGCCAAAGAGATTCATCGCCTCATAGACCGGCGGTAGACGAGTCTGATACCTTATGTTCCTTACTCCCTGCGCAGAGACCTGATCCATCCTGAGCTAGTAAGCCTGAGAATCCAACTCCGCCTGCCTTGTTGCTATCATAGCTTTCTCTGCATTTAGATCATGTCTGACTTGTTCGATCCGGCCCTTCAGCTGAAGAATTTTTGCATCGTGATGCACCTTGTCAGCAGGAGCCACCACTGCTACTGCTCGTGTTGTCAACTCCTCTACTAAGGCGGATAGAGCGTCAGAGGGCGAGGGGGCTTGGCCGCTTCCCCCTGCACCAGCTGTGAACGCCCCGGGCACCGTGGGCTGCGGCGCAGATTGTGATCCGGCCATAAAGACAGCCACCCGGTTTGGCGGATCAAAAGGGTCCGGAATACTGTCACCATCGGACACACCCCCGGATCGGCCGTCCCGCAACAGATACAGGGATTCGGTCTCTCCGGATGAGGATTCATCGTTGGAATAGAGAATTGTCTCGCCACCAGAATCCGATCCGTCCTCGGTTTGGACTCCATGTATTGCTCCAACGAAAACGCGCTTCACGGCAGGCTGAATCCGGGCCGATCTCACACGCTGAGCCAGCTCGACGATGTTGGGGAAGATGTCTGGCTCAGGTCCCGGTTCACCAATCTTGCCGATGAAGACGTGGATGCCGCCGAAGAGAACCCGGTACCCGTATTCGATTGAATCGGCCTCCGGGCCCCGGCCTGCATCGTCGATGTAGATCCGGCCCCGGCGACTCTTCGTCATCCGGCCGACCGCGTAGCCCTTGAGTCCTTTGAAGCTGCCCTTCAAGGACTCGAAACCATCGTGCGATAGCCCCACGGTGGGCGCCAACTGTCGTGGAATTAACACGTCAGATGTCCGGTTTAAGGGACTTAGGTGTGGAGCCATCGCGCGGGTTAGCTTGAAGAGGTTAAAAGCACACAAAGGACACAGAGGGTTTATACTAGATCGGCCCCTTCGATGAAGGTAAAAGCCTACGTCTAGTTTGGTTTGGTATTGCTTGGGCATCGATGAACAGGGAGCAGATTGCTTGCCTGTCTCTCGACGGATCGTTGCTTGTCCCTTCAACCATCACCGGGCCGTTCCATTATATAGGAGGCAACGCCCGGTCCGGTTTACAGAGTCCCGAGGCCGGCTCATAATCGTGTCCGCCTCGGTCTCTATTCTCTCTTCCTTGTACCTCAAGTTACATAATAGGACGGTTTATAAACCGTAAACTTTACACATGGGCCCTAAGCCTTCATGGGCCATAACCTCTACTGGGTTTATAATTACACAGCTACATTACCATAATCCGGATCTCCCTAGCCGGTTTATACCTGCTAGTAAGATTCCTGACAATAGATGCATCAAAATAAGCAAACAACACAAAGAAAACAGAATCTCTCAAAAACAGATCAGTCTATAAAGATGGGAATTGATGTAAAACTTATGTAACTCTAAAAAATCTGAAACATTAGGACAAGTTGGGCAATTTCTAGGCCAGAAACGTGTAAAAAAATTCAAAAATTTATTGTGCTCCGGTAACCAGAAACAATTCTAATACTGGACGCAAAAGTTTTTGTTTTTCAGCAAAACCAATCTACTTTCTTCCAAATCATCCCAAAGGTCTTGCTTGGCACAAACACTAATAAAAACTATAAAAAACTTCTCTAACCAGAGGCTAGATGAAAAACTCAAAGCAAAACAGAACCAAAAAAGCAAGGACAAAAATAAAATTGGGTTGCCTCCCAAAAAGCGCTATTGTTTAACACCCTTAGCTAGGCATAAAACATAGATCTAGGTATTGTCATCTTTGGTTTTGCTCAACTTAGTGGGATTGCTTTGAATTTCTGGAGGTTCTTTACGCTTCCCACCTTTCTCTGTGAGAGAAGAGATTTTTAAGTCCAAAGCGTCTAGTCGCTTGTTACAAAGAGTGATTAACATGTTCATACGATGCAAATTCCACTAATATTTCTGAGAGGTTCATTTGATTTGTGTAAATCAATCAAATTTTTCTCCACTTTAATCAATTTTTCCAAAAATTTCATCCCCTCAAGATCATAATTAGGCTTGTTTTAAGAAGGTGCCCCCATTATTCCTTCTATTATATCATAAGCGGTGTTGGCATCAGTCTCAATAAAATTTCCTTTAGCAGCAAAATCCAAAAGTTCCCTATGAGGCATATTTAAACCGATATAAAAATTACAAAGAAGAATCCTCATATCTCCTTCTATAAATCCGGTGTGAAAAGACTCTACTATTCTACACCAAGCGTCTTTCAAATTTTCTCCCTCCCTTTGTTTAAAATTAAGGACCTCATTATCAGGAGTATTAACGATGATTGGGGGACTAGCCGTGAAAGCGAGACACAAGATCCAACAGACGAGCAATCAAAGAGCGAACGAAAAGACGAACGGAAAAAGGGCTAAGGAAAAAGGCAAATATTTCTGAAAATCATTTTAGAAGTGGGGGAGAGGAAAACGAAAGACAAATGGCAAATATTGTAATGCAAGAGATGAGAGTTTTATGATGGTACTTGGTGTGTCTTGACTTGGCGTAGATCTCACCGGCAACGGCGCCAAAAATTCTTCCTGCTACTTCTTGAGCTTGCATTCGGTTTTCCCTTGAAGAGAAAAGGGTGATGCAGCAAAGTAGAGATAAGTATTTCCCTCGGTTTGAGAACCAAGGTATCAATCCAGTAGGAGATGAATGCGCAAATCACCAGTACCTGCACAAACAATCAAACAACTTGCACCCAATGCGATAAAGGGGTTGTCAATCCCTTCTCGGTCACTTGCAAAAGTGAGATCTGATAGAGATAGATAAACAAAGGATAAAATATTTTTAGGTTTTTTGGTTTATAGATTGGAAAGTAAAAGATTGCAAAATAGTAGATCAGAAACTACTAAGATGGAAAACAAACCCGGGGGCCATAGGTTTCACTAGAGGCTTCTCTCTTGAAGGCAAACAATAAGGTGGGTGAACAAATTACTATCGAGCATATGATAGAAAAGCGCAAAGTTATGACAATACCTAAGGCAATGATTATGCAATATAGGCATCACATCTGTGTCAAGTAGACCGAAACGATTCTGCATCTACTACTATTACTCCACACATCGACCAAAACGATTCTGCGTCTAGAGTATTAAGTTCATCAAGAACAGAGTAACGCCTTAATTAAGATGCCATGATGTAGAGGAATTAACTCAGGCAATATGATGAAAACCCCATCTTTTTATCCTCGATGGTAACAATATGTACCTCGCAACCCCTATTTTGTCACTGGGTGAGGACACCGCAAGATTGAACCCAAAGCAAAGCACTTCTCCCGTTGCAAGAAAAACCAATCTAGTTGTCCAAACCAAATCGATAGTTCGAAGAGAATTACTAAGAAACCAAATCATGCATATATGAATTCAGGGAAGATTCAAATAATATTCATAGATAAGCTGGTCATAAATCCACAATTCATCGGATGTCGACAAACACACCGCAAAAGAAGATTACATCGGATAGATCTCCAAGAACATCGAGGAGAACATGGTGTTGAGAATCAAAGAGAGAGAAGAAGCCATCTAGCTACTAGCTATGGACCCATAGGTCTGTGGTAAACTACTCACGCTTCATCGGAAGGGCAGTGGTGTTGATGTAGAAGCCCTCCGTGCTCGAATCCCCCTCCGGCAGAGTACCGGAAAAGGCCTCCAGATGGGATCTCACGAGGTCAAAGACCTGCGGTGGTGGAAAAGTGTTTTCGATGCCTCTCTTAGGGTTTGGGGAATATTTGAGAATATATAGGCGGCAGAAGTAGGTTAGGGGGTCACGAGGGGCCCACAAGGTAGGGGGCGCGCCCTCCACCCTTGTGGCCGCCTCGTGGCTCCTCTGACTTGGACTCCAAGTCCCCTAGGATTCTTCTAGTCCAAGAAAAATCCTCGCGAAGGTTTTATTCCGTTTGGACTCCGTTTGGTATTCCTTTCCTGCGAAACTCAAAAACAAGGAAAAAACAGAAACTGGCACCGGGCTCTAGGTTAATAAGTTAGTCCCAAAAATAATATAAAATAGCATATTAATGCATATAAAACATCCAAAACAAATAATATAATAGCATGGAATAATAAAAAATATATAGCTACGTTGCAGATGTTTCAAGGTGGAACGTTGGAATGAGCGGGTCTCTTTTTTCTTTTTTGTTTCGGGCCGGCCAGGTATTTTTCGGCAATCTTGTAATCTGACCCTTATAGGGCTGATAGTAACAGAATAATGTTATGTTAATAGTAACAGAATAGTCATGTCCTATATATATATACATATATATATGTGTGTGTGTGTGTGTGTGTGTGTGTGCGCTCGCGCGCGCGTGTGTGTGTGGTGCCACATCAAAGTTGTGCATTGCGTATTCAGGCATCACACAAACACCTCTTTGGGACACATGCAGATGGTGGTACATAGTCCTATATAGGATGCTCACTTGCATGCGACGTACGCTTCGCTTTCTGTGGGCCCGCGAGTTCGTCGTACATCACTTCGATCCAACGACAGAGAGGTGCATTTGACGAACAGGGAGGATTAATTCCTTTAGGGATGTGTTACTAGGTGTATAGTACATGTCGAAGGGGGGTGACCAACATATATATACTGGCTGTCACATGAACCTCACTCTGTGTGGGGACTTTGCGGTTTTTGAGGCAAATGCCACATCAAAGTTGTGCATTAGGTATTTAAAACATCACAACCATACATCTCTCCATATATATGTTCTGGCACACATGCAAGCGATGGTTGTTGTCCTCTGGAACTCACTCACGTTGTTATCGGTGATGCTTCCATCTGTCGGCCCACTTGGTCCATCACTTTCACCGACAGCAAGAGAGGTTAATTAATTTGACTTAGGAGGGGATTAATTGTTTTGTCACACAATATAGATCATGATGTGAGATTACATATATATATAATAGCGCATGTGTACACATGAATCCATCCCGCTGGATCAAACATGGGGGCGAGCACACGACACGTCATGAACCTCTCTTGCTCTGTGTGGGGACCCCTGCGATTTTCAATGCCTGCACAACATCAATGTTTTGCATTGGTCTGGGTATTCAATGCATATGCATGCATCACATGATGACCCACAAGTATAGGGGATCAATCGTAGTACTTTCGATAAGTAAGAGTGTCAAACCCAACGAGGAGGAGAAGGAAACACTGCAAAAAAGACACATCTATGAAATTTTGGCTCGAACAAAAATTTTTTTCCTGTCATGCTTATGACACTTCTATGATGATAATTGTGACAAAAACATGTATCATCATAGATGTGGTGGGCTCATGCTTCTATGACTAAAAATGTGCTTTTCATCCTGGGCGGGCCGGGGACGCACCTGCATGACATTCTTTGGGCCGTCCATGACGGAAAAAAAATCATGGTAGAAGTGAGGGCGAGGAATTTTTTGGGGAGTTCCCGGTTACGATAGGTGGTCGGGGCGGAGCGATCCACAGAGGTTTGTGTGTTTCTCTCGTACACGTCATGTGTATGTGCGAGGCATTGGGCTCTAACTGAACCCGAGCGAGGCGTTCACTTACTGAACCCGAGCGATTGCACTAGCCAAGTTACTGAACCGAGCGAGCGATCCCTGGCTGCTAACTGAACCCGACTGATTCCTTCACTATTGCTGCTAACTGAAGCCGATCGAACCCTGCTGCTGCGTCTTGATGAACAGTGACCGTTGTTGGTGGTTGGATGAACAGTTCCCGGTGGAGGTTGGATGAACAGGACCCCGTGGTATTAGAGGTTGTTGCCGCTGGATGAACAGGACCCCGATCGAGAGGAGGCCGCCACACACCCGAGACAGTTGGGGTGGATGAACAAGACCCCGTGGAGGGCTGGTTGAATAGGACCCCCCTGTGTGGAGGGCTGGTTGACAGTAGCCGGTGGAGGTTGGATGAACAGGACCCCGTGGTGAACAGTAGCTGGTGGAGCCTAGAGGACGTCGAAGGTTGAACGGTAGCAAGGGAGGCTGGAGAAAGTCGACGGTGGATGAACAGTAGCCCGTGGAGTCCCGTTTTGTGGTATGCCTTGATACGTGTCCAACGTATCTATAATTTTTTATTGTTCCATGCTATTATTTATGAAGTCTTGGATGTTTAATGGGCTTTATCATTCACTTTTATATCATTTTTGGGACTAACCTACTAACCCAAAGGCCCGGTCCAGATTGTTGTTTTTTGCCTATTTTAGGGTTTTGCATAAAAGGAATATCAAACGGAGTCCAAACGGAATGAAACCTTCGCGAGAGATATTTTTGGAGGAAATCACGCTCGGGAAACATCAGGACCAAGTCAGGGGGCAAGGGGTCAGCCCTCGAGGGTGGGGGGCGTGCCCCCCTTCCCAGGGCGCGCCCCCTAACTCGAGGCTGGCCCACACGGCCCCCGGTGCCCTCCTTCTTCCTATATATACCTACGTACCCCAGAAACTCCATACGTAGGGAGAAAACCCTAATTGCACCGCCGTAGCTTTTGTTCCCGTGGAGATCCCATCCTGGAGCCTGTTCCGGGAGGGGGATCCATCACGGAGGCCTTCATCATCATCATCATCATCATCGCCCTCACCATGAGTTGTGAGTAGTTTGCCACAGACCTTCGGGTCCATAGCTAGTATCTAGATGGCTTCTTCTCTCTCTTTGGATCTCAATACAAAGTTCTGCTCGGTCTTCGAAGAGATCTATTCAATGTAATCTCTTTTTGCGGTGTGTTTGTCGAGATCCGATGAATTTTGAGTTTATGATCAAGGTTATCTATGAAATATATTTGGTTCTTCTCTGAAATTTTTGTGTGCTCATAACACCCTTGCAAGTCTCTTCGAATTATTGGTTTAGTTTGGCCTACTAGATCTATAGTTCTTGCAATGGGAGAAGTGCTTGGCTTTGGGTTCAATCTTGCGGTGTCCTTTCCCAGTGACAGTAGGGGCAGCAAGGCACGTATTGTATTGTTGCCATCGAGGATAAAAAGATGGGGTTTCCATCATATTGCTTGAGTTTATCCCTCTACATCATGTCATCTTTCTTAAGGCGTTACTCTATTCGTATGAACTCAATACACTAGATGCATGCAGGATAGCGGTCGATGTGTGGAGTAATAGTAGTAGATGCAGAATCGTTTCGGTCTACTTGTCTCGGACGTGATGCCTATATACAGTGATCATGCCTAGATAGTCTCATAATTATTCGCTTTTCTATCAATTGCTCGACAGTAATTTGTTTACCCGCCGTAGAATACCGCTATCATGAGAGAAGCCACTAGAGAAAACTATGGGCCCCGGGTCTATTCTCAACATATCAATCTACATCTACTTACTTTTCTTGCTTTTATTTGTTGTTTTATTAAACCAAAAATACCAGAAATATAATTATCATCTCTATCAGATCTCACTCTCGTAAGTGACCGTAAAGGGATTGTCAACCCCTTATCATGTTGGGTGCGAAGTTCTTATTTGTTTGTGCAGGTGCAAGGGACTCGCGCGTGGTCTCCTACTAGATTGATACCTTGGTTCTCAAAAACTGAGGGAAATACTTACGTTACTGTGCTGCATCTCCCTTTCCTCTTCGAGGGAATACAACGCAAGCTCAAGAGGTAGCATGCCACACCCCTCCCGATGAACAGGACCCCGTTTTGACCGTTGGCGCTCCAACACAAGTCCGTTTTCTCCATTTTGCGGTACGCCACACCCCTACCGATCAACAGCACCCCATTTCGACCGTAGGAGATCGAACACAAGTTCATTTCCTCCGTTTTGCGGTATGCTAGACTTCGTTCCGGTTGTTCTGTCCAACCCGGTTGGCTCCCGATGAACATGACGCATTCCGACCCAGTGGCTTCGCTCCCGATGAACAGGACACGTTCCGACCCAGTCACTTGGCTCTCGATGAAGGCGACGTTGTTTGCTCCATTCCATCCCAGCCTATTAGCTGCTGATGAACAGGACAACGTCGCTGCCGTCTGTTGCCTCTCCATGTACACGAGCCCTGGTCATACAAATGCGCGAGTAGGCGTTCTAGACCCCGCCCGTATGTACGTACGTGGTCGTATTTTTTGGCATCTGGTTGTACGTACATGTGCACGGTTTTGACTGGACTGCCTGAACTACTACGTCGGGGGCTCTAATACTACACGTGCCTCTGCTTACTCGGCCATGGTTCATCGTTGCAGAGAGACCGATTGACCAATATGTATGTACACGTTCGCGACCAGAATGACAACACTACGTACGCTTCGACCAGGTGGGTCCCAACTGTCACGGAGGATAAGGAGGGACTTCCTTGTGTGCGAAGTTATTGATGGTGGGTCCCAGCGGTCAGGGGGGAATCATTTTTTTGCCTGTAATATGGACGCACTACCTTGCGTGCGAAGATGTAGCTGGTAGGTCCCAGCCGTCGGGGGGCAAACATTTTTTCGCAAAATACAGAGTCCCTTCCGGTGGGCCCCCGCTGTCAGGTGGAGGAATAATTATTTTACGCGTAATAAGGAGGCACTTCCTTGCTGCGGCCGTGGACCTAGCTGTCAGCCTCCACATACAGTCCTCTTTCGATGGAAGTCGTTCCTTGGCCATGTTGACCACGCTGTGCCGAGAGCACCAAGGCAGTGGATGACGGTGAGGCCTAGGAAGGGGACGACGCGGAGCCGGGGAAGACACAGAAGTGGATGCCCATGTGGAGAGGAGTATGAGGGTTGACTGGTTCAGGTGCGGTGTGAGGCTACCGTCGCCGCAGAATAACACGGGTTGTGGGTGAGTAGATGGATGGCCTGGCCAGCGATGTGAGTAGGGTGGTGCGGTGAGGCCTGCGCGGCGGCACAGCCGGCCACTGGAGACAGGAGCAGGTTGTCTTGCCAGCACTGGTTTGGGCGGCTGGTGCAAGAAGAGCAGCGATTGAATAAGCAGCAGGACCGTTCAATTGAAATCCAACGGCCAGTGCTGCTAGAATCGTTTGTTCACTAAGTTGACAAAGCCATGCATATGTGTCAACTTAGTAGGCCCACATGACAGCCTACGAACCAATGCGCCCTAGATGTCAGTGGGAGAAATCATTTTTGGCGGAATAAGGAGGTAGTTGTTAGCGTTGTGGGAACCAGGGTACCCAGACTTGCCCGCCTGCGGCCCATGACGTGGCTCCTTCACCGGCCCTGGTACGGCCCATCTTCAGCATCGACACTCAAGACCTTCACGAGGGGCCAAGCCTCACGAGGGAGAAGACCCCAAGACCTTCGGAAGGAGCAGTCTCACTAGGTTGGCTCCCGAGGAGCAGAGATCTCTATGCAAGCCCCCACCTCGTGAGGGTCGGATGACGCAAGCCATGACGACCAAGGCCAGGCAGGCACCAGCGGGCGTATGACAGCAGGTTTCCTCTTTGGTGCTAAAGAAGCCGGCGCAGACGCGGAGTCTCGAGGAATCAGCCAAAGGTTTCCATTTCCATGTAACAAGACCAGGATCACCAGGACGGCAGGGCGGAGGTCATCACCGAGCCCACCGTGGCGTCAGGATCAGAAGCTTTGCAGGCGAAGACCACCTTTCGTCAGGATAATATGTACTAGTTGTCTCCCTTCAAATTTGGATGTTGTGGGATCCCTTCCCGCCTACATTTTGTTGGAAGAGGACCAAGGCATCTATAAATACAGCTTAGCCACCACCACATTGGGGATCGGATCCAGATCAATCAGATCGACCTGCACCCAAAAACACACCTCCTGAGGTTGTTCAACCACTGTACTAGTTCTTCCTCAGCAAATCTTGAGGCAATCCACCACATTGCAGGAGTAGGGCCACTCAACGCTAGATGGCCTGAACCTGGGTAAACTGCCATGTGTCACTTTCCTTCTTGTTCATTGAGCTAGTTTGTAGAGACGGTGAGTAGGCAGATAGGGGAAGTTGAGTTCTTCGCACGCACCCCGGTGTTCGAACTTAACAAGGGTTTTGTGGAACCTTGAATCCGACATTTGGCGCGCCGGGTAGGGGGTGCGTATTGAAGGACCACCTTCCCCGTCGTCGCACTCTATCCTCGCCGCCCAGCCTCCGACCATGGCAGGCGTCGCACCACCCGTCGGGCCTCAGGCCACGCTTGGAGGTGGCGCGGGCCCCCAAGCCCTCTCCCCTGCTCTGCAACAAGTGCGGTGGCCGCCATGGTTCAGGCCAGTGCTGCCACCGCGGTACAACGGCGGGGCCGACCCCGTGGCGTTCCTCCAGGCCTACGCAGAAGCCATCTGGGCGGCTGGCGGCGACGACAAGGTGATGGCGAATTGGCTCCCCATGGCACTCATGGGGGAGCCGCACGCCTGGTTTCTCAACTTGTCGGATTCTTCGGTGTAACATCCCAATTTTCAATTTGGATGTTATCATAGATCATTCATATGCATTCATCATTTGAGTATTTTTGAGCATGAGTTTATTTGAAAATTGATCCAAAACTTTAAGCAACTCAAGGACCCAAGTGAGAGAGTTGGAAGTTTTCTAAAGAAAGGCCCACTGTTTTATTTATTTTCCAAGTGGGGTTGGATCAATAATATTTTTGCCAAATTTTATTTTTTTCAATATTTAAAATAAATGAGAGATGATAATATGACTTCTTAAAAAATATAATAGAAATGTTGGAATTTGATTTTTGAGTAAAAATATTTTTATTGGATTTTTATTTGCAGTTTATTATTTTAAAAAAATTGCATCAAAAAGTTATTTTCTTTTTAGGCATTTTAATATCAGAAAAATGCTCACTTTGTTCTAAATATTAGGTTTAGACGGCGAAAATTTCTTTTGATATTTTTAGAACTATTTTTATATTTTATTTGTGTTTTTCTGTTTGGGTGAATTTTAAAAAAAGAAACTTTGGACCGGGCCAACTGGGCCGAAGCCCAGCCGCCGGCCCGGTGCGCGCCGCCTTTCCCCGTCGTGGCCGATCGGGATGCCTCCCGGAGTCCGGCGCCGACAAGGCCGCCGCCCCAGGGCCCATCTCTCCCTCGACCCCACCGCCTACCACTCGCCGCCGCCGCGCCGCTGCCGAGCTGCCGCCGCCCGTACCACCGACTGATCCGGCCCACTGACCCGACCCGATCCGTGAGGTAATTAACCGTCGTTTTATTTTTATTTTTTGTTCGTTCAGTTTTTTTAAACCCTAGATCGGTTTTTTTAAAACCCTAGTTCGTTTTTTCCTGGTTTTATTATTTAACGATCACCCGTTGTTTAGTTACAGAAAACAAACGTTCGTAATTTAGTCTTTTCTTTTTCTGTTAATTTTGGTCGAGGACCTATCCCCGATGATTTTTTTTATAGATCGGTCCCTGATCTTCAAACCCTCGTAACTTTTTAATCGTTAGTCGGAGTTAGGTGAAACCAACGCTTTTTTCTTCGTTTCGATCTGACCTTTCTAGTAGCGCAGCAAAAAAGTTGTTTTTGAAAGTTTTTAATTTTGAATTCAAACAGTTTTGTGTTTGAACTTCGTTTGATCGTATTTTGAGTTTCGTAAGTCCGTTTGAGTTGATTATTTTTGCAAATCAAAGCTCTCGACGTAAACTTTCTGATAAGGCCAAATTCACTTAATTTTGGTACTGTTAGAAATTGTTTTCTGTCGCAAGAGTTATTCGCTTGTTTTCGAAGTCTTTCGAGATCTGTTCTTCGATTCTGTTGCATGATTGCTTATGTATGCTATTGTTTGATTGCGATAGAATTCCTGGAGTGTGAAGCGTGCTACTACGAGTCTTTAGGTTTCAGCAGTCGTTAGCAATGCAAGTTCATACTTTGATCATACTTTTCAAATACCCAGCTTTCATTGCATTAGTTATATCCTCAAACACTTTCATGAGTAGGAATGGTTACATAATATGATGCTTTGTAGTTCATGAGGTAGGAACCCAATGACTTGAGATCAACCCAAGGGAATATACGTTTTGTTACTTATTGCTTAGCCATGCTTGTAGACGTGGATTGGTATGAGTGATTTCATGAAAGTTGTGAGAGTAATAGCAACTAAGGGATTCTTTAAGGTGGAATTTAATACACATTTGGGTGGATTGGTTGCAGGGCACCTGGAGAATCTAGTGTTGTCCTAGGAAATACCAGAGGACCCATGTGATTATCCTATGGAATGCCACCTAGGCTCGAAGGGATCATATATCATTCATGCCTAGAAACTTCCGTGCGCAGCCACAATGCCATTATGGGCTCTGGCATAGTTGAGTATGGTGTGTGACCTCTTTCCGTGGTAGACTAGCAGATGTAGCGGATGTAGGTGGTACGGTCTACCCAGGGTTAAGAGTTAATGCTTCTGAAAGACTGTGTCTCGGTCATCCGTTTCTCAAACACCATGCAGTGCGAGAAATCAAATGAGGGAGATTGAGTCTTGTGGGAGAAGTGCGCAAACCTCTGTAGAGTGTACAAAATGATCATGATTAGTCGTGTCTCCGGTTATGGACTTTCTTGAGTATCCTGTTATTTGCATTATGGACTGATATCATCACTTTATTTAATTTGTTGGGTTAATAATGATTTTGGTTTGGGATTGAGATGGAGGAACCATTCTCAATTGTTCATGATTAAATTTAACTAAGTAGTTAAATAAATACATTCCTTTGTGGTAGGGAAAAACTAGCTTTATGCAAAAACAAACCTTACAGCCTCCACCAGCCAAATATGCATGTAGTTGTAGACATTGCTCATTATCATTACAGTGTGTTCTTGCCAGCATATTCAATTGTCCTGACCTACATGGCTGCAACGTATCATGTTGCAGAGTTTTCGAACGAAGATTATGGTACGATAGGTCGTTGTCATGCACTCAAGGTTTGCCGTGGAGTCGGATGGACTCAACTACTCTTCATAGCTTCCGCAGTTTATTTTATTAGATGGCCTTCAGCCATTCTCGTGTAATGGATATTGCCTCTTCGAGGATTTTCGATGTAATAAAGTGTGTTTGAAATGTGTGTGTCGGCATACCGATCCAGGGATGACACTGAGCACAGAGACTTTGGTTCATTGGAATCGTGGTCGCTACATTCGGTGGCCTCTTGGGAAGATCTGCGCGACTTGTTCATCACGCGCTTCACGTCACTGGTACCTGATGACCCACAAGCATTGTTCAAGAAATCTTACGATTCAGTGATTTATCGTCCGATTTATGGCTACTCTTGGGGTGACCGATAAGATTATGCCTTGTCTTCATCATTTATCATTTGGGCCAATTTATCGGGAATCTACTGATAAATCGGGCCTATTCATAGCACTATGTTTGCAAGAACTATGTTTATTTGCGTTTTGTGGACCTTGTTACGCAATATGTACTGTTTTTCAATTTTGTTTGTCATTTTGCCAGGATTCAAAGCCTAGGATTCAAGGTAAAACTATTGTCTAATATTGGTTTAGTGTTGAATATAGCATACTTTAGTGTTGGGAACCTGGAATTTGAAAAAATGACCGATTAAAAGTCGGCCGATAAAATCGATTAATCGTCCGATTTCCGATTAATCTCTAATCACCAGCTGACCGAGACGATAACGATAAGCGATATCCTCAACATTGCCCACAAGTATAGGGGATCAATTGTAGCTCTTTTTGATAAGTAAGAGTGTCAAACCCAATGAGGAGCAGAAGGAAATGACAAGTGTTTCTCAGTAAGGTAAGGTCTGCAAGTGCTGAAATTGTAAGTAGCAGAGTAGTTTGATAGCAAGATAATTTTGTAACAAGCAAGTAACAATAATAGTAGCAAGTATGAAGCAAGATAGGCCAATCCTTTTGAGGCAAAGGATAGGCCAAAGCGGTTTCTTACAATAATCAAGGCGTTCTTGAGGGTACACGGGAATTTCATCTAGTCAGTTTCATCATGTTGGTTCAATTCGTGTTTGCTACTTTGATAATTTGATATGTTGGTGGATCAGTGCTTAGGTGCTATCCTTACTTGAACAAACCTCCTACTTATGATTAACCCTCCCGCAAGCATCCGCAACTACGAGAAAAGTATTAAGAATAAATTCTAACCATAGCGTTAAACTTTTGGATCCAAGCGGTCCCTTACGAAATAGTGCATAAACTTGGGTTTAAGCTTCTATCACTCTCACAACCAACCATCTATTTACTACTCCACAATGCATTCCCTTAGGCCCAAATATGGTGAAGTGTCATGTAGTCGACGTTCACATAACACCACTAAGGGAATCACAACATACATACTATCAAAATATCAAACACAAATCAAATTCACATGATTACTTGCAACATGATTTCTCCCGTGACCTCAAGAACAAAGGTAACTACTCACAAGTGATAAGCATGCTCAAGATCAGAGGGGTAATATATAGCATAATGGATCTGAACATATAATCTTCCACCAAATAAACCATATAGTAATCAACTACAAGATGTAATCAACACTACTAGTCACCCACAAGCACCAATCTATAGTTCCGGTAACAAGATTGAACACAAGAGATGAACTAGGGTTTGAGATGAGATTGTGCTGTTGAAGATAGCCCTCCCCAAGGTGGGAGATTTGTTGGTGATGATGATGACAGTGATTTCCCTCTCCGGGAGGGAAGTTCACCCGGCGGAATCGCTCTGCCGGAGGGCAAAAGTGCTCCTACCCAAGTTCCGCCTCGAGACGGCGGTGCTCCGTCCTGAAAGTTTCCACCTTATTTTTCTACGTCGGAGAGGCTTATATACCAGAAGATGGTCACCGGAAGTGGGCCTGGGTGAGCACAACCCACCAGGGCGCGTGTGGGAGGCCTGGCGCGCCCAGGTGGGTTGTGCCCACCTGGTGGGACCCCTTTGGTGGTTATCAGCTCTAGTATTTCTTATATATTCCATAATAAATCCCCATGAAGGTTC
Organism: Secale cereale; assembly: GCA_902687465.1. Taxonomy (NCBI): domain Eukaryota; kingdom Viridiplantae; phylum Streptophyta; class Magnoliopsida; order Poales; family Poaceae; genus Secale; species Secale cereale. The sequence goes on from LR738714.1 coordinate 480,220,206, forward strand.
AGCTTGTTTGGAGTTGTGCAGAATAGGTGGCCTGACGTAGCTTTTTCAGGTCCAGATTTCCAGCTGCCGGAATTCTCCCTCTTGGTGTATACCTTCCAAATTATGAGAGAAAAGGTATTAGAATTACTCCAAAAATCATTATTATGCATAATAAAAACATAAATAACAATAAGAAAACATGATGAAAAATGGACGTATTAACTCCCCCAAGCTTAGACCTCGCTTGTCCTCAAGCGAAAACCGATAACGAAAAACATGTCCACATGCTTTGAGAAAGAGGTGCCGATAAAACAAAATACGGACATAGAAGCATCATGTTGATTATTAAGACAGCAACAAATTTAAACATAAGACTTTTATCATAAGACTTGTATCATAGACTTCTCATGAATAAGTAATAGTTCATCACACAACTGAAGTATAAAGCATAAACTCTATTAGAAACCAACAAACTATGTTTTCGATCAACTTTGCAACTACAATTCATCATCTTTTCAGGAAGGGTCACATATCGGAGCCTTTAGGCAAGTCCACATACTCAACCATCATATAGTCTTCTATAATTGCTAACACTCACCGCATGCACATGAGCAAAATGTTTCAACCGGACACATAGAAAGATAGGGGCTTACGGTTTTGCCTCCCAACGTACTCACCTCAAGTTTGATGTCAACAATAATAACTCATGTCACCCATATTCAATTGGACATATGTTCCTAGATTTTTCCTCACCACATGTTGCTTGCCAAAGGATAAAAATATAAGGGAATAGAGAGAAAACTTTGACTCTTTGCATAAAAGTAAAATATAGGCCCTTCGCAGAGGGAAGTAGAGGTTGCCATGCGCTTATTTGTTTGTATGCTCAATCCCTTAGTGCAAATGAACGTCACGTTGCATTGCCCCTTGTGATAGCAACCTTTATTATGCAGTATGTCGCTTTTATTCTTCACCATCACAAGTTCGTGCAATGCTCAATTTTCTTTAACACTAAATGATCTCACACTTTTAGTAGAAATTTTTATTGCCTTATTGCACCGATGACAACTTACTTGAAGGATCTTACTCAATCCATATGTAGGTATGGTGGACTCTCGAAAAAGGTTTGGGTTTAAAGGTTTTTGGATATACAAGTTGTATCTCTATTTAATGCAAAGTTTTTGGCTAGAAAAGATATTGGGCAAGCACCACATGTTAAAGGATCTATGACAATATGACTTCTATGTGAATATGAACTAACATAAATCATTAAGTTGTCTTCCTTGTCCAACGTCAACAATTTTGGCATATAATATTTTTATGTGGGCTCACAGTCACAAAAGATTTCTAGGATAGTATATTTATATGTGAATCTTCTCTTCCCTTATTAATTCTTTCATGAGTTGCATCATTAACCAATGCTATGTTTGTCAATCTCTAATAAAAAATCTACTTATACTTTTCCTTATGTGGTGCCATCACCTACCATATAATTAGCATATGATCTTCTTAATTTATTTCCTTTCTTTTATTCATTCAATTATAACCTTTCCTTTTATTGCAACAAGAAGATAAAGAAGGTAAAAACTCAAAACTAAACTTTATTATATATCTCGCACACGATTACAAAGATAGATCACTAACAAACTCAAAAAGAAAGGATCAAACTAAACTTTCATTTATTCTAAAGCAAAAGATCAAACTAAAGTATGTAGATGCAAAAGGATAGTGGGGATGATACGATACCGGGCACCTCCCCCAAGCTTCGAGAAAGCCAAGGGGAGTGCCCATACCCAATACTCAATTTTCCTTTGGCGGCGAAGAAGATGGTGGTGGTGATGAAGTAGATGTGATCTTGTCCTTCGAGATCAAGAGATTCTCCAATCTACTGATGACGCTCCGAAGGAAGGTAATGTGCTCTTGATGAAGAATGTTTCCACGAGTGAGATATTTATTTTCCACTCGAACCGTTTCAATGATCCGAAAGGCTTCAATCTCAGTGGGAGTGAGAAAAGCATAATAGGGTTTAAGGATATCTTCTTCTTCCCCTTCTGCTGGCGGTGCCTGCTCGATTGCCGGTGCTGGATCACCGACAGCCTCCTTGCCTTTGTCACCTTTTGCAGCTTCTACGGGTTCTTCCCTCTTCTGCTTGATCTTCATTAGCCAAGCATCTTCTTCCATCGGGCTGGAGGAGGAGGAAGACATGATGCCTAGCTTGGTAGATCTGACCAAAAACAGCGAGAAAAGAAAACAAAAGATTTCTCCGCGGTACGATGGTTAACAGGTTCGGGAGGTATATAAAGAATTTTATCTTGGGAAACAAGCAAGCTGTAGAAAAACGGAGTCCGGAAGGTACCAGAGGTGGGCACAACCCACCTGGGCGCCCTGGTGTATTGTGCCCACCAGGGTACGCTTCCCGGTAGCTTTTTATTTTCCTAATTTTGTAAATATTCCAAATCTGATAAAAAAATATTTTTGCGGATTTTTCGGAGTCTGTTTACTTACCGTATCACGTACCTCCTTATTTTGACGATTCTGGAGTGTTCCAGAAGGATTCTTTTATGTGTTCTTCTGGTGCCAAAGTTTGAATAATATTACTTTCAACATTAATGGGCGTACCTGAGATATAATGCTCTATTCATTGCCCGTTAACAACCTTCGGGTTAGTGCCTTCAGAATTATTTATCTTGATGGCTCCAGACCGATAAACCTCCTCGATAACATAGGGGCCTTCCCATTTAGAGAGGAGTTTGCCTGCTAAGAACCTGAAACGAGAGTTGTACAAAAGAACATATTCTCCGACTTTGAACTCACGCTTTTGGATTCTTTTATCATGCCATCTTTTAACTTTTTCTTTAAATAACTTGGCATTTTCATAAGCTTGGGTTCTCCATTCATCTAATGAGCTAATATCAAATAACCTCTTTTCACTAGCAAGTTTGAAATCACAGTTGAGTTCCTTGATTGCCCAAAAAGCTTTATGTTCTAACTCAAGAGGCAAATGACAAGCAAGTTTGAAACCATTTTATAAGGAGACATACCCATAGGATTTTTATAAGCTGTTCTATAAGCCCAAAGTGCATCATCTAATTTCTTAGACCAATCCTTCCTGGACCTATTGACAGTCTTTTGCAAAATTAATTTTATTTCTCTATTACTAAGCCCAACTTGACCACTAGACTGAGGATGATAAGGTGATGTAATTCTATGGTTAACATCATATTTAGCAAGCATTTTATGAAAAGCACCATGAATAAAGTGTGAACCACCATCAGTCATTAAATATATGGGGACTCCAAACCTTGGGAAAATAACTTCCTTAAGCATTTTAATAGAGGTGTTGTGATCAGCACTATTGGTTGGAATAGCGTCTACCCATTTAGTAACATAATCAACAGCAACCAAAATATGTCTATACCCATTAGAGGAAGAAAAAGATCACATGTAATCAAAGCCCCAAACATCAAATGGTTCAACAGCAAGTGAATAATTCATAGGCATTTCTTGACGCTTACCAATATTACCTATCCTTTGACATTCATCAGAAGATGAGAAGAACTTACGAGCATCTTTGAAGAGAGTAGGCCAATCAAATCTAGACTGCAATACCTTGTGAGCAGTTCTATCTCCAGCAAGATGTCCTCCATATGCTTCGAAGGGACACTTCCGAAGGATTTGTCCCTGTTCATGCTCAGGTACACAACGTCTAATAATACCATCTACTCCTTCTTTATAAAGATGTGGGTCATCCCAATAGTAATGTCTTAAATCATAAAAGAACTTTTTCTTCTATTGATAAGTAAAACTAGGAGGTAAATATTTAGCAACAATGTAATTAGCGTAGTCAGCATACCAAGGAGTATTATTAGTAATATTTATTGCAGCTAACTGCTCATCCAGAAAACTATCATCAATAGGTAGTGGGTCATCAAGCACATTTTCAAGTCTAGACAAGTTATCAGCTACGGGGTTCTCAGCTCCTTTTCTATCAATAATATACAAGTCAAATTCTTATAGCAAGAGAACCCACCGTATAAGTCTAGGGTTAGCATCTTTTTTTCCATAAGATATTTAATAGCAGCATCGTCAGTGTGAACAGTTACTTTTGAATCAACAATGTAAGATCTAAATTTGTCACAAGCAAACACAATTTCTAAGAATTCTTTTTCAGTGGTAGCATAATTCTTTTGAGCATTGTCTAGTGTTTTACTAGCATAGTGAATAACATTTTGTTTTCTATCAACTCTTTGTCCTAGAACAACACCAACAGCATAATCACTAGCATCACACATAATTTCAAAAGGTAAGTTCCAGTCAGGTGGTTGAACTATAGGTGCAGAAATTAAAGCTTTATTTAGGGTTTCAAAGGCTTCAAAGCAATCATCATCAAAAACAAAATGAACATCCTTCTGTAAAAGATTAGCAAGAGCCTAGAGATTTTAGAAAAGTCTTTGATAAATCTCCTATAGAAACCAGCATGATCTAAGAAACTACGAGTACCTTCTATATCCTTAGGACATGGCATTTTTTCTCAATTGCATCAACCTTAGCTTTGTCCACTTCAATACCCTTTTCAGAAACCTTATGGCCCAAGACAATACCTTCATTAACCATAAAGTGGCATTTCTCCCAGTTCAAGAAAAGACTTGTTTGTTCACATCTGTACAAAACTCGATCAAGATTGCTTAAACAATCATCAAAATACTTCCCATAGACAGAGAAATCATCCATGAAAACTTCCACAATCTTTTCACAAAAGTCAGAGAATATTGCAGTCATACATCTTTGAAAGGTAGCAGGTGCATTGCATAAACGAAAACGCATATGTCTATAAGCATAAGTTCCAAAGGATATGAATCGAATAATGCATTGATTGTTTGGACCTGATGGATATGAATAATGCATTGATTGTTTGGACCTGATGGATATGAATAAAGCTATAGCCTACTTTCAAATTCAAATTAGGTACAATTTTAAATAGCTGCAATTAAATTATAGTGAAATTACGCTCTGCAGGTCATTACGGCGCACACGGTCTATAAAGCACAGCGTGTGTGATATACATCATAATCCGATACGGTTCACGGAGAGCAAACGTGTGTAACCATGCACACAATTGCCGTTTGCAAAGCGTGTGTGATGCCAGACAATATCACAATGATGCGGGAAAACTACATGTGTGTGATTGTCGGCCTATCGTATACGGTTTACAATCATGAATTGTTTGTGATGTGCCAGACATCGTAAACATAGAGCCAGTTTTGTACGTGCCTGGAATGTGTCTGGACTGCGCCTGGTTTTAGGTAAAACCATAGAAATCCGACTGTGGTAGCAATGCTAACACAAACGAGTTGCAAGGATGAAGCGTTTGGAATATTCGAGATATCAAAAACAGTTTTATAGGCACAAATGTATGCATCATGGCTCCCTATCCCCGACGGTTTATGGGTCGTGTGGCAAGGACACCCCCCTATCGCACACACTCACTTGGCGACGGTTCAAAACACCATCGCCGAAAGGGGTTAAAAACCATTTGTATAGCACCTCCCTGTACCAGTGACAGGAAAGAGCTTATCCATATACCCTCTTATGTTATTCCGAATCCTATCTTCTAGGTATTTAAAAGCACCATTTTTGGAGTTCCCAACATCGGAAGGCATACCCAAGTATTTCTCAAAGTCGATTCATTAGGGACACCTAAAGACTTTTTGACTTCTTTTCTACCAGATACCTGAAAACCTTTGCTTAAGAAACATATGGCTCTAATAAATTTATTCTTTAACCTGAAGCTTAGAAATAACAATCCAGTAAAGAAGACAACTTGGCAGTCCATCTCTACTCGTCTTAGCAAAAAAATAGGTTGTCATCCTCAAAAACAAGTGGTTAACTGGTGAAGCTGATTGAACAACTTTAATACTACTGAGGTGCGATGACCCACATTTTTTAAGAGGCACGAAATACCCTCCGCTGCTAGCAAAAAAATGAGAAATTGGGGGGGGGGGGTATCAGGTTCCTCAAGAAGGGTAGAATTCCTCAGATTTATTGTCATTAAACAAAACAGAGAATTTAACAGAACTCGCCAAGCTCATAACCAAGATACCAAGTTGGTGCAAAATCCAACTTAGTGATGATAATATGTAGATAATCACATTCAACACGATCATACGCCTTCGTCATGTCTACCTTGAGGGCGTATGTATATTGTTCTTGGCTTTGTTCCACTTTATAAAATGGAGACATTCAATATTTTAAGTGATAAGGCGGCCAAATATCTTTGTTTACATTTTGGCACCCAAATATCTTCACCATGCCCTAAGGGCAACTCTAACGGGCGTGTGCCAAAACGGACACTCCTAACGTCCGCAGACATATTTTGACGTGTCCGTGGACAACAGATAGGGGGGCGGAAATCCAGCCCGGTGCAATTTAACTAAACAGAAAAAAAAAATTGTCGTAGCAATTTAACCATACATTTAAATCCTAGAGGCATCGAATGTTCAATAAGTTCTGTAAATCCGTGGATCAAATTCAATCATACTTCTTGAAAGCGGCCTTTGCCTGAAGCTTTCTCCCCTCGAGATTAAACTTATACATTGGCACATGTTTTCATCTAGATATTATGCCACTTGAGCTTCATCCAACAATGCATCAATCTGAAGAGCTTTCCCAGCATCTTTTGGTACATCGTGACAGCGCGTCTGGGCTATACAATGGCGTGGTCATCAAGTTGCGACATTGAGTGGATCAATTAATTGACCAACACATAGAGCAACAAGAAGCACAACTTAGGATCTCCATGTGACGAACCCGTTGGCCACCTTTTTTCCACTAGCAACATCATGGCAGTACTTCATGACGACATTGAAATGGTGTACCACCGACGAAGTAGCACTTTTGCATTGTGATCATGAATCATTGCACTCATGAAATCAAGAATGCAGAATTTGCCAAAATATCTTGGCCTTTTACTTCATCCCCACAAGCCACGTACTTGTGGCCAACCACGTGTCACACAACAATGCATCTTCCATCGCTGAGTATCCCGGCATCGTGCTTGCTTCATGTCAAACAAGGCGGAAGTAAAAGAAAAATCTCAATGGCATTTGGTCGAACATTTGCCAGACGTAATGTCTGTCCTCGATGGCGTCGATAGGGGGCGAACGACGGACGATACCTGGCTTTTATTCGGATCCGGGGTGCAACGACAGCGAAGTACGAGGTGCCAAGGTGGAGCAGCGAAGGTCCGACAAGAACTGGGTGGTGACTGGAGTGGCATAAAGTCGGCGACGGTCTTGCTAGGTGCGGATACAAATAAAGGGTGAGAGGGCGGAGCAGAGGAATAGGGTTTTGGGTCGGCCAAGTGTGACACGTGTCCGGCCTCCCCAAAACCTCCTGCAAGTTTGTTTTCGGTGATGAATAAATTTGGACAATGAGACCAATCTGTGGACATTTGATGCACGACGTTGGAAGTGTCTGAACCATGTTGTTCGGACATTTAGAAGCATTTTGATTTTATTTTATTTTACTGAATTTTATAGAAGCATTTTGATGTGTGGCGTTAGAGTTTCCCTAATTTTCGCAAGTCCCAACAGTCTTCAAAACAGGCCAAGCAGCGCGGCGACTATTTCTCATCTTACGCGAGCCAACAGCGACCTCTTGCGTCGAGTTAACAGTCTCGGCCCGGTCTATTTTAGCGGGGGGAAATGGAGAAGAAAAGTGCACCCCAGGAATCGATACGCGGTCTCACAGGGAACAAAGGCGCTGCTAAACATTGTGCCATCTTCTTAATGGTTTCATTCCACATTCTGTTATAGAAGATCAACATTTTTTTCAAATACTTGTTCAACATTTTTAAATACATGATAACAATTCGTCAAATACTCGTTCAACATTTTTCAAATAATCGTTCAACATTTTTTCAAATACTCGTTCAACATTTTTCAAATAGTTGTCCAACATTTTTTCAAATACCCATTCAACATTTTTTAATACTTATTCAACATTTTTTAAATACTTGTTCAACATTGTAGAAACTTATTTGAACATTTTTCAAATATTTGTTCAACGTTTTTTTAATATTTACTTAACATTTTTAATACTCATTCAATAATTTCAAATAATTGGTCAACAATTTTCAAATACTAATTTCATCTTTTTAACACTTATTCGACATTTTTCAAATGTACTTCGTTGTCGGGGGAAACTGTCCGCCACGAACACCTATGGGACCGGAGCCCCTTGTCTGTGCGGTACGAGGGCGGAGGGAGCACAAAGAGCAGATCGAAGCAGACGCGCGGGCAGTTTTACCCAGGTTCGGGCCGCACGGATGCGTAAAACCCTACTCCTGCTCGGTTGTGTATTGAGTTGAGCGCTCGGGAGCTTGAAGAAGCAGCTACACCGTGCGTGAGAGTAATCTAGGTTTCGAACCCCCTCCACGTTGTGCATGGGCCTCCTTTTATAGTGCAAGGGGTCACCGACAGGTGTCAACGCAGGAGTAAGGGGTAAAAATGTAAAAGATGTGGTAGTTGTAACAGTGCGGGAACAGTAGAGCTACAGTACAGAACAGTGGTCTATACCTACTTTAACAGTGGGGGACAAGGGCATTTAATGCCCGTCGCCGTCGACCCCAAAAGCTCCCGCCTTAGCGTCTCCGTCCGCCACGGCGATGGATTTATCGCCGTGGTGTGCCACCGTGTACCCCAGGCTGCACAGCCATCCGCCACGCGTCCCTGGTTAGGCCCCAGGGCGACGCGTGGGCCGATGAGCTGGAGCGCGGGCACACAGCGCAACCTTCCCGGCAAGCACCTTGCCGGGGCCTTGATCTTGTCGGGCCCGGGAACTTGCCGCTCCCCGGGCCCCTTGCCGGGGCGCGTATAGCGCCGAGGCGATATCTTCTAGTCTTCCTGGCAAGCTCCTCTTGCCAGGGTCTTGTGTTAATGGGACAGCCTTGAGCCTGGTACGGCCTTCCCGGCAAGCTCCTCTTGCCGGGGTCTCGGTCTTCTGTCTTGTATACTTTGTTTTTGAATGGATTAATAGGAGGCAGGAAGGTCTCCGGCGAGCACGCAGTAAACCTTGCCGCGGGAAGCTGCAACTGCCCGTGCACAAGTTGGGGTACTGGGGTACCCCTACCTTAGTACACCGACAGGAGCCCCCGGGCCTGGGCCACACACGGTGCCGAGCGCTGTTGGGCCAGGCCCAAAACAGTGCACGGGCACCCGCGGCCCGCGGCGCGCCGAATCCACTTCCATATCCGCCGCATCCCACGGTAACGGCACGCGTCGATTGCGGCGCCGTGGGATGGGACGTGCCCACGATCTCTTAATGGAAAGGGCGAAACGCCCCCCACTCCCCCATAAAAGCAGAGGCAGCGGGCGCGGTTCCCCTCCCTGTGCTCTCATTACGTCGTCTTCCTCCTGCAAAAGATTCCTTCTTGCGCTCCGCCTCCACAGCTCCGCCGCCGCCGAGCTCTTCGTCCCCTTCCTTCCGCCGCGTCCGCCATGGCCCCAAAGACCGACAAGGCGAAAGCGGAGAAGTCCAAGAAGGAGAAATCCGAGCAAGCAGCCAAGCTCATCGCTTACCGGAAGCGGCACGTCGTCTTCCCACCGAAGCTCGGCGTGCAAGAACTCTGGAACAAGTATTATTTGTTCTGGTCCAAGGGCACCGACGCGCATCCCCGCACCCGAGCATACCCGGCCGTCGCCAAGGACAACTATCCCGGCGGGTATCACTTCTTTGCTGCCTTTTTCCACTGTGGTCTCTGTCCTCCTTTTTCGAACTTCTTCTGTGATATCATGAATACGTATGGCTTCCATCTGCTTGATTTCACCCCCAACGCCATTCTCACCATGGCCGTTTTCGCACATATGTGCGAAAACTTCATAGGAGTCCACCCCAACGTAGCCCTCTTTAGACACTTTTTCACCCCTAGAGCCGAGGCCGATGCCCCCCTCTCCGGATGTATTTCTTGGGTCTTCCGTCTCGGGAAGAAGGGGTCGTACTTGCCGGGGGAGCTCCGCGGCAAGTGGGAGGAATGGCGAGCGGAGTGGTGCTGGATTGTAGAAGACCAGCCGCAAGCCTTCACTGCGCCGCGCACAACGCCTATCGCGCGCGGCAGAGATTGGAGCGATCTAGACTCCGACGACGTCAAGCTCGACATCGCCCTCGTCCGGATCCTCCGTCTTCGGCTGGCCCGGCTGTCAGTTGCCGAGGTGGGCGCAGATTTCCTCCGCCGGCGCATCGCCCCTCTCCAAGATCGGAAGAGGCCGGCCTGGGAGTACGGCGGCCCGGCAGACATCATGAGACTGCGCCCCGGGCTTAATTTCAACTTCACCACTCTGGAGCTGCGCGGGATGGTACGAGAGCTCTTCAAGTACGACCCGACGCACCCCGAGTGGTTCCGGACTCCCCGGGAAGTGGTGCCGCTCTGCAACAACGCCGCGAGGGACCGGATCCTTGCCATGATGCCGATGTGCGACTCGCATGGCTTGGACCGCTCGTGGATCGCCCCGAAGCCCATCGACGTCCTCAACTTCTACGACAACCTCGTCGAGGTGGCGAGTAACAAGGAGGACCTCAAGCTGCATACGCGGGACACCACCGAACAGGAAATCGCCTACATAGCTTCTCGGGCTGAGGAGGCCGCCGCAGCCGCGGCGGCAGGAGTCTTCGGGTTCTCGCCGGAGGAGGCGGAGGCCGAGGAGGCGTCCACCCAGGCGGAAGAGGCGGAGATCCGCCGATTGCTGAACCTCCCACCCGACGCGCTCGCCGGAGTCCCCTCGTTGAGGCACTCCGGGATCCATGGGATCGCGACGGAGGCCGCGGCAAGGGAGGGCACCGCCGGAGGAAGCAGAGGCGCCGCGAGGGGCGGAGGCGCCAAGGGAAAGAGGGCCGCAGCGCTGGATGCTGGGCCCAGCGAGCCGGCCGGGGCAGAGGAGGAGGAGGAGGAGGAGGCCGAAGACTCCGGCGGATCTACGGAGTTATACGCCGACGACCTCTCCTCGTCGGAGAGCTCCCCGCCCCCGGCAAGCCCGAAGGAGTCCCCGGCAAAGCGCCTCCGCAAGGCGGCGACGGGGGAAAGGGCACAGGCGCCCCGGCAACAGCCACCTCGGCGGGCGGCTCCCCGGGGGAGTCAAGCCGCGCCAAGGCCGTCCGGCGCACCAGCCGCAGCAGAGGCGGCCCGTGCGCGGACCACGACGGAGGCGCCCCGCAGGCCGGCAGCGAGCCGGCAGGGGTCTTCTCGGAGCGGAGCAGCGGCTCCGCCCGCCCCCCGGGCGCCGGCAGCCACAGGGGCTGGGTCTTCGCAGCCCCCAGCCCCGGTGAGCACCAAGCGCGCGAGGGAGTCTTCGCCTCCCGCTCCTCGCGTCGACGCGCCCACGGTGGAGTATGACTTCTCCGCCCTGAGCGAGGACGACGAGGAAGACCAGGAGTAAGGATCCGAGATTCTTCATCTTCTTGATTTTTGTCTTGAGCTTCTGTTGATGCTAACTCTGTCTTCTGTTCTGATTTCAGGACCCTGGCCCATCGCGCAGCGAAGAAGGCCAAGGCGCCCGAGGCCGAAGTCGCGGAGGACTCGGCAGCGGCGGCAACAGAGGGCGCGCCGGAGCCGAGCCTGCCGGACTCTGGCACTGCTCCGATGAGCAGCCCCCAGCGCAGCCCGCAGCGCAGCCCCCAGCGTAAGTCTGGGGTTCTTTCTTTTCGCTTGTCGGGGTACGTCTGAGGCTTTTGATTTTATCTTCATATCTTGACATCTCTTGTCTTATTCCGTGCAGAGGAGGAGCCGCAGCGGGAAGAGCGCCCGGAGACCACCGCCGAGGAGCCGCGGGCACCTCCATCCCCGCCAAGGCAGGACTCTCCGGCAAGGGAGAGTGCTCCGTCAAGGGCGGGTACTCCGCCAAGGCAGAGTACCCCGCCAAGGGCGAGCAGCCCGGCAAGGGCGGCCACCCCGCCAAGGCCAAGTTCCCCGGCGAGGGCGACTACTCCGACGAGGCCGAGCTCCCCGGCGAGGGAGCCCGCCGCTGAGGACATCCGCCAAGGTAACCTTTGTAACTTGTCTTCTTGGCCTGTCCCTTTTTTGGATATTTGCTTGAATCTTGAATTTCTTTGTCTTCTTCTTCTTTCTAGATCTTCCTCCTCCTGTGCCCATGGAGACGGAGGTGATTATCCTCGAGGAGGAGGACGCGCAGGGCGGCGGCGGCGACGCTCCAGTCGTCGAGGAAGTGGGCGAGGCCGCCGAGCCGGCCGCGCAAGAGACTGCTCCGGCCGCGGACGCAGCGGCCGGGGAGGGGGACGGTGGCCGCACCGCCGACCCGGAGGTGGCGGGAGCATCGGATGCTGCACCGGCCACCGGTCCCTCCGCCGGCGAAGAGCAGAGGTTCTATCTCGAGGCCCCCAATGGCGTCTTCATCCAGATGCCGTGGGGGTCTTCGTCGCGAGCTCCTGCGGAGGGCGAGGCGTTCGACGGAGAGGTCCTCGCCTCCGCAGGCCTGAAGATCGTCCAGGCGCCCGGTGGAGGTGAGGGGCCCGAGGAGGAGCGATTGCTTCATCAGCTCCTGGCCCTTTATCGGGCCAGGCAAGCAAAGCTCGCTTCCCGGGAGGCTCTTGCCGCCAAGGCCGCGGCAGAGATGGAGAAGCGTGCGGCGGAGCTCAGCGCCGCCAATCAGGCTGCCCTCCGCCAGGTGGCGGAGGAGCGTGAGCGTCTCGCCGGCGAGTACCAAGAGTGGGTACTTGAGAGGGCCGAAGCCGATGAACAGCAGCGCCTCGCCGGGGTGGAGATGTCCCGGCGAGAGGGAGAGCTCGCGCAGCGGAAGGTTGAGCTGGATTCTCATGAAGAGGACCTTGCCGCTCGCGAGGCTGCCCTTGGCGGGGAGCTGAAGGAGGCGAAGGCCGCCGCGGTTGCCGCGGAGGACGCCAAGAAGGAGCTCGCCGCCAAGGTCGAACAACTGGAGAAGGCGATGAAGGTGAGCGCCGAGAAGGTTGCCGCGCTCATCCTGGAGCGCGAGAAGGATGCTCACACAAACTCAGAGCTCCAGGTGAGTTTATCCAAGAGGGGTGACGAGCTGAAGGCCGCCAAGGATTCCATTGAAGACTTGGAGCTGAAAGTCACCACCCTGAAGGAATCGCTTGATGCTGCCCGGGCCCAGGAGACCAAGTTGAGGGATGAGCTCCGCAAGGAGCGAACCTTGGTGGAGAGCGTCAACAAGGCCTCCGAGCTCTTCCGGCAGACTATCGAGGTGTGGACCGAAGAGCTGGTTTCTTCTGCGTCCAATATTGACCAGGAGTTGCTTGCTTTGAAGGTTGAACATCTTATCTACTCGCCGGATCCAGATCTCCCGCACAGCGCCAAGCTCAGCCTCTTCTTCAGAGGCGTCGCTCCGGCTCTCGCAGGTCTCCGGAACCGCATCCCCGCGCAGCTGGCCGAGGAGTCGCGCCGGCTCTGCGCGGGAACTCTGGAGCGGGTGTTGACGAAGATCATGTACCGCAACCCGGGGATCAACCTCACGAACGTTCTTCGCACCCTGCCGGCAGATGCAGACACGGAGGCCCTGAAGGAGCAGGTCGGCCACATCATCGCCAAGGTGGCAAAGCTTGGCAGGAAGGAAGGCGACCGCGTAGACTAGGGCTCCATTTATCTTTATCTTTTTGTTGCTGCATATTATGTTATGAACTCATTAGTCCATTGCGACAAGTTATCCTTGTAAGATATTTGCTTTACTTCAATCAATCAGTGCAATGTTATCTTCCTTGTTCCAATCTTCGACTTTGTATGTTTTTCACCCTACGCTCCCGGGGAGCTTGCCGGCAAGGGGCCCTTGCCGCGAGCGCTGAGCGCTGGACTCTGAGCAGCCTGCTGGCCAAGGTCCTCGCCGGCAAGCAACCTTGCCGCAGCTGGTCGCAACGCACTTAGCTTGCTGAGTGTACTCGGAAACGAGGCAAGGGCGCGACACTTGTCGCAGCTCACTTAAATCGTTGAGTGGACTCGAAAACAAGATAAGGGTGCGGCAAGCTACGGGTAGGTTCCTCCGCGCACAGGTTTTCCATACAAAGTGTGATCGTTCAAGGAAGACAACCAAAATTTAAAATTTGAACTGGTCAAATTCTAACAACTTATCTTTCATATGCTGCTTGCTTATGTTGCTTGCTTTTCGGTAAGGCTCTTCTTACTTGAACAACACCTAGTTCCTCCTCCATCTCCTTCCCCCCCGGCAAACTTGTGCGCGAGGAACGTTCCTTCTGCTTAAGAGAAAAGGAAAAGGAGAGGGAAACAAGCATATTGCCTTTCGACGTAATAGTGCTTACCGTATGTCTGTGTGTTGCATCAAATGCCAAACAAAACATGCAAATAGCAAAGAGAAGCATGCAAAAGGCAATCGATGCGAAAACACGAAAACTTTACTGATGCACGGGGTCTGCGCCCGGCTTTGTACAAAGGGTTACATGCAACAGCGGCAAGGCTTGTACAAAAGGTGGTTGCCGGAGCGGATCACGGCAACCGCGCCTTAGGGGTGAAACTTGCGAAGATGCTCTATGTTCCAGGAGTTGCTCACCGGTAAGCCTTCTTCGGTCTCGAGGCGGACAGCGCCGGGCCTCGTAACTTGTCTCACCCGATAAGGGCCTTCCCACTTCGGCGTCAACTTGTTGGAATTCTTGGCGGACTGAACACGCCGAAGAACAAGGTCGCCTTCCTCGAGACTCCTGGCCTTGACTTTGCGGCTATGGTAGCGGCGCAAAGCTTGCTGGTATCGAGCAGCTCGTACAGCAGCCTGGAGACGTCCCTCCTCAAGGAGCAATGCGTCATCTTGCCGCAGTTGCTCTTGCTCGAGCTCATCATAAGCGAGCACTCGAGGAGATCCGTATACGAGTTCCGTGGGGATAACTGCTTCTGCCCCGTAGACTAGGGCAAAGGGTGTCTGTCCGGTGGCTCGACTTGGTGTCGTTCTGATTGACCAAAGGGCCGCCGGGAGCTCCTCTATCCAATTCCTTCCGCACTTGCGCAGCCTGTCAAAGGTCCTTGTCTTGAGTCCGCGCAGCACTTCAGCATTTGCCCTCTCCGCTTGACCGTTGCTCCTCGGGTGAGCAACAGAAGCGAAACAGACCTTGGCGCCAAGGTCTTGGACGTACTGCATGAAGGTGCGACTAGTGAATTGCGTACCGTTGTCGGTGATGATCCTGTTAGGAATCCCGAAACAAAGATGTCGGGGGAAACTGTCCACCACGAACACCTATGGGACCGGAGCCCCTTGTCTGTGCGGTACGAGGGCGGAGGGAGCACAAAGAGCAGATCGAAGCACACACGCGGGCAGTTTTACCCAGGTTCGGGCCGCACGGATGCGTAAAACCCTACTCCTGCTTGGTTGTGTATTGAGTTTGGGCGCTCGGAGCTTGAAGAAGCAGCTACACGAGCGTGAGAATGATCTAGGTTTCGAACCCCCTCCACGTTGTGCATGGGCCTCCTTTTATAGTGCAAGGGGTCACCGACAGGTGTCAACGTAGGAGAAAGGGGTAAAAATGTAAAAGATGTGGTAGTTGGAACAGTGCGGGAACAGTGGAGCTACAGTGCAGAACAGTGGTCTATACCTACTTTGACAGTGGGGGACAAGGGCATTTAATGCCCGTCGCCGTCGACCCCAAAAGCTCCCGCCGTTGCGTCTCCGTCTGCCACGGCGATGGATCCTCTGCCGTGGAGTGCCACCGTGTCCCCCAGGCTGCACAGCCATCCGCCACGCGTCCCTGGAGTGGCCCCAGGGCGACGCGTGGGCCGATGAGCTGGAGCGCGGGCACACAGCGCACCTCCCCCGGCAAGCACCTTGCCGGGGATCTCGACCTTGCCGGGCCCGGAAGCTTGCCGCTCCCCGAGCCCTTGCCGGGTCTTCTAAGATAAAATCTTCTATTCATCCTGACAAGCTCCTCTTGCCAGGGCCTCGTGCTAGTTAAGCAATCTCGAGCCTGGGACGGCCTTCCCGGCAAGCTCCTCTTGCCGGGGTCTTGGTCTTCTGTCTTGTATACTTTGTTTTTGAATGGCTAGATAAGGGGCAGGAAGGTCTCCGGCAAGCGCGTGGTGAACCCTGCCGCGGGGAGCTGCCGCTGCCCGTGCACAAGTTGGGGTACTAGGGTACCCCTACCTTAGTACACCGACAGGAGCCCCCGGGCCTGGGCCACACACGGTGCCGAGCGCTGTTGGGCCAGGCCCAAAACAGTGCACGGGCACCCGCGGCCCGCGGCGCGCCGAATCCACTTCCATATCCGCCGCACCCCATGGCAACGGCACGCGTCGATTGCGGCGCCGTGGGATGGGACGTGCCCACGATTTCTTTAATGGGAAGGGCGAAACGCCCCCCACTCTCCCATAAAAGCAGAGAGAGCGGCGCGGTTCCCCTCCCTGCGCACTCATTGCCATCGTCTTCTTCCTTAGATTCCTCTGCGCTTTGCCTCTACTCCTCCGCCACCACCAAGCTCTTCGTCCCCTTCCTTCCACCGCGTCCGCCATGGCCCCAAAGACCGACAAGGCGAAGTCGGAGAAGTCCAAGCGGGAGAAGTCAGATCAGGCGGCGAAGCTCGCCGCGTACCGGAAGGAGCACATTGTCTTCGCGCCGAAGCTCGGCGTGCGGGAGCTCTGGAACAAATATTATTTGTTCTGGGCCAAGGAGACCCCAGCGCACCCCCGCACGCGCGTCTACCCGGCCGTCGCCAAGGACCACTACCCCGGCGGGTATTACTTTTTCGCAGCCTTCTGCTTAAGTGAAAAAGGAAAAGGAGAGGGAAACAAGCATATTGCCTTTCGGCGTAATAGCGCTTACCGAATGTCTAAGTGTTGCATCAAATGCCAAATAAAACATGCAAATAGCAAAGAGAAGCATGCGAAAGGCAATCGATGCGAAAACACGAAATCTTTACTGATGCACGGGGTCTGCGCCCGGCTTTGTACAAAGGGTTACATGCAACAGCGGCAAGGCTTGTACAAAAGGTGGTTGCCGGAGCGGATCACGGCAACCGCGCCTTAGGGGTGAAACTTGCGAAGATGCTCTATGTTCCAGGAGTTGCTCACCGGTAAGCCTTCTTCGGTCTCGAGGCGGACAGCGCCGGGCCTCGTGACTTGTCTCACCCGATAAGGGCCTTCCCACTTCGGCGTCAACTTGTTGGAATTCTTGGCGGACTGAACACGCCGAAGAACAAGGTCGCCTTCCTCGAGACTCCTGGCCTTAACCTTGCGGCTATGGTAGCGGCGCAAAGCTTGCTGGTATCGAGCAGCTCGTACAGCAGCCTGGAGACGTCCCTCCTCAAGGAGCAATGCGTCATCTTGCCGCAGTTGCTCTTGCTCGAGCTCATCATAAGCGAGCACTCGAGGAGATCCGTATACGAGTTCCGTGGGGAGAACTGCCTCTGCTCCATAGACTAGAGCAAAAGGTGTCTGCCCGGTGGCTCGACTTGGTGTCGTTCTGATTGACCAAAGAGCCGCCGGGAGCTCCTCTATCCAATTTCTTCCGCACTTGCGCAGCCTGTCAAAGGTCCTTGTCTTGAGTCCGCGCAGCACTTCAGCATTTGCCCTCTCCGCTTGGCCGTTGCTCCTCGGGTGAGCAACAGAAGCGAAACAGACCTTGGCGCCAAGGTCTTGGACGTATTGCATGAAGGTGCGACTAGTGAATTGCGTACCGTTGTCGGTGATGATCCTGTTAGGGATCCCGAAACGGCAAACAATCGACCTGAAGAACCTGACTGCTGACTGTGCTGTCACCTTTCTCACTGGCTCCACTTCTGGCCACTTTGTGAACTTGTCGACTGCAACGTACAAGTACTCAAAGCCCCCGACAGCACGAGGGAAAGGGCCGAGGATGTCGAGCCCCCAGACCGAGAAGGGCCATGACAAAGGGATTGTTTGGAGAGCTTGAGCTGGCTGATGGATTTGCTTTGCATGGAACTGGCACGCTTCACACTTGGTTACTAGTGCAGTTGCATCTTGGAGGGCTTCTTGCCAAAAGAACCCTTGCCGGAAAGCTTTCCCGGCAAGTGCCCTTGCGCCAATGTGGTGGCCGCATATGCCTCCATGTATTTCTGCCAACAGCTTCTGTCCATCTTCTCTGGAGATGCATTTCAACCTGACACCGTTGAGTCTTCTTCTGTACAGCTCGTTATCCACAAACTGATACATACTTGACTGCCTGGTTATCTTCTCTATCTCTTGAGGGTCGTCGGGAAGTTCTCCAGTTTGCAGAAAACGGACGATCTGCTGCGCCCATGCTGGAGCTCGAGGCTCGACGGCAAGGACTAAAGGCTCGAGGGCCGCTGCGGGAACCCCAGCTTCTACGGCAAAGACCTCTGGTCCTGTCGGAGCTGACGGTCCCCCGGCAAGCTCGCCGGAGCGAGGCTTGTCGGGAACACTTGCTTCAACTGCACAAGCCCGAGGGCTTGCAGGAGCAAACTGTTCCTCAGCGTTGTTGTTGATCTTGGGAACTTTGGCGGCGGGTTCAGGAAGATCCGCCGGCAAGTAGTCGCCGGAGACCAACTTTCTCTTCTTGGACTGTCCAATTGACGGTGTAACTGATGGCTGAGTCAGCTTGAGCAAAAAGGTCCCTGGTTCCACAGGTAACTTCATCGCGGCGCACTTTGAAAGGCCATCTGCAATCTCATTTTGAGCTCTTGGGACGTGCTCCATCTGCAGACCTTCAAAGTGCTCTTCAAGCTTCCTCACTTCATCGACATATGCTTCCATCAAAGGGCTCTGGTAGCTCTTGTTAACTTGCCGGACCACCAACTGAGAATCGCCCCGCACAATCAGCTTTCTGATCCCAAGTTCGGCCGCAATCCTGAGGCCGGCAAGCAAGCCTTCATATTCTGCAGTGTTGTTTGTCGCTTGCTCCCTGGGAAAGTGCATCTGGATAACATATTTGAGGTGCTCTCCGGTGGGCGCGATGAGTACCACGCCGGCACCGGCGCCTTGCAGCGAGAAGGCACCGTCAAAATACATTACCCATTCACTTGTCGCTTCTTGCACGGGTACACTCGTTTCTTGAATTTCTTCTTCTGGCGTTGGGGTCCACTCAGCGATGAATTCTGCCAAAGCTCGGCTCTGTATGGTTGAAGTACTTTCAAACTTGAGTCCAAAGCTTGACAACTCCAGTGCCCACTCGACGATCCTACCTGTTGCCTCTGGATTGTGCAATATCCTCTTCAACGGAAAGCGAGTGACCACTGTTATCTCATGGGCTTGGAAGTAGTGGCGCAGCTTCCTCGAGGCCATGAGGAGGCCGAAAAGCAATTTTTGCACACCAGAGTACCTTGATCTAGCCCCCTGGAGAAGGGAACTTACAAAATACACTGGGCGCTGCACCATCTTCTTCCGCACCTCTCCTTGTTCCTGCGCAGAGTCTTCCTTGTCGGGGCCAGAGCTTGCCGGGATAGTCCCCTGCTTGTCGCTAGATTCGCTTGCCGGTGACGCTGACTCCTCGTCGGACTCCCTCTCCGCTACTAACGCAGCACTAACCACCTGGTTGGTTGCCGCTAAGTATAGCAACAACTTTTCCTGTGGTTTAGGTGCGACAAGTATAGGAGTGGAGGACAGGTACCGTTTCAAATCCTGCAACGCCGCCTCCGCCTCCGGAGTCCACTTCATGGGACCTGCCTTCTTCAAGATTTTGAAGAAAGGTAGGGCGCGTTCTGCGGATTTTGAAATGAACCTACTGAGGGCAGCAACGCAACCTGCAAGCCTTCTGACATCCTTGACACGCTTCGGGGCTTCTATCTGCTCGATGGCTTTGATCTTGTCGGGGTTGGCCTCAACCCCCCTCTGTGATACAAAGAATCCGAGAAGCTTGCCGGAGGGAACTCCAAAGACGCACTTCTCGGGGTTCAACTTGAGCTGTATCCTACGCAGGTTCTGAAACGTTTCTTCCAAGTCTTGAATCAGGGTTTCTTTGCTCTTGCTCTTCACCACGATGTCATCCATGTAGGCTTCTACATTCCTGTGGATCTGTGGCTCGAAAGCAGTGTATACTACCCTTGCAAAAGTTGAGCCTGCATTCTTCAATCCAAATGGCATGCGGATAAAGCAATAGGTGCCACATGGAGTGATAAATGCAGTCTTCTCTTCATCTTCCTTGGCCATGAAAATCTGGTGATAGCCTGAGTATGCATCAAGAAAACAGAGTAGCTCACATCCGGCAGTGGAGTCAACGATCTGGTCGATGCGCGGCAAAGGGAAGGGATCCTTGGGACATGCTTTATTGACATCAGTGAAGTCTATACACAGTCTCCACTTCCCGTTGGCCTTGCGCACGACGACTGGGTTTGCCAGCCACGTCGGATGGATCACACCTCTAACTAGGCCCGCTGCCTCTAGTTTCTTGATCTCCTCATTGATGAACTCTTGGCGCTCCACGGCTTGCTTCCTCACTTTCTGCTTGATGGGCCGCGCGTGAGGACAGACAGCAAGCTTGTGCTCAATCACCTTCCTGGGAACGCCGGGGATGTCAGATGGTTGCCAAGCAAACACATCGACATTCGCCCGCAGGAAGGCGACGAGCGCGCTTTCCTATTTGCTGTCAAGGGTGGCACTGATGGTGAAGGTACCACCAGTGCCATCCTCCTTTGCGGACACTTTCTTGGTTGCCGGAGGAGCAGCCATTCCTTTCTTGCTCTTGCCGGTGGAGCTCGATGGAACGTCCTCGACGGCGGCGCAGCACTCCGAAGAGGTGCGGTTGCCGGAGTGGGTCCCAGAGCACTTGCCGGACTTGGTCTTCGTCTTCTTCCCCCCGGGAGCTTCAGCGGCAAGAGTATCCTTCTCGGCCGCAGCTGCCGCATCCCGGTAAATCTTGTCGGCGCAAATAAGCGCATCTTTCTTGTCGCTGTGGACAGTGATGACGCTTATCGGCCCCGGCATCTTCAGCACGTTGTAGGCATAGTGGGAAGCTGCCATGAACTTGGCGAGGGCGGGACGGCCGAGTATTCCATTGTAAGGCAATGGAATATCAGCGACGTCGAAGGTGATGCGCTCAGTCCTGAAGTTGAGCTCCCCGCCAAAGGTCACCGGCAGAGTGATCTTTCCCTTGGGCTTGCTCCTTCCCGGGTTGATTCCTTGGAATGAACCGGTCTCTTCGAGCTCGCCGTCTTGAATCTGGAGCTTCTTGATCACAGCAGAGGAGATCAAGTTCAGCCCGGCCCCGCCGTCAACCAACATTTTGGTGACCTTGAGGTTGCGGATGGTGGGAGAAACCAGCATCGGCAAGCACCCGACCGCCGTGGTGCGGTCAGGGTGGTCCTCAAGGTCAAAAACGATGGGCGTGCTGGACCATTTGAGGAGCCTGCGCGACTCTACGGGCGGCTCCGCTGCATTCACCTCACGCACCCACTGTTTCAGCTGGCGGTGGGAGGTGTGCAGGGAGGCGCCACCGTCGACGCACAGGACCTCCGTGGCCTTCTGGAACTCCTGCTCGCTGTTCTCGTCGTCCTCCATGTCTTCATCGTCGTCTTCGTCGTTGTCGCGGCCCCGGGGAGGTCGATCTCCTTGCCGCTGCTTGGCCTTGCCGCGGCGTCCTCCCCGGCCGTTAAACGGCCGCTTCTTGCTGGGCTCTTCCCCGCCACCTTGGGCCTTCTCCTTGTCGCGCCTCTCGTACTCAGCTTTTTGCTGCTCGACGAGGTACTCGACGCGCTTGCAGTTGGAAAGATCGTGACCCTTGGTGCGGTGAATCTTACAGTATTGCTTGTCGGAGCTACCCGGCTTGTCGGCCGCCGCCGCAGGGGCAGGCTCCTTGCCGGAGCCGCCAGCCTGCGCTTGCTTGGCGGGGGCCTCCTTGCCGGACTTCTCGACGGCAAGCACTTCCTTCTTGCCCTTCTTCCTGTTGTTCCGCCGCCGGCTCTTCTTTGCCGGGGCGGCGGCGTCGCTGTCGCTTCCCCCTGCGCCAGCATCCTCCCCGGGGAGTTTCCTCCCCTCTTCCGCGCGGGCGCACTTGTCAGCAAGAGCGTAAAGCTCGCTGACGTCCCTGATCTTGGTCATCGCCATCTCCTCACGCATGCGGCGGTTACGCACGTTCTGATGGAACGCGCTGATAACCGCGGCAGGGTGAACGTCGGGGATGTTGTGCTGTACCCGGCTGAAGCGTTGGATATATTTGCGCAGGGGCTCGCCTTCCTTCTGGGCCAAGATGTGGAGATCGCTCTCCTGGCCATGGGGTTTGTGGCCGCCGGTGAAGGCGCCAACAAACTGATGGCAGAGGTCGGCCCAAGAAGAGATAGAGCCTTCCGGCAAGTGCATGAGCCACGAACGGACGTTCGGCTTCAGCACGAGCGGGAAGTAGTTGGCTAGGATCTTCTCGTCGCGCCCCCCGGCAGCTTGCACTGCGATAGTGTAGACGCTGAGAAACTCCGAGGGGTGCGTCTTGCCATCGTACTTCTCCGGTACGTCGGGCTTAAAGTTCTTCATGCTGGGCCACTGGACGCGCCGCAGCTCGCGGGTGAACGCAGGGCAGCCTGCCGCGTACGGCAAGTCGCCTGGTTCACCGGGCGCGGGTGCGTCGACAGTGTTCCCAGCTCTCTTGTCGGATTGTCGCCGAGCTTCTCGGCGGCGCTCGATCGTGGTCCGAGCGTCTTCATCTCGCCGGTCGTCGAGGACCTGGCGCTGGTCCCGACGGGCCCGCGGGTCCGACGAGGCTGTGGAGCCGTCGTCGGGATTGTTCCGGCGGGGCGGCGTCTTCTGCTTCTGCGGCGGGGAGTGCACGCTTGTCGCGCCCCCGGCAGTCTTGTCGCCGATAGCCTTCGTCTTCTCAACCTGCCGCGGCCGCGAGGCCGACGGCTGCTGCGGAGAGTCGTTGTTGGCGAAGTCTATCAGGCTCCGGATAGTGGCCCTCCATTCCTCGGCCTTGTCGGCCGCTGGAGGAAAATCGAGGAGCAGCTGCGCCCTTGCGAGCGCTTCTGCCGGAGTAGTGGGGAACGCGGGCGAGCGGTGCGAGGAGCGGGATACGCTCGGACTTCTAACGACGTTAGAAGGAGCGGGGTCCCGCGCCGGCGCCTTCGCTTTGCTTGTGCCCGGACGGGGGTCCGGGGCGTCCCGCGAACCTCCAGTATGGCCTTGTCCCAGCAAGCGGATACCACCTCCCGTGGTATGGCGCTGCGGGGTCGTCGTATGCTGTGATGGACGCGGCGCGTCCACGGAGACCGAGGTCCGGTCGTCCGTCTTGTTCTTGGATCTGGTGGCACCGTGAGTGTCCTCGCCGGCGACCACCCTTCCGACGGCGTCTCCCCCGCCCACCGTTGGCTCTGGTGGCGGCGGGTGAGACGCAGACGGGCCTCCGACCTCCGAAGGCTTCTTCTTCGGGGCCATGGAGTTGTCGCTGATGAAGTTGCTGATGAAACTGGAGAGGTTGATGAAGAATGCGCCCGCGCGAACGCCGGATCAGGTTCGCACAACCTCGACGCCCCCTACCTGGCGCGCCAAAGATGTCGGGGGAAACTGTCCGCCACGAACACCTATGGGACCGGAGCCCCTTGTCTGTGCGGTACGAGGGCGGAGGGAGCACAAAGAGCAGATCGAAGCAGACGCGCGGGCAGTTTTACCCAGGTTCGGGCCGCACGGATGCGTAAAACCCTACTCCTGCTCGGTTGTGTATTGAGTTGAGCGCTCGGGAGCTTGAAGAAGCAGCTACACCGTGCGTGAGAGTAATCTAGGTTTCGAACCCCCTCCACGTTGTGCATGGGCCTCCTTTTATAGTGCAAGGGGTCACCGACAGGTGTCAACGCAGGAGTAAGGGGTAAAAATGTAAAAGATGTGGTAGTTGTAACAGTGCGGGAACAGTAGAGCTACAGTACAGAACAGTGGTCTATACCTACTTTAACAGTGGGGGACAAGGGCATTTAATGCCCGTCGCCGTCGACCCCAAAAGCTCCCGCCTTAGCGTCTCCGTCCGCCACGGCGATGGATTTATCGCCGTGGTGTGCCACCGTGTACCCCAGGCTGCACAGCCATCCGCCACGCGTCCCTGGTTAGGCCCCAGGGCGACGCGTGGGCCGATGAGCTGGAGCGCGGGCACACAGCGCAACCTTCCCGGCAAGCACCTTGCCGGGGCCTTGATCTTGTCGGGCCCGGGAACTTGCCGCTCCCCGGGCCCCTTGCCGGGGCGCGTATAGCGCCGAGGCGATATCTTCTAGTCTTCCTGGCAAGCTCCTCTTGCCAGGGTCTTGTGTTAATGGGACAGCCTTGAGCCTGGTACGGCCTTCCCGGCAAGCTCCTCTTGCCGGGGTCTCGGTCTTCTGTCTTGTATACTTTGTTTTTGAATGGATTAATAGGAGGCAGGAAGGTCTCCGGCGAGCACGCAGTAAACCTTGCCGCGGGAAGCTGCAACTGCCCGTGCACAAGTTGGGGTACTGGGGTACCCCTACCTTAGTACACCGACATTCGTCCATTCGTAAATATAAGTCTTTGTAGAGATTTCACTATAAACCACATATGAATGTATATATATATCCATTTTAGAGTGTAGATTCACTCATTTTGCTCCGTATGTAGTTCATAATGAAATCTCTATAAAGACTTGCATTTAGGAACGGAGGGAGTATTTTTTAAAGTGTGCTTTTTGTAATATTTTAAATTATAAACAAATAAAAAGGCAAAAACAAAAACAGAAAATGTGAAGGAAAAACAATACAGGAAACAAGTTGTTGTATCCCGCGCGCGTTTGCCAGCACTAGTGGCGCTCCTGTCCCGCTAAAGGCGAGGAATAGTCGGGAGCAACTAGTTAACGAACGCTCCTTTGGGAGCCTCGCAACGATCACTTGTCGATGGGCTGAGAGTGCTCCTTCGGGAGCCTCGCAACGATCACTTCACGCTCTCAGCCGCCGTCACATGTCATGCTCTAGATGCTCCTGTAATTATTATTTTATTATTATTATTTTGCACGGTTTTCGTCTTTTTAAGCGTGTTTTTTTTTTTGAATTTTCGGTTTTCCTTAGCTTTTGGATCATAAAATTTTATGAAAAAATATATTTGTTTTCTTCCGCGAAAGGCACAGTTTTGCTTCCGCGAGAGGCACGGTTTTGCTTTCGTGAGAGGCACGGCCGTGCCTCTTGGAAACAAAAAAAGAAACGTGTTTTCTATTTATTTTTCTTCCGCGAGAGGCACGACCGTGCCTCCCGGAAACGAAAAAAAACAATTTTTTTTGTTTTTTTGTTTCTTCCGCGAGAGGCACGATATTGCTTCCGCGACCGTGCCTCTCGGAAACGGAAAAGACAAACACATTTTTGCCTTTTTTTTTCTTCCGTGAGGCATAGCCGTGCCTCTCGAAAAAAAAACGTGTTGTTTTTTCCTTCCGTGAGAGGCACTGTTTTGCTTTCGCGAGAGGCATGATTGTGCTTTCGCCGGAGGTACAGTCGTGCCTCGTTCGAAAAGAGAAAAAATTGTGCTTCCAGTTTGGTTTTTTGTCCGGGTGTTTCGTGAAAAAAATCGTCAAAACCTATCAATATGAATCTAGTTTTGAAGATCTTGATGTGAAAAATCTAATGATGAAGACGGTTTAAAATTTGGACACACGATTTACGAAAAAAGAGAAAACTTACAGGTTGAGACAAGTGAACACGCCACTTGTCACAACCTGAGAAGATGGTGGTAATCTTTGCAAAGAATACTAACCAGTGATTTCAGGAATAGTCGCGCCCAGCCATGCAGAGAGCATAGGCCGAATCTTGGAGATAGCTGGACCTCGATTAGTTCGAATTGAGACTCGGTTAAGATCCTTTTATCGCCACGCGCGATGTACAGGGGCAAAATCAGGAGACCTACTGCTCCCCGCACCGGCCGAACCGCCCTCTCCCGTGAACCGCGGCCTCGCTGCCCTCACCGCCGTCTCCGCCACCCTTCCCTCTAACCCAGTCTCTCCGACGGCGGTGAGACGCTTACTCGTACGCAGCCCCCAAGTTTCGTCCCGTCTCTCCACCTACGTTGCGTGGCCGGCTCAGGCTCGACCCTCCGCCGTCCGTACACAACAACCTACGCCTCGCCGCTGTCTCGTCATCGTGGCTCCACCGTCGCACGAGCTTCTTGGGCCAGGCCCAGGATGACGCGCCGCGTGGGCGTTTGCGTGCGGAATATGGTTTGCCAACAATCAGGCCATCAGGGCCGAGGAAGACAACATATAAAGCACAAAATGAGGAGCGAACGGTCATTTTTCTTTCCGAACAACGGTTCCAGCCCCCGTACAGGCTCATGACACACCCTACATGACCTGTCCTAAAGGACTTCTTCCTCTCCTGGCAAGGACAGAAAAGAAGCAGACCTTCTACAACACCACAGCGAGGTGGGGGAAAATTGCCACAGATGAGCACCGTGACCAATTCACGCTGCGGGTGGCAGGACAAGGCGAATTCTAACCCTAATTTGCCAGGGATTGCTCCCACTTTCTCTGTCGCTTCTCCGCGGTGTTAATCAGTCTCATGCACGGGCTGTGTTTTGTGCTGAACCTGAGATCTGGACCAGCCACGATCTCGGATCGGAGAATACAGCTTCCAAAAACACATGGAGCACATCATCTGTCTGCCAAGCTGTGAGGTGTGGGGATATTTCTGTCTTGATGAGCATGTACGCACTTGCTCGGAGGCGCTGACCAGCTGCAGGGGCCGCACCATAAATGTTGATGCTGACATTGTTCCAGCTGAACGTCACACATAAGTTCCAGACGATTTCCATATTCTACCTTCCAGGGAAACAACCATGACGGTGACATCGTCGTGGTATTTCCTCCGGTCCCCTTGAGGTATATCTAGTAGCTCGTAGAAATCCATACCTGGAAAACCAAAGTCTTAATTAACATCTCAATATTGCGACGAAGACAAGGGGGGGAAAGAGGTAAACGCATTTGACATTCAAGGCAACTCATCAAACCAGCTAAGATGTATATGACGCAGTGCATCAACACATAGAAATAAGCCAAGGGAAAATATCAGGTGCTCCCATCTTTGGGGTGCTCCCATACACTAATTTAAAAAAAAACTCAATTTTAAATGTTTCGAAAAAATCTGAGAAAAAATATGAATGTTCACAAGGAATGTGACTACAGCCCCTAAAAATCTCAGCTCCAAACTCAAAATGCACATTGAGAAATAAAAATGTGAAATCTAGCATGAATAGTGTAAGAAAAAAGACAAAAGCAACATTGACAGTATTCACATCTGGATTTGTTTTTTTTTCTTCAATGAGCATTTCGAGTTTGGAGTTGAAATTTTTAGGGGTTGTAGTCACATTCCCTGTGAATAATCAGATTTTTTACAAAACTTACAAAATTGTGTTTTTTGAAATTGGAGTATGGGAGCACCTGATATTTCCAATAAGCCAATGACCAAATGTTGATGATTGTATATCAATGAAATGGAACAGTTGAGAGAAAATGATCAAATGATGTGAGATCCTTCAAAGACAATCCGTAGTTGGGTAGCCTAGCTAGGAATTTTGACTGCTGCCTGGTAAAGATAACTTAACGGTATTCTATTATTTGGGAAAATATGTCAGGGATAGAATCAATTCATCAAGAACTGAAATATGAGAAGACATGGTATGGAAGAACAGGCATGACAGGCAAAGCTTACCAGCTTTCTTTGCTGCACGCGAAAGAAGTTCCTCAATTAGACTCTGTGCTGGATCTCCTTCAGGAAATCTCTCCATGAAATTCTCAACATGCAGAACTACCTCCTCGTTGCTCAGGTACTGATATAAGCCATCGGAAGAAAGAACCAAAAACTGGTCCCTTGAAGTGAGCTTGTGATGGCAAAGAGAAGGTATGCATGATATGTATGGTGCATCACCTATGTACTCATTTCGGAACATCTCCAGCAATCCATTGTTCAACTTTGCCTGTACAACATACACAAATTCTAGGTAAGCTTTATGTAGGTTTTCTATTACATTAGACCAATCAGCAATCGGAGCTTCTAAAAGTAGTTTCTATATGATTCAAAAATAGAAGTACTAACTATTGGTAACAAATTCATACACATTCAAAAATAAGTTTTTTAGCAAAAAAAAAAAACTGCTAACAGGTGAAAAAGGGAACAAACTTTGAACTATGAGAATAGGGTTAAAGATGTTAGTAAACACCCAGCCAAGCCGTATCACAATTACCTGCTTGAGATACCCAGCGCCAAATGCTCGGGTAACTTTTAAACGACCCTTTACCCTGTCATTTACGATACACTGATCATCATCTGGATGTTCACGTTTGATCCTCTGAACTTCCTGCATATCAACACAAATAATATGAATTCACAGGCATAAATAGTGCAAGGGATGTTGACAAATTTAGAAGACAAATAAGGGCAATGGAAATGGAACCTAACAGCAAATGACGAAATGATGAAACAAATGGGTGTGACTTTGACCAACTGAAAATTAAGGCATCAGGGATAATTAAGTGTTCTACATGAACTTTTCATAAAGATACGAAACTTTTGCCTTGCTGTTTCAGGTATTTGCAATAAAAGTATTTCCATGGTTAGTTCTACGAAATATGAATGCAAAGCCGGGAAAGAACAATAATGTGATGGTTTGATCATTAGGGTGCCTTACTGCTGACAGAGGCACGCACATTTTGCGCTAGAGACATGAGCAGATTGCTCACAGACAATGACAGAAGCTCTCATACACATAATAGACAGTGGAACAGCAGGTCAATAGGACATAAATGTATATAAGCTACAAGCTCATTTTAAGTTATGTCAGCAGATTTGCTTATGCAGAAAATTATGGTATCAGCAGTGTCAGCACAATGTTACCTCTTCGATGCTGGTGCTATGATCAATAGACAGCTGCAGTGCCTCGAGCCCAATCATGGGATATCCGACAGGCCTTGACTCAATCTCCAATCCCACACCGATGTCATCCATCCG
Source organism: Secale cereale (assembly GCA_902687465.1). Lineage (NCBI taxonomy): Eukaryota > Viridiplantae > Streptophyta > Magnoliopsida > Poales > Poaceae > Secale > Secale cereale. The sequence goes on from LR738714.1 coordinate 480,249,033, forward strand.
CACGGTTCCAAGCCCGCAAGCATGGTCATCATCTGCTCGTTGCGCCACAATGGCGCGGCTATCCCCAAGATTCATTACATACACATCGTCATCCCTCACCAATGCCACAAGCAGGCATGCCCCGGTCACCGCCAACTCCGGGTGGGATCCCATCGATTGGTCGGTCATGTCGAGGTATGCTGCCTCCGTCGAGGCCAGCGCCCGAGTGAGCGCACCAAGCACAGCTCCATGATCCCTCACTGCTGGCGCTGCCTCCAACTTCTTGGGACCCCACTCCCTGCTGATTTCATCATCACCCACAGCCGCTGCATGTGCCCACATGTTAAACCGCCGCTCCTTGAGCCTAGCAAGCGACATTGCAAACCGGCCGGAGCCTGAAAAGTCGAGTTCATTGTCATCGTCGTCACCGTCGGCGAGGAACTGCCACAGCCGCTTGCTATCCCTGTCTGCCTCTTCATAGAATATCCCACGAAGCTCTCGTAGGAGGAAGCGGTAGAGGTTGGCAACAAGGAAGTCAGGGGCCTCAGGGCCGTTGAAGCCGTCGTAAATGCCGACGAATAGCCAACGCTGGTCCTCGGAGACAACCACGTGCACGCGGTCCTCACCTGCGCGTCCGTGCGCCCATTGCACGCCATCGTCTCGGCGCAGTGGCACCATGAGCGCCGGCTGGTGCTTCTCCGACACGCTCCGCCGCAGGCTGCCGAATAATGGCTTCCGGAACCTGCTGGAGAGCCCTCTCGACGAGGAGGAGGCGCGCTTGGCGGGCTTGGTGGGGAGCGGGCCAGAGAAGGGCACGGCGGCGTCGAGCGGACCGGAGAGCTGGGCGCCGCGGTCGATGGGACCGGAGAGGAACAGGGGCCCCGAGGAGAGGTTGGAGAGCTGCAGCGGCGCGGAGGAGAAGGAGGAGGATGTGTGGAACGCGGAGGAGTAGTTTTGCGGCATGGAGCCCGCGCCGGCGTCCGCGGAGGAGAGGTAGAGCGGCACGGGCACGGAGGAGTTGGCGGAGAGCGCGGCGCCGGAGATGCCGTGGCGGAAGGAGGAGGAGTAGGCGGCGGCGGACGCGTAGCAGAAGGAGTGGCCGAGCGCGTCGTCCAAGCAGGGTTCCGCGTCGACGGACGCCGGCGCCGGCCGCGAGCACGCGCACGCGGTGAGCAGCCGTGACGCGCCGCTGCCCATGGCATCCGACGCTGGCTCGCTACGGCGCGGTCAGAGGAAAGGCGAGGCAACGGCGGGGAGGGAGCAATAGCAGCGGCCAGCCAGGAGGAGCGGACCTTGTTTACCAGCGCATCGCACTGGGCGATACGGGGGGCGGCGACGGACGACCGCGGGATCTCGCCGGGGCGGGATCTCGCCGAGGCGCGGGATCCACCGAGCGCGCGCAGGAGGCGCAGGATCCGGCCGGAGCGGAGAGGCCGCGGAGGGGAGACTGGGGGGCGAGATT